>OZ012735.1:206621150-206973650 GCA_963859935.3 Lathyrus sativus
TAATTAAATAAATCTAAATTAACAAAATCTATTCCTAAAAATAAATAAAAACAAATAATAAAAATATTTTATAAAACCTATAAAAAAATCTATTTTCTATTTTCTATAAAAAAAAACTATTTCTATTAAATTCAAATAAAATCAATTAAAAAATCTACTCTAATAAGATTAATTTCTAAAAATTTATCTAAAAACAAAATAAACAAATTCAAATAAAAGAAAAATTATCCTATCTATTTAAAAAAACAATATTAAAACTCTATTTGAAATTTTTTTTTACATAATAAAAAATATAAAACCTATTCTACATAATTAAGACAAAAAAAAAGCAATAAAAAAATGCAAAAATGCCATGGAAAACAGGCAAGCACCGAAATGCATCGATATTATCGACACGAATTGAATCATTAAAAGGAGAGCGACTTTCGCTCGATTTCGATACTGAACTTCTCATTTGAATTGATTTAAATCGCCTGAAATGCGAGCAAAGCGGCTAAAATTCTGATAAATTCAATCCGGCCGATAACACGGGCAAAATGTGACCTAAATGATATGCAGATGAAAACGAAGCAAAAGCCAGTCAAGGTCGGAAAACCGGTGGACAAATTTTAGGGTGCAACAATATGCAAATGATATGATGCATAGAAGATGAACATGCTAGGGTAAAACATGAGGGTGTGACAAATTGCACAAACTTTCAAAGCCTAATAGTATCAAATAAAATCTATCCATATGTTATAACATTTAATAATAGTTGTCATACTTCAGTTTTGTCTGGACATTTCAAACTTTTATGTATCCAACTTCATATAGTTTTGCTTAGAATAAAATTTTGGTTTTACAAACAGACCGGTTGAATCAATTTTCAAATGCACGTAAAATTAGCGGGAACAAAAATTTCGAGATCGGACTTGCAATTGTCAGTTTTACAATTCGCGTGGTTTAACTTGGCATGCTTGTTTAAATTTTGCGACTCCATTTGTGGTCGCCTTTTGATCAATTTGAGCCTTTTCAATTGGGAAATTTGATTTTTATCTGTCTGTTTTACGGAAGTATATTTCGCATGAATTATTCTAATGCATTTATTTTATTTTTTTCGCGCATTTTTGGGCCTGATTTTTATACATTTTTATTCTTTTTATTTTTATTTTTTAATCAAAATATATAAAAAAATAAAGACAAATAAATGATCTTTTTATTTTTATTTTTTCATTAAAAAAGATTTGAATTTTTTTGCATTTTATTCTTTGAAATTCATTTTTTATCCTAAAAATATACAAGAGCTTTTTTGGCAATGTATTTAATTGTGAAAAATCCTAATTTGCTTTTTTACTTTGTTTTAACTCTCTTGGTCATTGGATTCAAGTTAATCAACAACTCACAATTGTTCTCATTATTTTCACTTGAATCATTATGTATGTTTCTCCCCCATAACCAAATTATAATCTTATTTCAATAAAATTAACTTCAAAAAACACACTTTGGTGCAATCCTAACTCTTAATTAAATACTTTTTCACATGGATCACTAATTGGTGCAATCCTAACCATTCTTCATTTTCATTTTTCACATTCTAACTCCCTCCAAAACTCACTCATTAATTTTGTTAATTGATTTAACTTGATTAATTGATTAAATTTATTTTAATTGATTAATTTTGTTAATTAATTTTTATTTAATATGATTAATTGATTAATTTCATTTTAATTGATTGTTTTTGTTAATTGATTAATTAAATAACTTGACCACATAAAATCAACCTTTCCTAAGAGCATCTTTAGTGGAAGTAAACTAAATGGGTAAACTAAGATACTTTTTGTGGGTCCAAAGTGATTTGTAGGATTTAAAAAATTTATAGTTGATTTGAGTAGTTTTTACTTTAATGGTGGTTGTATATAAGAAACCAAAACTTGACCCCACATTTTATATTTTTTATTCAAGTTACCATTAATTTAATTATTTTAATTAAAATACATATAATTTTTTAAATAAAATTTACCTTAAAAACTTAAAAATAATATTAAATATATTTTATTATAAAATTAAAAATGATACAAAATTCACAACAATAATACATAAAAAAAATTACATTTTCATAGGAATATAATTATAATAAGGATTCGATTGGTTGAGATCCATTTGATAAATAAATAAGATTGGAAATTGAAAGAAAAAAAATTTAGAAGTAAAACTGTGTGTAAAAAAAATTAAAATTTCTATAGAATTTATAGAAGGAAAAAATGATAATATGACCGTTACTATTTTCAAATATCATATCCTTGTTGGAATATTTGGAATATTTTATTAATATTAAATAATATTATAATAGGTTTCACATAGTTAACGTTAACTATATAGATAATGGAAACTAAACTTTAGTTCATTTGGATGCCATGTCAGCTCTCCTATAATGCAAATTCCTTATTACTAACTTAAGCTATAAAGAATTTTGGTTTAATAACCTTGCGTTAAAGTTGCTCTAATTAAAACCCTTGTCTAACGCCAAACAAATTTTCAAAATCCAATTCATTTCACACCATTTTTTCAATCAGCTTCAACGCAAATCAAACGCTTGATCCAACATCAATCTCTTTTCACAGTCTAAATCAAAACGACTAATTCATACTTTGACATTTTCAACAATAAAAAGGCTACCTGGGTGAAAGGTTCAGTCATAGCCTCGAGTATTAGGCTCAAGTTGTAATAACTTGTAAGTCATAAATACTTGTTTTTCACCAAAATACAAACATGTCTCTTTTTCACGATATATCGAAACAAAGAGACTACTTGGGTGAAAGGTCCAGTCATAATCTCGAGTACTAGGCCCAAGTTATAATAGCTTGCAAGGCCAAGTGTTTGTCTTTCATTTAAAACACTTGTAAATATTCATACTTTTCGCAAACAAATTGGAAAAAACAACTACCTGAGTGAAATGTTCAGTCATAGTCCTGAATATTAAACCCAAGTTATAATAGCTTGCAAGTCATAATACTCGTCTTCTAAGTCTAAAACACACTTAAGAAATTAAACATATTTTTCTTGCCCCCGGACGATCGAAAATCTTTTCATAATGAACATTGTTTAGTCCTTTCTACCATGAAACAAACAAGCGCTCAAGCCTCCCATGCGCCAACGTACAAACAACGTTTAAACCACTAGAACGCGATCAAACATGATCCTTTCTATCGCGAAATAAACTAACGCTTAAGTCTCTCATGCGCGAGCATACAAGACAACTTTTAACCGCTGGAATGCTACCTAAACATTCTTTAATTAAAACACATCAACCAACACTCATTTGCTATCAAAAATTACGTAGTTTTGAATTCACCATCGCACTTGGGGATACGTAGAAGCGATATTCAATTTCTCGTCAAGCACTATAACAAAAAACTCAAAAATATATTTCGTCTTGCACAAAATTATGTCGCTTTGAATTCTTCATTGTACTTGAGGATACGTGAGAGTAAGACCCGCAATCTTGTCAAACACCCTAATAAAAATCTTTTTGTAACCCCTATTATTTTTCTTCTGTGCATTTTATTATTCGAAGAAAATAATTAACGACAACTAACATTCAATAGCAAGTTTAACTAAAAGGTTCCCGTTGAGTATAACAGATGTGAGTGATGCTAATACCTTCCCTTTGCGTAATTGATTCCCGAACTTGAATTTGTTTGCGATGACCATCTTCTTTTTCTTTTAAGAGGTTTTATCGATATTTTCCATTTTCTTATTTGTAATAAATAAAGTTCGGTGGTGACTCCGTTTAATCACACTTAGGATTAAAATTATATAAATTTATTCGTCGAGTATTGATCTAGTAGAAAATATTGGTGGTGAGTAAAAAAAGTAGAATATAAAAATAGATTGTAGTCATTTACTAATTTTATTTTATTTTTAATTTAAAATAATGATACAAATAATAAATCACTGATTTAAAGGGTCTATAAATTAGGTCAACGATTTACAAATAGAAAAACTCAAACTCAATATTCAAACTAAAACTATGCAAATTCTCGTGAATTGGGTTGATTATACCTATAAATGAATGAGTTTGGATAATTAATAGATTGATTCGGTTTAAATCCGTGGATTCACGGGTCGACGTGTATCATGAACATCTCTATATAATATAATTGATGAAAGTAAAAGGGACTTTTTTTCATGTGAAGGGTATTTCCGTAACTCCAACCCCAAATCCCCGTTCATTCACCCGTCGCCGACGTGGCACCCAACCTTTCTTCTCCTTCCCTCGCAAAACCCTAAACCAGAAACAAGCTCAATCGAAAAATTCAATCTCGCATTCAAACCGTTCCGCCATAGCCAACTTCAAACTTCATTCACAACAGTTTCAATCGAGTTTCTACTATGACTGCATCGAAGAAAAATCACAAAGACAAACCAGTTCGCCGCAAGTAAGTTTTCTGGAGGGGGAGGTGCACATAGTAAAATTCCATGGGTGAAAATTCGTATGAATATTACATGTTTGTTTACAATAGTGGAATTTGTACAGGGAAGAGAAACCGGAAGAACCAGAATTGCCAAAATACAGAGATCGAGCTAAAGAACGTAGAGAAGATCAAAATCCTGATTATGAACAAACTGAACTTGGGTTTCATGCTGTTGCTCCTCCTGGTACTGTTGATATTACGTAAGGTTTCCACCACCTTGTTTTTTATTTCATATTTTTTTTAATCAAAGCATGCAGCACAAAAAAAAAACATTTTGTTGTTGTTGTTGCATAACCTTTATCAATGGTTGGTCTTTTCTAATGGTGATAGTGTTTTATAGGTCATCTGATGCGCACAAATTATCGATTGAGAAGAGCAAGTACCTTGGAGGTTCGTATTTTACCTTTTATTTTGTTCTACATTGAACAATAACGGTCTTGGTTTGCAAAGAAATAGTTAGTGTATGTTTGGTTTCACATTTGAAGCTTGTAGAATTGATTCTGGATGTTTAGAATTGATTCTGACATGTTTGGTTGCTCTCGAGTATAATTGATTATGCTTTTTAGAATTGATTATACTTGAAGTTAGAATTTGTAGCTTTTGAGTCCAAACTTGATTTTACACTAAAATTTACTATTCAACTCATTTTTGCAATAATTTATCCACACATAAATCGATTTACCTTCAAATTACTTTTAGCCAAAATCAATTTTACATAATCAATTTTCTTCACCTAAAAGTGTTGTTAAATAGAGAAACTCTAGTGTAGTGGAATTTTAACAAACAACTATTGTTCTACATACCCACTATAGCGGCATTATTGTGTTATGTGATACCCAATTTAGTACAAAGTGTTGTCACTTGTCAAATAGCAGCTGTAGCAGCGCTATTGCACTGCACGCATCAGAATTGGAACAAACCGATCTTTTCTTTGATCCGCAATTGACACACTATTTAAAAGTTTGTTTTCTTCCCCTTTTTGGCTAACTATTGAAGGTTTAGGTCTCTTCTGCATGTGCATTAAAATTGTTAATTGTGATAAAAGATTTGTTTCTGGGAGGGTTTATTACTTTGGTGCATTCAACATGACTATAGTTCAACAACAAAATTTGGAATCTTTTCCCACTAGATGTGGTTGATTACATGAATCAAGCAAAGTTATAATATTTTATTATGAATCATATATAATAATAATTTGTTCAACCAAATACTCTATTAATGGTTTTGTCTATAGTCTCCTTTTATCCAAGCCATCTTACAGGGTCTCTGTCATCTTTTATACATTGGGAGCTACCCCTACCTTTTCTCTACTGTTTTTGTTCCTACTCTTGCTATGCATGACCACTTATCCATTGTGACATTTTTATTTGTGCAACACTAAGCTTCCTTTTTCGTAGGCTCTTTACTAGCCAACGTTCAGTCTCATACAATATTGCCAGTCTTGTAGTTGTGTGATAAAATTATCCTCCAAGTTCTGAGGGTACTTTTCTATCAAAATGTTCACTCTAAGTGTTCTTCCATTTCATCTACCCTGGTTGGAGCTTCTGATTGGCATCTTCTATTTCTTTGTTATTTTGTGAATTAGACCTTAATAGGGGACACAGATATGGGACACGACACAAACACGGACACGAGGACTCCGCTAATATAAAAAACATAGGACACGGAAACGGCTATATATATTTTATATATTATTAATATAATAATGCAAATTATGAGCACAATTTATGAAGAGTTTAAAATGAGTAGTAAAATTTATGTTTATTTAAACTTGGTACTTTCAATCAATGAAAAAAAGACATAGATCCACCAAAACAAAATGATACAAATTATATCATAGTTACTCCACATTGAGAAAATCAGTCTCTAAACCTGGCTCATTCAAAGACAAGTCAACAACTTCAAGAAATTCAATGTCATCTAATTATCCAAACTCATCTCCGGCGACATCCCACATTTTAGTTTCCTCTTGATGATATTAGGGAGTGCTCCTTGATAGAAGTGGAAGGTTACTATGCATATATATTAAAGTTTCCGCTCAATGTGGTGCTATCTTGCTTCTCTTCAAAGAATGGATAAATGAATATGTGCTCTAATTTCTTTCAACACAAGCAGCAGTGGAATATGAAAAAAATAAAGAATCCTAATCGTGTTGTTTTTATAGTGGGGAAGTGGAATATGAAAGATAAAAATTCCTTTTTTTTTAAAAAAAAAATTTGAAATTTTTTTAGTTTAAATATGAAATATTTTGAGTTGGACCGTGTCCTTTATTTAAAATAAGGTGTCGTATCCGTGTCCGCTGTGATTCAGTGTTGGACACTTCAAAAACGTGTCAGATACGTGTCTAACGTGTGTCGTACGCGTATCCGTGTCGGGCACGTGTTAGACACAGCGACACACTGTCTAAATGGCATGTCGGAGCTTCATAGGACCCTATATACCTAAACCATGATACTTACAAAAATAGTACATTCTCCAATTTTCACCTTGAAACTGGCAATTCTGTACCTTGTAAATCATCATGGATATGTTCCATAAAGTCTCAACAAAGTTTTATGTTAGTTGTTAATTGTCTAACACCACCCTCCTTATTTTTAGAGGAGGGCTTGGGACTGGTTTTGTAATGAACATAGGCATAATTGTCATCCTAAACCGTGGTGAATAGGTTAATTTGGAATTTAGAATTCCCTATGCTACATATTCTCATGATTTTTCTTATTTAGGTTTGTTCTTATGCTTTTGATTACATTTTGACTTGCTTGCTTTACGATAGAGTATTTGTCTTTGATCCATGTAGCCGACCCCACTTAGTGGGATAAGGCTTGCTTGTAAAAATTTAAGTCCTTACTGAATCTCTTATGTTAATAACAACTCGTTTGCTTTAATCGTATTGTTCAGGTGATGTGGAGCATACACATTTGGTTAAAGGTTTGGATTATGCTTTACTGAACAAAGTAAGGAGTGAGATTAAGAAGCCAGATGCTGGGGATGACGGGGACGGGAAACCCAGGTGACTGAGCCAGTAGTTATAGTTATGTGGTTGTACTGCTGTTGATTAAAGCATTCTATTGTCCTTTAAAAGTTGTCTTCTTAAAAAATGCCATGTTTTTGTCTTTTCTGACAGAGTACCCAAGGAAGACCAGCAAGTGTCAATTCGCACAGCAACTGCTAAGGTTCTTTTGTAGATTTGTATAGAATAGGAACTGGAAAATTATTTTACAATTTAAGTTGAGACCAAAGCTGCTAGTTTGAGAATTATTGTCACCCGTTGGTAGTGACTCTTTTAATCTTTGTTTCAGTCAGTTTATCAGTGGATTGTCAAGCCTCAGACCATTAGCAAGACGAATGAGATGTTCCTTCCCGGTCGAATGACATTCATTTATAATATGGTGAGTATTTCCATTTTGCTGACATGGCTCTGGTGTTTTTGAGGAACATATGACTGCTATAGTCTTTTAGTGTCATATAATTAGCATGTATAGTCAGTCTGGCAGCATGTATGTGTGTATACTTGTGCTCCAAGATAGAAACATTTGGCCATGAGCAATTTACAGGTGTCCTCAAATGCTCTTGTTTTGTGTGTAGAAACCTAATCTTATAATTATGTGAGAAATGAGAGGAGTAAATCTTGACTACATTTTATATGGACATAGAAGACTTGAGATTAAACCATCAAGTCATGTGACTTAATTTAAAAAGGCATCCTATGATCATCCAACTTGATATTTTAACTAGGGGGGATCCATTTACTCAGGTAAAGTTACTCTAATAATTCGCTGGAAACATTGATTCTTACCAATCCAACCGTTGAATATTCTCATATTATAAATTAACGATCAAACACAGTTTCATATAAATTCATACTCAATACAATCTTTTTGCTCATCTCTGTACCAAAATTTGATAGCATAGGCATTCTATTGTACCTCATTTTGTGCCTCTCTTTTGCTGTGCTCATAGATATGCAGTTATAATCTCAATTCTGAATGCAATGCTAAAATAGCTAAATTGTTGAAAGTTATAAATCATATTCACTAAGATGCCCTCATAATCTCAATTATGTTACATCTTTGATGATTTATCTGTTCCACACTTCCCGAACCTAGGCCAATCACATTGGTTTTTATCTTCCCCATTCCGCCTCTTCATTTGTTCGTCTTCTCAAGTAATGTTGTTCCATAGTCCAAACAACAAAAAATCTAGTTGAAAAATTCATGTGGATTGATTCAAACAAAGGAATTTCAAAATAGCTCTTCTTCCACTGAACCTCAAGAAAAAAATAGTCAATGAAGAAAACTATATGCAATTATTGCAACATGCAAATGGCAGATAGAAGGTCTGATGGAATAAACCATTTGCATAAACATTGAAATTTGTACAAGAAGACCCTATAGGGAGGGATCTATCATAATAAATCTTGTTTAATGAGAAAAATTTAGACGGGTCCTCCACTTATTTGAGTAACTATTATTTTGACTTAGAGAGATCAAGAGAAGACCTTATGAGTATCTGTTATTTTTGGAATATTTTGGATATTTGTTGGTTTGGATGTTTTAAGTAAGGAAAATGTTTTGATTTGAATTTGATGATATTTGAATGGTCTTTTTTATAGACTTACTGTTATTGGTTAATTTCTAGACCTCTTTTCAGAGTACTTATTCAATGTCCCAACCAATACCACTGAACCACTTCTTTGAAGGCTTTTGAATGGTGTTTTATTTGAGTTCTAATGATAGTTTGTCATTTATCAATTTTGTTTTTAGTGGGTTATTTATTGGTTTATTATTACAGTTTAAATGCAAGTTATGGGTATAAGTACAAGCACTTAGGTATTCAGCAGGTACATATGTTTTTCCAATGGGGGTATGGGGATACGTATTACAGTACCCTCTGCATTGCCATCTCAGTGATACCTTAACATTAGTAATACTCTAAGTAATGACAAGAAAGATCATTTGTGAGGTTCAGGGTAAAAACTCGTGTTTGTAGATCGGTGATCCAATCTTTTTATAATCTTTCTACTTAAAGAAAAAAGAAAATCCTCTGAAATCAATTCTCTGACTTAACTTATGTTTAATCTGGTAGGAAGGTGGATACCATCATGATATTCCAACGACCTTGCACCGTAGTAAAGCTGATTGTCCAGTGCCCGAGGTTTGTGATCATGAATTTATTCTCTTATGTTACACAGCTTGTCTATACTTGCATTTTCCTGATATACTTTGCTTTTATTTGGAACAGGAAATGGTTACAGTTAATGTTGATGGGTCTGTTCTAGATCGCATTGCTAAAATTATGTCATACCTCCGTCTTGGTTCTTCTGGGAAGGTCCTAAAGAAGAAGAAAAAGGAAAAAGATGCTAAAGGTATTGTTCTAAGAAGATTACTTGGGAATTATGGTTATTATCTTCTAGATGCATGTTAATATTGAACTCATTGTTTTCCTGAAACGCATGTTTCTGTTAGGTACATTATTGTTAGTTTTTGTAAATGATCATAATGGTTTGTGGTGACCATTTTTTTTATGTGGGGTTAAAATCTTTTGATTAGTTTGAGTGATAAGAGGGAAATACTGATGTCAAACACCTACCTCCCTTGTTTCTTTTCAATGTTAAAGAAATAAGAGAGAAATAATGAATGATAACATTTATAATGTCCTATCTTATATGCACTTTACTTAAAAAAAAAAAAGAATTAATGGTTAATAAATTCCCCCACTCTGTTATTACCCAGGGAAATTTTTGGCTGTCGGTAATGGATATGACAAAGAGGATAAGCTGGCAAAGGTTGAAGGTGTGGGGACAAAGAATCAAACAGAAAGAGAATATATCCTTCCACCTCCACCCCCATTGAAGAAAAATCCTATTATTTCAAGGGAAAATCAAGGTCCAGCTGTTGCTAGAGAAGAAGATGATGACATTTTTGTTGGTGAAGGTGTTAACTATGAGATACCTGCTCCCCCGAGTCCTGTCTCTGAGGACATGGAAGAATCTCCTAGAAACAAAGAAAGACCTCAATATTTCACTGAACCTGTTTATGGTCCTGTCCCACCATCTATGATGGATCAAGGGTGGCAAGAAACCGTAAGTTGCTGCCGTGTATTTTGATTTTGGATTGCTGGTTTACTTTGCATCATTATTGGAAAATTTTCCCTACTCATGTTACGAATATAACATACACATTATCTATGCTGATGGAACAAATGTTTTAGTATGGATATTGGATACTCTTAATTCCCATTTTCTTCACTGTCATCATCTTCAGCACCTACTCGCTCATTATCATGAGATATTACTTTTCATGATGAGAACAAAATGTCACACTTAAGTTTTGTAGACATTGTCATCACTCATGTTTTTTCCTTTCTTTTCAAAACCTGTTTTCATGTGACTACCTCTCACATTTTCAAATCCGTTGTCCAGTCCTACTTTTCTCTTACACTAATATGTCACTGTTGTGAACTTCACTCATGTTATCGTCCCTATCTTCATTAGATTACTACTATCTTTAACATAGGTCCCTTCATAAACATCGCCATTCTCTTCTGCTACTATTTCATCTAGTGTAAGTTTTGCACTGGGTATTGGGTTTGCTACCCCTATATCTTCTACATATATTAGTCTCACACCTATTGTGAATTGTGAAACTAACCATCTTGATGGCATGGTTTTCTCAACATAAAAAATCAACCAATCTTCAAAGCTTGACCCATCTACTCTCGATCTCAGTTTTGCAGCATCCTCATACCTTAATTCATTCATGAATGATCTGGTTCCAAAGTTTGACCATATATTTATATGTCCATATGCTTGGATGTGTCCTCCTGCCCTGTAAATCAGCTTAGTCTCCTTGGCAGAGTACAATAATTCTTCTTGTTGGGCCCCCCTCACCACACCCACAAGACACAGACTAAACCTTAAGATGTTGGTTATTAGATGTATTTTAGGCTTTTTTCGGCACATGCTTTTTAATTTCTTATGCGAAAATCTGGTTTCGAGGAGGAAACACTCGCACAAAGCCCCTCCTCCCCCTCTCCAACAGCTTTGTCATGCCCTGAGCAAGCCCATGTCCCACCCTTTGTAAACTTCATTCTTTTGAGAGCTTTGTCCATGTCTCATACATCAACTTTGCTTTTTTTAAAGGTAGATGAACAGACTACTTTATGTAGTGTCAATCCCATTTGAGCTCTAAACTAAGTCGTCATAGGATAAAAATTGAATACAACTATGTATGTTTCCCACATGAATACGGGTATGCCAAAAAAAAAAACTATTTAAGAAACTTCAAATATCCTGCCTTCCATATCAGATCCCAAGTGGCTTCAAATGTGCCATACGGGATGAATGCTGACACAACAATGATATATAATCTTCCGTTAGTCATCTCATCACTTAAATCTTCCGTTAGTCATCTCATCACTTAAATCTTCACTTTTGAAACAAAGCCGATGTAGGTAGTGACCTAAAGAAAAAACCCATGCTGTAGGGACTACAGTTAAATAAGCCAAATTTTATATGAAGTCAAGAACTATTCACAAATCAATTATACTATTTATGCTTCTCTCTCTTTCATAAGATTTATTCCACTTGAATTATGTTTGATGATTTATTAAATTCCTATCTTTTTTCATTTCATTGTCTGGTCTTAGAATGGATATGATGTAATGCAAACACAAGCCATGGTTGGTGGCTACCAAGGGGAATGGCAGGAGTACCAGTATGCTGAACAACTGCCTTATCCTGATCAATATATTCAGCAAAATATGCAGACTTATGATGTCCAAGCAGATTTAAATGTTCCACAAGATCCACGCTTTATGACTCAAGAAGAAAAGGACCGAGGTTTAGGATCAGTGTTTAAACGAGATGACCAGAGACTTCAGCAGCTGAGGGAGCAAGATGCTCGTGAGAAAGATCCTAACTTCATCTCAGAGAGTTACTCTGAATGTTACCCTGGGTATCAAGAATATAACCGTGAGGTAGTGGACAGTGACGAGGAAGCTGACTTGTCTAAAATGGATATGGGAGGAAGGGTAAGTAACATTTATATATCTTGTCATTGTTTCAGCAAGCTAATTTATAAATAAATTTAAAAAACATGCATAATGACCTTTATACATTGATACTTGTATTTATAACCAAACAATGTGTTGAAAGATCCAATATTGAAATGTGCTCTGGACAGGCAAAGGGCCGTCTTCACAGATGGGACTTTGAAACTGAAGAGGAATGGGCGACTTACAACGAGCAGAAGGAAGCAATGCCAAAAGCTGCATTCCAGTTTGGTGTGAAGATGCAAGATGGTCGGAAAACCCGTAAGCAAAACAAGGACCAGAAACTAAACAACGATTTGCACAAGATCAACAAGATACTTTCAAGAAAGAAGATGGATAAGGAAGGGAATGGTGAGGCTGGCCAATATGAAGATGAGCCCACCCCTGGAAAGAAGCTTCGAGTATAGTCTTATTCACTAGACTGTACTGTAATATTTATATAATGAGATGAAGATTTTCAATTTATATCTTAAGATGGTGATATATTGATATTTTCTATTTTTTTTTCATCTGTAGAAAGTAGAAACCTTGTTCAGGCTTTGTTGTCATATTCATAAAATGAAAATAATTAGCATTAATATCAACTGTGTGACTAACGTCACTAGTACGTGTTCATGAAAACTGAGGATATCAATTTATGGATGGCTGCTGGATTTTACTGGATGGTTCGATTTTTGAAGATTAGGAATCTACATATCTACTGTGTTAAATTTGTCGAGGACGGTTTTTTATATAAAAAGCAATTATGTAATTATTTTTTACGAAAAGATGATTTTAGTATTTTATTCATATTATTTGATCGGATACATGTTAAAATTCTAATGATTTTTTTTTTTATAAAAATGATGACATTGATGGAAAACAAGGAATGTCTAAGGAAGAAAAAAGAGATAGACGCATGTATATTGATTGAATGAATACCAAAACGCACCGACTTTACAATACATACAGGAAGTATATCTAACTTCTCTAACAACTCATTAACCAACTCTAACAAACTCAACAAAATGTACTAACTTGATTGACACTATGCTCTATTCACTTGTAGCCAGTGTGAACTTTGAGCCTTGTTGTTTAGTGAAAAGAGACTGATCTGCATTTTGATTGTTTGTATCAGATAAATCGAAGCTTTCAATTTGATTATATCCCTTTAGAACAATTTTTTTCTTATATCTCTCAGTTTCCACAATCCTTGTGCCTCTCTTTAAACACCCATCATATATTTTCAGAATCTCTTGAAATCATTAAAAACCTTTATGCATCATATATTTTCAGAATCTCTTGAAATCATTAAAAACCTTTATGCATATGATCATTTCGTATCCTTTCATTTTTACTGCATCATTCTGTGAAATCTTATTCATTGCATTGTATCAAGAGTTCATTGTTCTCATCTTTATGTGGGTTCTAATAAAGAATAAGAAGGATATGTTATCCTTCAATTTTGCAACTTCCTATGTCACATTAGTACATCATCTCTCCATTGTCAGTTTTATTAAATTGTTTGTATATTTTATTTTGATTACCTTCTATATCTTTATGTTTTTCTCAGTTTTAGAGATATGAAGTTCTTATAAGTATAAAATAGTTCATTGCAGTCCTCATTTTGGTGATTAATTTATTTGGTTGTTGTTTGCTTATGAAGATTGTTCTTTGGTGTCTCAGACATAAATTTTTGAATAATGTGAGATCTCGTTTTTCTAATAGTTCATCATTTACCTGGGATAGATCCACTGTGATGTTAAAAGTCCAAACCCATGAACAAGCATACTATTACTATCAACATCAAATTGAATTATTACCTCAATTGTAACTTCTTTTATTGTAACTAACAAGAAAGTAAGAGATATTATTATTTTTCTTTCGAAAATTTTTTGGAGATGTATTTTTGAAATAATTTTATTTGTAAAATTGAGATGTGATTAAAAAATGAATAAAATATATGTATTGCGTGCGTTTGAAGATATATCTCCAAAAATTGAGAACATTTTTAAAATTTCGCAAGGTGTCTAAAAGATATATAAGGACGTTAAGAAACTCTCCTTTTTTTATTATGTTTCAAGTAACATGACCCGCTTTTTTCTCTAGGTTCTAGTAATGTGATTGTGTAAGAGAATTTTTTAAAGCACTCTATATGTTTCTAATACATCAAGCAAAATTCTAAAAATGTCCTCCGTTTCTGAAGAGGTATATCCGAACACACTCTAATACACACATTTTATTCGTTTTTGAGTCACACCTCAATTTTATAAATGAATTGATTTCGAAAATATATCTACAGGAAATTTCCGAAAATATATTTTCTAAAACTAAGAAAACACAAATAAGTAAGAAAACACAAATAAGTAAATGTAGGGTGCCAATAGATTGTGATTCACAAGACTTTGTTTAAATATAAAAATTAGTCGTCAAATTATTATTTTTCTATCATTATTTTACAAGGAAATTGATCCGACCAGTTGATCAAAATAGGTGAGTGGTCAGCAACACGTTCATAGTCTTGAATAATCGACGAAAGGGGGGGTTGTACCTACAAACACTTCGAAGCTTAAGTCAGTTTGAGTGAAGAGGTAAGTGAGAAAGTGTTAGAGAAAAGAATACCTGACTATCCTGCAGAGGAGGGTTTTTATAGTGAGCCCTTAGCACTTGGCCAATGGTCTCCATTATGGGCTGAGTAATCAGGCCCACAACGGATGATTGCCAGGATTCCCACATGAAAGTAAGGACGAGCAACTTGTGTTCATTGTCCTGGGTCAATCGCTCCGCACTCCACGAATAGTGGATGAACATGCCTGTTACGAAGGGCAAAACGACTTCGCGAGGGGTGTGGGTTCAGTTGGTGACGTGTCCTCGGTTGAGAAGCACGTGGGGAACGTGTTCTCCACTAGCCCCGAGCCAGCACTTTGGGCCGTCTTCGATGTAGATTTGGATTAGGTTGTGCTCAACAGTGGGTCAGCGACATGCCCAGTCCAGAACAGGAGTCCCCCCAAGTCGTTGCTCCCTACCAGTGGATCAATGACTTAGAGTTAGTTCGTGTATCGAGGAGGAGCAAGGGACTCTGCATGATGAGAGCATCCATTTGGGCTTGCAATTGTGAACTTGCGTTGCCGTAGACGGTGCTTGCCATGAACGTCTCTTGCTCGTGAGTTTGCGCCCACGAGGACGATGTTTTACTCGTAAATCGTCAGATTTCGCTTACGAGGAAGTTGCGTTGTGCGGTCGAGAATTTAGCTTGCGCTCACGTTGAGCGTTTGGCGTTGTTCGTGAGTTATCATGCTGCTTGTAAATTTGCTTCAAGTTTTTCTCCGAGGCCATGCTCGTGAGGGAATGCGAAAGTTTGTCGCTTGTGTTCGACAAGAGATGCTCGACGTCTTGGAATCCGGAAGATTTATGGGACTTGAAGAGACAAATGCTTCGTCCCCTCAAGTCACGCGTGACAAATATTAATGTGTAATGATGGCCTATGAATAGGGGTAATTATAAGCCAAACTGTGACACGTTTGCCCATGTAGTGGAGCTGGCTTACAAATAAGAAGAATGGGTGAACATTTGCAAAGTTTGCTTTCTCCTTCTCTCTACTTTTCCTCTGAGCTACAGAGCATCGCCGCCGCCGATGTCATTGTCAAACCGTCATCAACCTTCGTCACTTTCCTAAATCAAGTAAGTTTTCCTCTTCTCCTGGCTTACATGTTGATGTTAGTTCTAGAATATTGGTTTGCCTTTTCTTTGTTTTTGCTTCCGGTGGGTGTTGGTGTTTGGAAGTGGTTTGACCATTCCCAAACGCCAGCTGTTGGTGGGTTCCTTGGCTAGAACCGCGTTTCTTTAGTAGGAAAGTTAGTGTTTCACGTGTTATCTCTTTTGATAGCCATTCTGGTACCACCGTTAAAACGGTGAATAAAATTTGTACCGATGGAGCTGATGAATTTTCTGATGAAGCTTCGTTCGAGGAGGCTCTTCCACGCGAAGACTGCTCGCCGAGCCTTTCTGTCAAAGGGATCTTCCCCATGGTTTTGTTGGTGAGTCGACTGAGACCTCCATCGAGAAGAATGTCCTTGCGATTTCCTTTCTTGCCATTGAATAAGGGCTTTGGTCGAGGGCAGCACCCTCGTGCCTCTCTTTGCCCTTTCACTTGATTTGCAGTGGAAGGGTGGGTTTTATTTTATCGTCGAATTCACTGTTGTTTTCTACTTTTCAGGTTTGTATGGCTCGTAGTGTCGATGACCTTCGCTTGGTCGACACAATCAACGGTCCTGAATTAGATTGGGTCGGACCAGAACCCTGAGGGATAGCCTCGCGTTTTGCTGACTTCTAGGAGAGTGTGTTTACGATCGTCGAAGAAGACGCGGAGTATCTGGGGGCTTCGGAGAACTGGGTGGTTTACAAAACTGAGTGGGAGGAACGAGTTTGCTTGCGTTTCTCAGGGAACCATTTTGCAATGTATGAGTATGCCTTCAAAGAGCTGGGGCTTCGGTTGCCGTTCATCGGTCTCCAAGTAAGCATTTTTTATCGGTTAAAGTTAGCGCCCTCTCAGCTGCATCCGAACTTAATTGCATTTATTCAGGCCTTCGAGATCATGTTCCAATATCTTGATATTTGAGCCACCATTCCTATGCTCTTCCGTTGTTTCCACCTTCAACAAAAAACTTTGAAGGGGAAGCACAGTTGGATGTCCCTTAAGCAACCGAAGAAGTTGTTCAAACGTTTACGGACTTGGTTTGCACTTTTAAGGATAGGTATTATACAATTAAGCCCATGACGCGAGCAACAATCAATTTCATGTTCGAGCATGTGGTTGTAACCGAAGAAAATGGGAGTGTGCGTCGCGACGAGGACGGGGATGAGGTGACGAGGATGGTCTCGAGGTTTGCCCTTTGCTGGAGTAGTGCCCACTTTGATGAGAGTACAAATTATTATATTACTAATCCTAACGAGTTGGACTCCGAGGAACAAAGTGGCTTCGACAAGCTTGTGAAGTTCGTTCATAACTTCGCTCCTGCACGGTGGGAGACTAAGAACGGGGAGGTTGTCCTCGACGAGCATGGCCAACCCATTTATGAGGCTCAATATATCAACACTAAGAAGCTCCCCGAGTGTGACACTGTCAAGGATGTTGTATAGCTTTTAGGTAGCTATTTTTCCTTTTAACTTGTTTGTATGCTTATTGTTTCTCGGTATATTAACTTGTGCCCATCATTTGTCACAGATAAAATGATAGATCTTCAAGACCGTGTGATCAAGATGGCGACGAACAAAGGGAATAATGCAAAGGGTGGAAAGAGGAGCTCTAAGAATCGGATTGTCAAAATACTGAACTAGTCCAAGGGTGACTCCGGTCTCGGTTCTTCTTCTTCACAAGGGGGCAACCAGTATCCCCTCAGCAGGACACCCCGACTAAGAAAAGGCAGCACACAGAAGAAAAGGTAACTGCGGACATGACTGCTTTGACGCTCGAGCATGCTACCGAGAAGAAGAGCTTCAAGGATAAGATTTCTGCCTTGGAAGCTGCTACGACCCCTACCGAGGATGAGGTTGCTAACGTGGAAGCCTTGTTGACCCGTGTCGAGCTGGTTTCCTGGATTAGGAGCCTCGAGCAAGATTGTGTGGATACTGTCGAGATGAGCTTTGAAAATGCATTGACTTGGATCCAAATTGCGAATATCAGAGTCGAGCTCGCCACTGAGGGGGCCGGGTTCTTGTGCAAGGTGGTTAATGGTCAGATAGTCGCTCCTCTTGGCTATCCCTTTGATGATAATAAGGAGGAGGATGAGCTCAACAATGAGGGGGGAATAATGTTTAACTTTGTTTGTTTTGTTTGTAATTATTCGGGCTTGCGCGCCGTGATTTTGTAAAATTTGGATAGTAGGCTTTGCCTATTATTTGTTGTAATATTGTGACATCTTCGACCTTCGTGGCCGTTGTTTTAATTGTACTTCACTCTTTTGACATGCTCGTGTATGGCTTTGCTTGGTTGTATGCTTTGTTTTCCAAGTACTTATTTTCCTCGGTTAAACATTCTGGATGCTCGTCAATTTGAGATGCTTGTAACAAGATGTTTGTTTGCAAATTATTTTTTATGAGTATTTGGGGGTCTTGCTTGACAGCGTTATTGCTTGACAGCATAGGGAACTCGTCGAGTAACAGAGTTAGGTTTTATATTGATAGCGGTGGAAAGATCTTTGTCGAGATCTTAACTCCGCGGCATGAACCTCTCATCGCAAGCTGGTTTTTTTTTGCCTTAATGGTACGACAGCGGTGGAGCTTGGTTGATGTTTCCCTATCGGGCCAAGAATATGCTCGTCAAATAGTGGAAGCTTTCCTTTTTGTTTAAGTTTAGGACAATGTGCTTGTACTCGAGCACGCCTCCGTGGTCAGAACATACCTTGTCGTCACAGAATGGGGGTACACCGATTGTCAGGCCTAAATGTAATATTGTTTCATTATCTCGGTGTTCCATGGTTGAGCAAGTTCTTCCCCATGCAAGTTTTTGAGGTAGTAGATCCCATCTTCGCAGAGCGCCGACCTGATCAAATTTCTTCGACAAGGTCGAGCTTTTCTCTTAGTACCCCGTCGTTCATCTCCTCATCGAGGGGGAATTCAATTTGCCTAGAGGGTTATATGATCTCCATTAGGATTAATGCCTCGGTCCTGTAAGCTAGTCAGAACGGATTTTTCCCATTGGTCGAGTATGGTGTCGTTCTGTAGGCCCAGAGTATGTTGTGTAGCTCTTCGACCCATTTCTTTTTGGCCTTGCCTAATATTCGTTTTAGCCCTCGTAGCCTCACTCTATTCGCGGCTTCGGCCTGCCCATTTGTTTGTGGGTGCTCGATAGATGTGAAATGTTATTTGGTGCCTAGTTTGCGACAAATTCTTGGAAATTTTTATTGGCGAGCTGCATTGCGTTGTTGGTGACGAGTGATTGTGGTATGCCGAATCGGGCAAGTATGTTTCTCTTATATAAACAAAGTATATTGTGTGCCTAATTTTGGCAAGGGCTTCCGCCTCTATCCACTTTGTGAAATAATCAACGCCGACTATTAGGTACTTGTTCTGATTTGACCCTGTGGTAAACGGCTTGAGGATGTCCATTCCCCACCAGGAGAATGGCCACGAGAACGAGAGAGTTTTAAGCTAGTTGGGCGGTGCTAAGTGCACGTCTCAGTGGCGTTGGCATTTGTCATATTTTTTAACATGTCCTTTTGCATTGTGTTGCATGGTTGACCAGTAGTATCCTGCTCGCAGGGCCTTCCGGGAAAGGGATCTTCCTCCGAGGTGTTGGGCGTTGATTACTTCGTGGATTTCATGTAGGATATGTGCAACCTTGGGTTCCTCGATACACATGAGGAGAGGGACGGAGAACCCCCGTCTATACTACTTGTCCTCGATCAAGACGTAGGAGCAAGCTCTGTGCCTGATCACGTTAGCCTCTTTTTGGTCGGGGGTAGTTCCCCTGTTGTGGGGTAGTTATATACCGGGGTCATCCAGCAGTCGCTCTCGCCGATGGCGTTTATGTCAAGAGTTGCAAAGGGTTTTTTGATGCTCGGGTGGGAAAGTATCTCTTGAATGACATACTAGTTTCTACCTTTCTTCTTTGTGCTTGCTAGTTTTGACAGGATGTCTGCTAGAGTGTTGTGCTCGCGAGTACGTGTTTTACTTCAGCGGAATTGAATTTTGTTATTCTTTCTCGAATCAGCGCTAAATACTCAGAGAAATTGTCATTCTTGACTTGATATTCTCCCAGTACTTTAGAGGTGATGAGCTGGGAATCATTGAATATTTTTAACTCTTTAGCTCCCAAGTCTTCAGCCAAGTGTAGCCCTGTGAGAAAGGCTTTGTACTCTGCTTGGTTATTCGAGGTTGGGAAGGATAGGGCGTGGAAAACTTCAATCAGGATTCCCTCATTGTTTTCAAGGATGATGTCTGCTCCGCTTTCTATCGAGCTAGATGCTCCATCTACAAAGATGGTCCACTTGCGGGCTCCATTTGTCGGGGAGGTAGGCATGGCCATTTCTGCCACGAAGTCGGCTAGTACTTGAGCTTTAAGAGCCTTTATTCTCTCATACCGGATGTCGAATTCAGAGAGTTCCAGTGACCATTTGAGCATTTTGTCAACCATGTCGGGACGGTCGAGCAGTTGTCTTACAGGATGGTCATTTCGCACCACGATCGTGTGAGCTAGAAAGTAGTGTCTCAATCTTGTCGCCACATTGATGAGGGCTAGAGGTACTTTTTCGATTTGCTGGTATCTGAGTTATGGGCCTTGTAAGGCCTTACTAGTGAAGTATATGAGTTTCTGCCCCTCGGGGGTGTCGCAAATGAGAGCCACGTTGACGGCCTCAGCTATGACAGCGAGGTAAAGATAGAGAGTCTCCCTGTTGTCTAGACGCGAGAGGGTCGGTGGTTGTGAAAGAGCTCGTTTGAGGTGGAGGAGGGATTGTTCGTACTCATCGGTCCATTCAAATGTTGCTTCCTTGCGAAAAAGTTTGAAAAGGGAAAGTGCGTGTTGGGCAGATTTTGCTACGAAGCGGGATAACGAGGTGAACATCGCATTTGATTAAATTGATTTCTTTGAGTTTGGTGTTGGGAATTCGGAGAAGGCCCTGCATTTGTCAGGGTTCGCTTTGATTCCTCGTTCTGTTAGATAGAAGCCGAGGAAATTACATGCTCGAACGCTGAAGGTGCATTTTTCCGGATTGAACCTCATCTTGCATCTCCTCGCCTAGTTGAAGACTCTTTTTAGGTGGAATGTATGGTCGGATTCCTCTTGGGATTTTATGATCATGTCGTCCATATAGACTTCGAGCATGTCTCTAATTTCACCTCGGAAGATATTATTCATCATCCGCTGGTATGCAGCGCCAATGTTTTTCAAGCCGAAGGGCATTACATTATAGTAGTAACTCTTTGAATCGGTCATAAATGCCATGTATTTTTTGTCACCATTTTCCACGGGGATCTTCTTGTACCATGAATACGCATCCATAAAAGACAATAATTTAAATCCAACAGAATTATCAACTAGTCTATCTATGTCTAAAAGGTAAGCATCTTTAGGGCAAGCCCTGTTGAGATCGATATAATCAACACACATCCTCCATTTTTCATTATATTTTTTCACAAGTGCAGCGTTTGAAAGCCAGGTTGTGTACTAGACTTCTGAAATAAAATTTTCCTTTAGAAGGTCTTTTACAGCATTTTCAGCAGCCTCCGCTTTCTCGGGAGACTGCCTACGTTGCACTACAGCCCTAACTGCGGGCTCTATGGTCAGTTGGTAGTAGGCCACTTCGGGGTCCAGTATGGGCATCTCAATGGCACTCCACGCCAACAGGTTAACATTCTCTCTTAAGCAGGCTTTCAGCTGCTTCCTTGCGAGGTCGGGGAGGCCAGTGCCAATTTTCACCCCTTTGTTTGGATCGTTGCCGAGGAGGATAACTTTGAACTCACCGTCTGGAATGGGGCGCTAGGATGGGGAGGCTCCTTGTGGTTATCTGGCGTTGAGGAGCTTTCTGCTGCTAGATGTGCTTCTCTTTCTTTCTTCTTTTGCTCCTTTAAGCCATCTTTGGTGAAGCGAATGTCTAGGTCGACCGAGTCGATATGAAGCATTGGTTTTGGCTCCTCCGAGCCACTGGGTCATGCCGACTTATTGACAGTTCTAGATGACACGTTGATGGATTTCTGCCCCTTTGAGGCCATTTTAAAACACCTCTTTACAACTTCTATGTCCTCGTGAAGAGTGGTGACGAGCCCCTTGGTCATGTAATACTTCATATTCAAATGAACGGTAGATGGTACGACGACCATTTTGGCTAGAGTTGGCCTTCCCAAGATGCACTGGTATAGAGACGGACAATCTATCACCAGGAATTGGACTTTGGCCGATTTGGCAGTCTTGACTGCTCTGAAAGTGACAATCAGTTTGACATAGCCCCACGACTTTGTGGTTGCATCGTTGAAGCCCTATAGATCAGAGCCCATGTAAGGTGTCAAATGTGTTTCTTCAAGCTGTAAAGTCAGGAATAACTGAGAGTACATGATGTCGACTAAGCTTCCCTGGTCAACCAGTATGCGGCGAACGCCAAAATTTTGCATTCGTGCTCTCACGAGCAAAAGGATGCTGGAGTTAAGGGATCTACCGGAGACCTCTTCGCAGTAGAACGTGATAGGAACTGAGCTTCCCCGACACTTGTCGATGGCAGAATTTTGGATCGAGCTTGCATCGATGAGTTGCTCGAATTTTTGTTTTACTGAACCTACGGTGAGTTTGTTTAATCCCCCACCAAATATGACCATGGCGGAGGGGAAGGTTTCCCATGTGTTGTATGTTGTAAATTAGAGAGGGGTTTCGGCCTCGTTGGGGACGTAGAAGTCCTTAGGCTGAGAGATGGACATGGAAGTCTGCAGGTTGGCGGCATCGTCAGATGGTGGCTTTTCCTCCTCGACCTTCTTCGCTTTCCAGACGTTTTTCCGAAGAGCTTCTCTTCTCTTATGTATTGTTTCAGGTGCCCGTCCCTTATGAGGATCTCAATAGCATACTTGAGGTGAACGCACTCTTCAGAAACGTGCCCGTGGCTCTTACAGAAACGACAGTACTTGGACTTATTCGTGGTAGGCTTAGGAGGTCTTTGCCTGGGAAAACGGATTTCACCTTGGCGAAATTACGAGTTCGCGCACTTGGACAGGGTACACTCGCGAGAAGAGATTAGTGGTGTGTATTCAGCGAAACAGCCAACAGGTCTTATGTATTCCCGAGACTCGCGGGGTTTATCTTCTTTTCTATTATCCCCTCCTCGGCGAGGTGCTAGGTGGTCATCGTTCCTCGAAACTATGGAGTTTTCCTGGTGTTGGGAGTCTCGAGCATTGTTGGCGATTTCTTTCTCCTCGTACTGAATATAGGTCTAGGCCTTAATGAGGAGGACATCCAGTTATGCAGGCATTTCAATGCCAATGGCTTTGGCGAAGTCACTGCGGGGGAACAATCCTCGCTTGAGCAAATACTTCTTCATGTCATCGGTCGTGGAGACCTGGACGACTTCCCGATTGAACCTCTTAATGCAGACTCTAAAGGATTCGTCTTTCCCTTGCAAGATTGCTTCGAGCGTTGCCTCATACTTTGGATGGCGACGAGAAGCGGTGAAGTGCCTTGAAAACTGCTTTTCTAGGTCTCTCCAGGAAGTGACAGATTCTTCGGCGAGGCTCTTGTAGCACGTCATAGCATACTTCCTTAGTGGGGAACAACCTGCATTTGATGGCGCCTCTAACGTTGCGATAATCGAGCAGAGCGTCGATGTTTTCGATGTGTTTGTCGAGGTATATTTTTCCATCATATGTTTCCAAGTTTGATGGTTTTTCTAGCCCGACGGGAAGGGGAGCGTCCATGATTGGTCGAGATAATGGTCCGCGTGGGTCTTCTTCGTCTCTCCAAACTGGTGAGCATGGTGGAGAATGGTCATACTTCTCTCGTCAAAGATTGTCATCGCGGCATGGCGATGAATCCTTTGGTCGACCCTTTGATTTGTGCGGAGGAGAACGGCGGTTATCTGGCCGTCCAGTGACTTTGCTTTTCTTGGCACCCAGAGAGCGTCGATCCTCACGGGGAGGAGTATGATTGCGCTTCTTGATCATCAAGGGCTACGGCCTTTCTAACTGTGTTCGTCGGCCTGTTCGTCGCGGCGACGAGTTTCGGGACTCATATTGTCGATGTCTCCACGGAGGAGAGCGTGAACGACGGTCCTTCTCCAATGCTCTGATCCTTTCATTTTTTTGGTAGATCAATGCGTTGGTCTGGTTAAGCCCCGCGAATATGGCCGCCATGGTCGGGTCGGCGTTGGGTGGCACTGAAATTGGTTGAAATTTCCCCGGGGTATTCTCTGAAGCTTTCTGGACTTTGCGGGTTTCAATGTATTGAACGCCATTGTCGGAAGAGGGGGAGGCGATGTGCCCGTTTCTCCTGGGTGGAGTGCCTTCATCCAAAAGTGGCATATCATTGTCGTAGTCAGCGTTACGGACGAGAGAGAGAGAGAGAAAAGTTTCGTGACCGTTGTTATTGTCGTCGTGTTGACTGGCCATGATCAGTTTTTGTTTGTTTTGATCCTTTGGCTTCATGGAAAGAAAAGATGGGAAAATAATTTTCCACAGACGACGCCACTGACCCGACCAGTTGATCAGAATAGGTGAGTGGCCAGCAACACTCTGTAGTCATGAACAATCGGCGAAAGAGGATTGTACTTGCAGACATTTTGATGCTTAAGTCAGTTCGGGTGAAGAGGTAAGTGAGAAAGGGTTAGAGAATATAATACCTGACCCTCCTACAGAGGAGGGTTTTTATAGTGAGCCTCCAACGCTTGGCCAATGAATTCCGTTATAGGCTGAGTATTCAGCCCCACAACGGATGACTGTCAAAATTCCCACGTGAAAGCAGGGATGAACAACTCGTGCTTATCGTCCTGGGTCAACCCCTTCACACTCGACGATGCTTAAGTCAGTTGGTGACATGTCCTCGGGTGAGGAGCACGTGGGGAATGTGTTCTTCTCTAACCCCAACGAATTGGGTCAACACTTTGGATCATACTCGACGTAGAACTGAATTAGGTTGTATTCAATGATGGATCAGCCACAGGTCCAGTCCAGAATAAAAATAAATGTTTATTTCAAAATTTTCATTTGTTTTAATTTTATTATAAAATAAAAGCAATATTACACAGATGAATTTAACACGACTTCACGATGTTGCACATATTTTTTTAAAAGGAAAAATTAACAGTCTTATACAATTTTATGTATGGGTTTGAATCACTAGTTAATTTAAAGCTTTTAAGATCAATTGTTTCTTATATATTTTTTTAAAAGGAAAAATTAACAGTCTTATACAATTTTATGTATGGGTTTGAGTCACTAGTTAATTTAAAGCTTTTAGATCAATTGTTTTCCCAAGAAGCCATTCATGATATATAGGCTAATTCTACATATTTGTGTTTTCTTAGTGTTGCAGAAATATATTTTCGGAAATTTTTTTGAATCAATTCATTTATAAAATTAAGGTGTGATTCAAAAACAAATAAAATATTTATATTAGAATGCATTTGGAGATATATCTCCAAAAACGATTTTTTTTTTAAAATAACCATATATTAAATTTAAATTACCACAATAATCAATAATTCAAAAAATTTTCCAAAATGACAAACATTTCCAGCCAATTCGCCATTTGGATTGGCGAAAGAGAAGAAATGGAAAATGAGTTTCAGCCAATTCGCCGTTTGGATTGGCGAATTAGTTCATCCTTTCCAACCAATTCGCCGTTTGGATTGACCAATTCGCCGTTTGGATTGGCGAATGCGTTTGGCTTCAGTTGAAACATTGTTAGTTTGGGAATTTGTTTGAAAACAAGGTTTAAATGGTAATTAAATTATAAAAAGTTATTATTTTAAAAAAAAATTCTCCAAAAACAAAAGACATATTTAAAACTTTGTATAATATATTAGAAACAAATAGAATGCAATAGGATGTTTTAAGAAATTCTGTGTAATATGTGGAGGCATAACATGATGAACCAAAAAAAACAGCAAAAATCTTCGAATTCACTAAGAAAACATTTGTAGCCATGAACAAGTTGTGTAGCAACGAGGTCCTATATATCAAAATGAAGTGATTCACCACAGTTGGAAATTTTATTATTGAATAATTTGTAAGCAAGTCTTTTATGTTTGACAAAGTGTCTTATATCACATACAATGTTTTCATCAATGTTTACAAAATGAGGCTCGTGATGAATATCAAACAACCTAATATTGCATCAAATCCAAGCTTTGTAACTAGAATCGAAATTGGATGGAACTAGAGTTAAACCATCTACAAATTCAAATTTGTTTTTGGCATCAAGTGCGCGATGCACGGATTGCAGCCAATAATGATAATTTGGATGACTGAGAACGGGAGTTATCACCATTGAATAAGTTTCATTAGATGAATAAACATTGAAAGCATTTCTAAGATATCGAGAAGGAACTTGTGGAGGATTTCCACCAGGAGGCAGTGGAGGATTAGAAGCTTTGTGAGCCATCGATGGATGAAGATAGATTGATGCACAACATAGCTCATAAAAGGTCTGTTCCCATCTTAAAAATATCATCCATTGATGCAAAAGAAGAAAAGAGCGTTAGCTTAAGGAAGAAGAAAGGAGATAAGCTCTTGTATATTAATTGAATGGATCCCAAAATGCATCACATTTAGCATATAGAGCAAGAATATCAAACTGCTCTAACAATTTTTTAACCAACTTTAATAAACCCAACAGGACGAAACAGTGAAGTACAAATAAGCATAGTTAGAAACATGAGTACAAATAAGCATAGTGAGAAACATGAGTACAAATACTTTAACCAACAAAACATTGATAAAATATATCATCGTGCTCCAACCTCGTCGACATTTTCAATCAGCTCCCTAAACCAGAATTAAGAAAATGGGCACTACTGTCTCGAGGACACTTTTAGTCTTGGCTAGCAACAATTTCTCAACAACATACCAGGATCTAAATAGTTTACTTGTCATAGTAGTTCAATTTTGCCACTCTCTACAAGCGGCTTTATCGATTTGTAACATATAAAGTAAAGGACACCGGCCTCCATTTCAAACAGCTTTGACCTGCAAAAACAATCAAATTAATTTGCTTTCTAAATTTTCTTAAAACTGCAGAATATACTTATGCAAGAAAAAGATAATTGCCTGTCATCAACAGGTCCATCTCCAAGCTGAATGCCTGTGAGATAATCTTTACTTCTACACAAAACAAATGTGTCTAGTCGTGGTTCTGGAACTGATACATGCAAAAACAAATTAATTGTCAGAGCAGATGCTTCGTCTGTGTCGGGAGACATCCTAGTCTCAGGGACATAACATATAGAAAAGAAAACATGGCCTGATTTGAAATAAATATTGGTATAGCCATCATCATAGGGTATTACAGTACAATAATCCTCAGACTGTGATTAAGTCATTCAATCCAATCATTCCAAAATCTTTCATATTGCTTGTAAAAATGCTAAAAGAATTTTTTTTATAACAGACTGATTTCAGTTCAGGCAAATCAAATTTGAATGCATCGAGTCCTAGCCGCTATGAAGCACAAACACAGACATGGCACGACACCGACATTGACACGTCGATAGCGGTAATAATTTGAAAATAAATAAATAAATTGAATGTAATCACAAGTGTCGGTGTCCGACACTGACACTGACACGGACACGCCTTTTTTCAGATGTACCGGTGCTCAAAGGTCCTGTACCGACAAAATGGTCCATAACATAATATCAAAACCAAAAATGACATTGATAAACAAGAATATTAAATTACTCATGTCATCCTCTTCACTAATTATAGATTGCCTCTCATAAGACTGATAATTTTCAGGCAGTTTTGATAGAACACTCTCCTCCAGATGTTTCTTTAGGTCATCTGAGCACCTACAACCAGAAAACTAGATTAAAAACCACAAGTAGCACACTTCGCTTCAAATTGAAAGTCCGAAATTTTCTTGTTACAATACATTGAGCTATCTTTTAAAACACGTTGAATAGCCTTACCTTTCAGTGAAAATTTTCTCATCCTTAGAAAGCCTGTTCCAAAGTTCTTCAGTTTTTCGGATGTGGAACATGTACTTTTCAATCTGCAATATAAATGTGGTTATTAAAATTGACCAAAATGCAATCTAGGAAACACAACAATAGGTGAGTGACTCTATACACCTCTTGATTAGTATTCAAATATTTCAACAATAAATGTGTGCCTACCTTATTTATATAAAATCTATGATACAGGTAGAAAGTAAGGTTGCAAAAAACATTCTTGTTAAAAAGAAGCTATACCCAAAAATAGAATTTCAATCTGGCTAAAGATCAATAAGGCCACTGCTATTGAGTGGTTCCACTGGTTTGAGCAAAACGTTAGAAGGAGTTAAAAGCCCTGAGCAATGTAGTCAAGCACAAGATCTTAAGTAGGATCGGTAGGCTTGTTAAAGATCGTAAAACTCGGATTGTTAGCATGGCACGTGAGATCTTAGGATAATGGTAATTTCATATACAGGCCCAAAAAACAGCCGTAGCACACTTTTTTTACAATCTTGCTTCAAAAAGCTTGATCTTGACCATGCCGGTGACAAAAACAATCTTTCTCTAATCGTAAAACTCTCAGGCATCCTTGGCACGTAAGGTTTTAGGATCTTAAGATCCAACACTCAATCTTTGACTACACTGGACCAGAGTCCAACTTCAGTTAACACAACTAATATACTAGTAAAGTCACTACTAGTACTCCAACTTCGGTTAACATAACAACTATTATACTAACTAAGTAAGGTCACTACTAATACTCCAACTCCGGTTAACATAACAACTATATTATACTAACCGAGTAAGGTCACTAATACTCTAGTGTACAAGTACAACCCTAAAATTATCTGTTAATTTTTCTTAATTACTGGTTTGAATCTATGGCCGTTTACCTTCAAGATACGGGTGCGAAGATACGACCTCAATAGAAAGAGGGTTCTATCCAAGTCCATTTGATACAAAGACACCGAAAGATGGTCAGTCCCAACAGTAGATTTTTCCTCCACAGTTTCTTCCTGTAAAACAACACACAACAAGAATCAAATCACAAGAGCAAATTCCCAATTTTCAGAACAAAAACATGAAAATGCAATAGGGTTTGAGATGTTACCATCAATTCAATTTGTTCTCTGACTCGGGCGATCAAATCAGATTGAAAAGGAAGAATCTCTGGGGCTGCTTTCTCGTTCCGCCAAGCTCGTTTGAGAAGTTCAACATCGGTGGTTGAAAGCATGGCGTTATAATCATCTTCAGCCTGAGTTGATTGTTCTCCTTCCGCAGATCTTGAAGCCATTGGTTAGAATTTAGAATGAAAATGAAAAAAAAATACAGTTGAACCTTTTCAGTAGCAACTAAAAATGTACAATTTTGAGAGAAAATCGCAACATCGATGTGAAACAAGACTGAGAAAACAGGAAGCAGAATCGGTCTGGTGTAACGTAATCTTGGAGAATTTTTTTTGAAACGAGGAGGAGAAAGGCGGGACGGTGATAATGTCGCGGCGGATTTAGGTTTTTGTACAAAGACTGTTTTTGGAGTGTTTTATTATTTTCAAAAAATGAAAAGAAAAAGTTGGCTATCCCATTATCCATATCCATTACATTCATTCATTTTGGGGTGTGTTTGCTTCGGGGTAGACGGAGGGGAGAGAAAATTTTTAATTAAATATGTTTGGTTTAAATTTTAGAAGAAGAGGGGAGGGGAGCAAAATCCCTCCAAAACACACTTTTTGGTTCTCTCCGAATTTGGGGATTTGGAGGGGAGGAGAGGGAATATGAGTTTTGATATTTAAAAATTATTATATTTACTAAAATATTCTCAGTTTAATTTTATTATTTCAAAACTATTTGTTATCTTTTGTATTACTGTTTTTTCTCGATTTTTTTCATCAATTTATTATAATTGTTCTCCACCTTCAAATTATTTTATAATTTTTATAATTAATATAAATCATAATCATTGTCTTTTTTTTATAAAAGAAGTTATGTTTCGTTATATTCGTTTTTTTCTTTTAATTTTGTTATGTACTCTATTATATTTTTTTTAATATCAAATTGTAAACCATATTATTTTATTTATTTTTGTTTATTCATTTTATTAAATATTTTGAATCATTAATATTTAGTAATAAGTTATTTTATATATTTGTTTTGTTATATGATTCATCACAATTTAAACGATGTTATTGACATATAGTTTAATTTATGTTGGAAAGTTATAAGTCGAATCGATTGTACTCAATTTTTTAACTTTATGTGACAAATAAATATTTTTTTAATCACTAAATATTGGAAATTTTATTACCAACAAAAATACGCACAAATTTTTCACATTTTAATATCATATGACTTATATAAGATCATAAGGATAAAAATGTAAATTATTAATAAAACCCCTCCCCTCCCCTTTTGAACCAAACACATTTTTAATTAAAATCCCTCCCCTCCCCTCCTCTCTTTTGAACCAAACACTTATTTGATTAAAAAATTCCTTCACCTCCCCTCCCCTTCATTAAAATCCCTCCCCTCCCCTCTCCCTCATTTGAACCAAACAAACCCTTACTTAAATTTCTGACAAAATTTATCGTGAATCTTTTAAGTTATTTTATTGTAAAAAGACAGTCATTTATATTTTTTTAATTATAAATTGATCTTTTATGTTAATTAACGTGTTTACTGTTGACTTTTTCACGAACTTCGTTCTAAAAAGACATATGTGGCAGTAACGATGTTAATGTGTCATTCAATAGTGCTGAATAGACATTTGTCTTATTATTTCTTATATTTATGGAGAAAAATAAGAGGATAACTATAAATCATCAATTCATAAACATAGGAGTCCTAAATCTCATCACTCCATCAATGACCTCATACGATAGCAGTGAACCAAATCGAATATGTCAGAACTCTAACACCTTTATTTCGAGTACATCCAGACCTGGAATCGAACCGACATGTCCGTGTGGATCCAAAGCAGTGTTAAGAACAATTAAGAAGAAAGGAAGAAATTTTGGGAAGCTATTTTGGGATGCATATGCTATGTGGTACGTGTGTTGTGCATAGTTTTGCATATTTGATTTATTTTTCCTGTTTCTGAGATGGTTTGACATATTTTATGTTTTAGTTTATGTTATTGTTAACATAGTGAAGATGGTAATGTGGGTTGCAATTTTTTTTAGTGGTACGAAAATCATTACAGTAAAGAAGTCAAACCAGAGATACAACCCTCAGTCATTTTAAAATGTTTCAAATGTGATGAAAAGGATGTTGAAATCAACATGCTTAGAAGGGGCATTTGATAACATGATTTTGTATCATATTTTTAGGCTCACTTTGCGTATTTTAGGTTCAAGTTTTTATCGAGTCTTTTGCATTTTATCGTGTTCTTACTCTGTTTTCATGTTGTCAGGTGTTCCCATCGAGATCCTAGAAAAAATCGAGAAAAGAAGTGAAAGAGAGGAAAAATCCAGCTAGAACAACAAAAATCAGCAAGATCTGCCAACCTTTCTGACATGGCGCTCGCCACCTCCAAATGGTGTTCGCCATCTGCCTCCTGAAGGCCACCTCACATCCATAGAGACCATGATGCTTGCCATGGGCACCACGACGATCGCCATACAGTTTGCAGGAGCAGTTTTAACTATAGAATTCGGTTTTTGAGTAGTTTCTAGCAGTTTTTTTCCCTCCAAGTCCAGAATTCGAAATAGAAGTTATTCAACTGTATTATCCTCTATAAATAGCCCTCTTGGAGGGTAGTTCCAAAGGATCCAACCCCGTGCGGAAGCGCTGCAAAACTTTCTTTAGACCTTTAACCATATATTTACTTTCCAAAGTAACAATTGCTCACACCGATGAATTGTTACAATATTGTACTTTATTTTTTGTTGCGCTGCTGTATACTTGAATCGAAGATTAATAAAAGTTTTTTTTTCGTTTAGTCCATTGCAATTTATAGATTCTTATTTTTTTTTGTTTTTACTGCATTTTATTTTTAGGTGTCTGCAACTTAACTTATTTTCATAAAAACCAAAAACTAATATTTTCTTAAAATCAATTCAATATGCATGTTGTAATTTTTAGAATTGTTAACATGTTAGGATTATAATTCATTATGTTCGGCTAAATTAACTAAAGTCTATCTTATGAGGATCGTCGTAACTGGCGGGACTCCATAGTTATAATAGGTACGAAATTGTGAATGCATGCCATTTTGGTTGTAATTTTAAAGTCTAATTTAAGTAGCTTTGTCGCGAGAGTGAGAAGTTATTTAACATTGTTTCGTCACGAGAGTGAGAAGTAAATAAAGGTTTAAGCAGAGATCCGTGAGAGCGTGAGGAGTGAACCAGATAGTGGAAATTAGGCATCAATATCTAAATACAACGAGAGCGCTTTAGATGTTGATTAAGATATTATTGGCTTTCAAAGAGCAATTCTTAGTTACCGGGCGAGTGAAAGCAAAATCTTGGGATTAAGAAGTACGACTTAGTTAAGACCGCGAGAGCGTGAGGCGGAGCCTTTTAAGTCGGTATATCCTACGGAATAGGCGTGTAGACATAATTAGTACCCTTTATCTACAAGGTCCTTTAGGTGCACGGAAATCACATTTCGAGCTCGTTTTAGTATTATTTTCAGATCTTAGATTTCATCCCCGTAATTAGTGTTAACTCCTGTTTAACTCAAGCCTTAGCTTTGCACATCAACCATTGATAACATTAGCTTGATTATCTTTCCCTGTAGGTTCGACAACCTTTTTAAGACTACACGATCAACTGTATGCTTGCAGATTTATCCGTCAGTATCGACCAATCAAGTTTTTTGCGTCGTTGTCGGGGACATATTTAGTCAATATTGTGAATCTTTTGTTGCGCAGTATAGACTAAGACAACTTTTTCTTTTTATTATTTTCCTATAATTTGTCGATTGTATGCTAAGCACTCGCTCATAAGGCAAAGAGTTAGAGCAACCAATTGCCGAAATCAAGCGTTTTATTAGCTTAAGTCGCCGAATAAACGGATTCCGTATTGAATATAACCTTCCAGACCCTATCGTGCTTTACTCAGATTCGGAAACCGAAATCGAACCAGAACAAATCATGGCCCAAGGACCTCAAACCCGTCCCTTGAAGGATTTCGTTGTTCCATCGCAAGATGAACCTCATAGCAGCATTATTGCTCCAGCAATCAATCGAAATGATTTCGAGTTGAAACCTTCGCTGTTACAAGTCGTTCAACAAAATCAAATTTTAGGAAGTCCTACGGATGACCCAAACTTACATTTATCAGTTTTTGTGCAATATGTCAACACTGTAAAAGTAAATGGTGCCAGTCAAGAAGCGACTAGACTACGTCTTTTCCCGTTTTCTTTAAGAGATAGAGCTAGAGCTTGGTTCCAGTCTCTACCTTCAAATTCTGTCACGACATGGGATGAATTGAAGAGAGAATTTCTAACCCAATATTTTTCGCCAAGCAAAACAGTTATGCTGAGAGCTCAAATTAATGGATTTAAGCAAAAAGACAACGAATCTCTTTTCGATGCTTGGGAAATATATAAGGACATGATGAGGCTTTGCCCGCATCACGGACTTGAGCAATAGCTGATAATATATACTTTCTATAATGGTCTATTGTACAACACCAAAATGAACTTAAGTGCTTCCGTAGGTGGTGCTTTAATGGATAAACCATATGAAGAAGTCGTTGAACTCAAAGAGAACATGGCTCAAAACCACTTCCAATGGGGAGGAGAACGCGCTGCTACCGAAAGACCAAAGCCGAAAGGCGGAATGCATGAAGTTAACGCCATAGACCGCATAAATGCTAAAGTGGATGCATTAACTCAAAAGATTGATAGCTTAGCCTTAACACCACCAGCAGCTACCGTAGGTGCAGTTACACCAAGTTGCGAATTATGTGGAACCCCTGGGCATACAAATTTTGAATGTCAGTTATTGGCTGGTGTTTCTACCGACCAAGTGAACTATGCTCAAGTAAACCCATATTCAAACACTTATAATCTTGGCTGGAGAAATCACCCAAATTTTTTGTATAAAAATAACAATGCTTTGCATCCACCAAGTCCAGCACCTGCTATTCCACCTAGTTATCAGAAAGGAGAACAATCAGCTTCATAAGTACCTAGAAAGTCAAATATGGAGATCCTGATGGAAAACTTCATAAACGCTCAAGTTCAACAAAACAAAGAATTTGCAAATCAAAACGCTCATGCGAGTGAACTGGTGAAACAAATGACGAGTAAACTTGACGCTATGGCTACTCACAACAAAATGCTAGAAACTCAAATTTCTCAAGTAGCCCAACAACAACCAACCATAGCAGCCCCGACTGGAGCATTTCCTGGCCAACCTCAACAGGACATGCTAATGTTGTCACATTGCAAAGCAGAACCGAGTATGATGGACCGATTGATCCGAGACTCAAAAATCCATCCATGTACCAAAATTCTAAGAAAGGAACTGAGGAGGTAAATGGACCAAAAACCAATGATAATAATGATAAAAGTGAAGAGGCTGTAAAGAAAGAAACACCATATGTGCCTCCACCACCGTATAAGTTGCTTGTGCCCTATCCTCAAAGGTTAGCCAAAACAATAAATGAAGGACAATTCAAGAAATTCGTAGAACTTCTAAAACAATTGAATGTCACTATACCATTCACAGAAGCTATTGCACAAATGCTTTCATATGCCAAATTTCTCAAAGAGATTTTATCAAATAAGAAAAAGCTTGAGGAAAATGAAAAGATTATGCTCACCGCTGAGTGTAGCACTATAATTTAAAATAACATGCCTCCTAAGTTGAAAGATCTAGGTAGTTTTTCAATACCTTGCGTAATAGGAAAGTACGTCATTGACAATGGCCTATGCGACTTATGAGCCATTGTTAGTATAATACCGTTATCCACATGTAAGAAACTCGATTTAGGTGAACTGAGACCAACTATGATGTCTTTACAACTTACAGACCGTTCTGTCAAATATCATGTGGGTATGCTAGAGAATGTGCTAGTTCGCATTGGTCAGTTTTATATTTCTATCAATTTTGTGATAATGGACATAAAAGAAGACTCCAATATACCTATTATTTTAGGTAGACCATTTTTAGCTACAGCCGGAGCTATAATTGATGTTAAGAAAGGAAAGCTGACTTTTGAAGTTGGTGAAGAAAAAGTCAAATTTATTTTGGCTCAATTCTTAAAAGCTCAAACTATTGACGATTCATGCTGCTTATTAGATGTTATCGATGAATGTGTTAAAGAAATGGAGATGCAACCATCCGAATACTCTGATGCGCTTAAAATTCCAGCACCTCCTATATTTGAAGACGATGATTGGAAAATACCATTCATAGATGACAATCTAAGAGAATTTCTTGCACTAACACCCGATCCAATGCCAAGCCCAGCGAAACCTGCTATAGAACTAAAAACACTACCCAAAAATCTAAGGTATGAATTCCTAGATACCGAACTTAAATGACCAGTGATAGTCAATGCTGACTTAGGACAGATAGAAACTGAAAAGCAGCTACATGTTTTAAGGAAGTATCCGACAACACTGGGTTATAATATCTAAGATCTAAAAGGAATAAGCTCATCCATATGCATGCACCACATTATGCTAGAAGATGATAGTAAAACTTCTAGAGAACATCAGAGAAGGATAAATTCTATCATAAGCGATGCAGTCAAGAAAGAGGTGCAAAAGCTGTTAGAAGCAAGAATTATATACCCGATATCAGATAGCAATTGGGTCAATCCAGTACATGCAGTACCAAAGAAGGGAGGTATCACAGTTGTTAGTAATGAGAAAGGTGAATCCGTTGCGAAACGTGTTCATACTGGATGGAGGATGTGCATAGACTATAGAAAGATGAACAAAGCCACCCGGCCTTCAAGCATAAGGTGCAAGACCTTATCGACAGTAAAGCTATCAATTTTTCTCATGACGCACCTAACGTTGTGCAAAATCCCATGCCAAATCATGGAGCGGCTGGGGTAAACACCATTGTTGAGGAGGAAGGTTTGAATCTGGTGACGAATGTTGAAGAACTGAAAACTCCGTTGAGTTTTGTGAAGGGTAAGTTGTTGAGTGGAGGAGTATTTCCTGGTTGTAACAGAGACTGCGCAAGTTGTTTAATCCATCCTGAGGGGTGTGAGAAGTGAAGGTGAGAAAATACTTAGAAGGGGGGTTGAATAAGTATGAAGATAAAAACTTAGAAAGAAAAACTCAAGTATTTTTATCCTGGTTCGTTAAACTCAACTACTCTAGTCCACCCTTCCTAGAGTGATTTGCCTTTCTCAATCAAGGACTTAATCCACTATTTAATCAATTGATTACAATAGTAAGCACTAAGAACAACTGTTCAAAGTCTTCTCAAGAACTACTGATCCTAACTGGATCTTCTTAAGGTTTTCTTACAATCAAATGTAATAACAAATACAAGTGTTTAAATTGCTTCTAATCAAGCTTTATCACAACTGTGATTTTTCACTTAAAGTTAAGAACAAAGAAATTAATTCTAGAAAGAATGTGAATAGTATAAGAGCTTTGAATATTGATTTCTTTTTTGATAAAACGTCAAATGAAGAAGATGGGTGAAGACTTGCTTTTATAGGCAGCTGATCCAAGGAGAGTTTCACGTTGAGAAGAGTGTCCAAAAGGTCTGAGCCTTTTTGTCTTCACATCAAGTGACCTTTCCTAGAAGAAGAAAGCACAGAGAAATCCTTTTTGTCTGTGTTCTTGTGTCTAGCATAAATAAAGAAAGAGTCGTTTGAATTATTCCAACGGACATAATCTTTGAATTCTTCTTCTTCAAATTTCAGCAAGATTCATCAGAGTCTACTTTGATCAGAGCCTTCTGATGTTGATCAGAGTTTTGCTGAATCAGAGTCTTCTGCAGCAGGTGTGCTTTTAGCGTGTGTAAGTTCAGAGCATGTTTGAGTTAGATCCTCAGTACTGGCAGCTTTAGTACTTTCAAAATCTTCTGTAGTAACTATGCTTTGAAAACTCTTCATACAAAATTCTTCTTTGGTTCAGATGCTTCTGACTTGCTTCAGATTCTTCTGGAGCTTCTGCTTCAGATCCTTCTGGAGCTTCTGCTTCAGATCCTTCTGGAGACAACGCTCAGGATCTTCTGTTGGCAGCATTCAGAATCTTCTAATGAATGCATCTGGCGCTTCAGAGTCTAGCATATTTCTTATGTTCAGTTCTGATTTGCTTCTGGAGTGATAATTATTTTGATATCTGCAGCAAACACTCTCAAGCAAATTTTAGAGTATATAATTCTTAATTACAAAATTTCATAATAGTTATCATCAAAACATATAGATATTAAACAATTCAAATCTATATTTTCTCCCCCTTTTTTGTCATAAGCAAAAAGTAAAAACTTTGAAAAGACAAATAAAAGGAAACAGTAAACGAGATAGATCAAGTGGAGAAAACTTTGAAACATTTATTCATTCAATTCAGAGCAAGAGTACACACATCAAAAGATATTAAAAAAAAATACATATGCAAACATCAGAATGAAAAAAAAAAAACTAAGAGTGTTTTGACAAAAGCATCTTCAACAGATCCGTGATCTCAGAGGAGGACTGTTCTTGCTTTGACATCCACTTAGCCATTGTTTCATTCTTCTGATCCTGTTGGGACATCCACTGAGTCATGTCTTCAGACTTCTTATCCTGTTTAGCCATCCATGACTTGATCTCTGATTGACCAGCTTCCAGAACTGCAATCTTATCTTCAAGATCTGGATGTTCTTTCTTAATCTCAGATGAAGAAGGTGGAACAGTTTGTGAAGCTTGAACAGAGTCAATTTCCATAGGGGCTTCAGAGCTTGGAGCAGTAGAGCTAGAAGGATGTTCTATCAGAGTCATGGCCAGAGGGTTGTCTTCAGATGTAAATTCAGTATTCTCTTCTGATGATGGAGGAGCATCTGTAAGAAGCAGTGGTCCAGATCTCTTGACAGTCCAGAACAGACTTCTTGCAGCTTCAGCAAATCTGAGCTTCGCATCATCAGAACATATTTCTTCAGATTTGATGCTACAATGTTGAATCTATTTATGAAGCCATTCAAGATGACATCAGATTCCTTTGCATCCATTGTTGCTGAACACTTCTTCTGTACAGTACCTAAATACATCTGTATTTCTTGCAAAAAACATGTAAATAAATGATCAACATTTAGTCTAGGTCTGGGGTGTAACAGAGTCTCCAAGGTAATTGGCTTTGGTTGGGGAGTAGGTGGAAATATGGATTTGTGAATGGAGATCAGAGGAGGAGGGTAGTAGGGTATGAAAGGAATTTCAGGGGATTTGTCAAGTTTTGATATGTTTAAAGCATTCAACAGATTTGGTTTTGCTTTGGTGTGATAGGAAACCACATCAAAGGGTTTATTAGAGTAAGGTTGGAAAGCAGATTTAACAGGTTTTTCAGAAGTATCAGGTTCATCATAATTAGCAGGTTTATCAGATGAAGCAGGTTTAGCAGAAGTAACAGCTTTTGCAGATTTAGCAGAGTATGATATTGTATCTAATGAACCTACTTCTGACATTGATTTAATATAAGTTAGAAGCACAGATGGTAGAGTGATTGTAAGTTTGGGTTTGAAAGGAGTGATAGGGTCAGATGGTTCAACTCTGTCATAGAAATCTTTGAGTTTGAAACCATAGGAAAGGTTGTGAAGATAAGATGAGAATTGTTTGCACGAGGCAGAAGTTACAGATGTTCTTGGTGTAGATGTTGGGATAGGATTTTTAATGAGGATTTCAGATGATGGTTTAGGTGTGGGAGTAGGATCTGGAATAAGAACTTCAGAAGATATAGGGGGTTCTGGTTGGTTTACCTCAGAATCTCTGTGAGAGGGGGATATCAAAAAATCTGGGTGAATATCAGATTCTGAGGAATTGAATGACGTGGTTGGTGTGCAGGAGGTAGAAGACACTTGAAAGACAGTTTTCAGAGGTGTAACATTAAGAACCTCTATCTCAGGGATGTTGGTTCCAGATGGGTTGGTTGATTCTGAAGGATTTTCAGAGGGTTTTGATGGGGGTTCAGATGTGGGTGGATCAGATGAATTTTTTATTGGTTCAGAGGTGACTGGAACAGATGCAATGGGTTCAGATAAGATTGGTGATGGTTTTTCTGGTTGTTTTTCTAGTTTTGTGTTTGTGGTTGATCAGATTGTTTTTCAGGTTGTTGAGTTTGTTGTGATACAAATTGTTTTTCTTGTGGTTGTTGATGTTCAGATGGTTTTTCTTTCTATTGTTCAGATGGTTTTTCTTTTGGTTGTTCAGATGGTTTTTCTTTTGGTTTTTGTTGTGGTGCAAATTATTTTGTTGGGATTTCTGGTTGTGGAGTCTGAATTTATGGTTTTGTTGTTGTTGGTTTTGGTACAGATGATTGTTTTACAGGTGAGATTGAAATAGGATTAGATGATTTTTGAGGAGATGGAGCAGAAACATGAGGTGGAGCAGTAACAGATTAATTTTGTGTAGAAGGTGGTTTTGGAATAGACTTAATAGTTGAATCATTTATAACAATAGTATTTGTAGAAGATACAGAAGATTTGGTACCTTTAATCTTGATGCGTTTAGCAGGAACAGAAGGAGTGTCTCCAGATTCTTTCCTCTTTAGCAGCTTCTGAGGCTTCTCAGCAACCTTGGGCTTCTTCTGAACAGGCGCAACTTCTGCTTCTGATTGACTTCTCTTTCTTGGTGTTTATTCTACTACAACAGGCAATGGTTCCCTTGCTCTCTTTATAATATCTGCAGGAATAGGCTTTCCTTCTGCCTTGCAATCATCAATATATCTAACTACAATTTCCCTTGGTTCTTCAGCATAGAACAGAGGGTAGTCATCTACCGGGATTCTCTTCTGACTAAGTTCAGTAATGTTCAGTAATGTTCAGCTTCTTGGGTGCTGTTGTGAGTTCTTCTACTATTTTTAGTGTCTGAAGACTTTTGACATTCAGAGGCTTTCCAAGAATGAATTCCAGTTCTTCTGTGACTCCAGCAGCATATAGAGCAGTCACCAGTCCATTTTCTGTTAGAAGATCTGAAATTAACCTTCCAAAAGGAATCCAAGTTCTGATCTTCTGACCTTTTTCCTTCACATATTCTCTAGAGGCATTTATATGATTCCATAAGTGCATAAACAGAATATATGGAAGATCTACCTTGGTGCTCTGACTTAAGCAATACATAAAGTAGAGCTGTTCATTGTTGACATAGTCTGGAGAGTTTGTAGACTTTCTGTGATGAATGCATCCCATGAAAATCTTAGCCCAAATCTTGTAGTCAGGCTTCAGATCTTTGAACTTATTAGAAGCTTGTCCAGCAGTCATCACTTCCTCATATACTTCATCCATATCTACACGCCCAGCTGGCAAGTGAGATACTCCATCTGTTTCCTCATATCCAATGAGTTTCCTGATCAGATCTTCTGTGATGATTATCTCTTTACCCAGAACAGAAGATAAAATGAACTTAGGGTATACAGAAGCATGTATCAAGAATTCTTTTACCAGAAGGGGGTAGACTGGTCCAAAAAGTCTGTCAAAATACTTCACCCCTCCTTGAGCATCTATTATGGAGCGAAACTCAAACCCATTCTCAGGCAGTGAATCAAATTCCACCATTGATTCACAGAGAACCTCCAGTTTTTCAACAGGTGTTAGCAATGTTCTCTTTGGTGGCGTATAAGGAGTCACACCCATATTTGCAGAAGTAACTGCAGCCATGGTTGATTGAAATTGTGCAGCAGTTGATGATGAAGTTGCCATTGAAGATGAGTTTGTCAAACGCTTAGGGTTTTTGTGAAGAGAGAAGAGAAGACAGAAATGCATAAAAGGTTTGAGATGTGAAAAGTGTGAAAATGGTGAGAAATGATGTATTTATACTAAACACTTAGGCATACAAACAGTCAGAAGAAAGCACGTTCACACAAAGCATTTAATGAAAAAGAATAAAATCATTTCAAGCATTTATTGATTCTGACAATTTGGGGGGAAAATCAAGATTTTCACTATTCAAACTTCACCTCAAACGTCTCTTCAGTAGTGTACACGCCACCTTTGCAGATTTGGAGTGACACGTGTTTGCTTGCATGTGCTTTTGAATTCTCTTGAGAAATGAAACGTTAACCAACATTCAGATCCTCTGAGGATTGTTAGTTCAGAGTTTCACAAGAAAATAATTAAAGAAAATGAATAAGTAATCAGAAGAAATACTTAAGATCATTATGCATTTTTGCATCTGTAAAATTTGCTTCTGACAAATATTATTCTGGACAAAAACCCATACCAATATTTTTCAGAATAAATTTGAATCTATCTTCAACAAGGAGTTTTGTGAAAATATCTGCCCATTGATGATCTGTATCAACAAAAGCTAAATTTATGATTCCCTTCTGAACATAGTCTCTGATGAAATGATGCTTAATTTCTATATGTTTTGCCTTAGAATGTAAAATGGGATTTTTAGACAAACATATAACAGAAGTATTATCATAGAAAATAGAAATGTTACTTTCAAAAATCTGATAATCTTCTAGCTGACTTTTCATCCAGAGCATCTGCGTGCTACATCCAGCAACAACAATATATTATGCCTCTGTGGTTAATAATGCAATTATGGGTTGCTTCTTGCTGTACCAAGAGATTATATTTCTTCCTAGAAATTGACAACTTTCAAAAGTACTTTTTCTTTTCACTCTGTCTCCAGCGTAGTCAGCATCACAGAATCCAACTAATTTGAAATCATCAGATTTTCTGTAACACAAACCCACATTAGAAGTACCTTTCAGATACCTTAGAATCCTCTTGACAGTTGTCAAGTGTGATTCTCTAGGATCTGATTGGAATCTAGCACACAAGCATACACTGAACAATATGTCAGGTCTAGAAGCAGTTAAGTAAAGAAGAGATCCTATCATACCTCTGTAGAGTTTCTGATCTACTTTCTTACTTACCTCTTCCTTGCCTAGTGAGCTAGTTGGATGCATGAGAGTCTTTGCCAGCTTACTATCAGTCATGTTAAATTTCTTCAGAAGTTCTTTAACATATTTGATCTGATGTATGTAAGTGCACTCTGGAGTTTGATTGACTTGAATTCCCAGAAAGAATATCAGTTCTCCCATCATACTCATTTCAAATTCTGCCTGCATACATTTAGCAAACTCCTTTCCCAACATAGTATTGGTAGATCCAAATATTATATCATCCACATAAATTTGACAAATTAGAAGATCTTTCTTAAATGATTTACAAAAGAGTGTTGTGTCCACTTTGCCTCTGATGAAATTTTTCTCCAGAAGAAAATTGCTCAATCTCTCATACCAAGCTCTAGGAGCTTGTTTTAAACCATACAGAGATTTCTTTAGTTTGAAAACATGATCTGGAAATTTTTCACTCTCAAAACCAGGAGGCTGGTGAACATAAACTTCTTCTTCTATAATACCATTTAGAAAGGCACTTTTAACATCCATCTGATACAAAGTGATGTTATTTTGTGCAACAAATGAAATAAAAAGGCGTATAGATTCTAACCTTGCCACTGGAGCATAAGTTTCAGTATAATCAATACCTTCTTGTTGACTGTACCCTTGAGCAACAAGCCTTGCCTTATTTCTTTCAACTTCTCCTTTCTCATTAAGCTTATTTCTGAAGACCCATTTAGTTCCAATTACATTGAATCCTTTTGGTCTTTGAACTAAATCCCACACATCATTTCTGGTGAATTGATTTAACTCTTCTTGCATGGCAATAATACAATCATTGTCTTGCAGAGCTTCATCTACAGAAGTTGGTTCAATTTCTGACACCAGTCCAAATAATGATGCTTCAGATGATCTTAGAAAGGATCTTGTTTTGATGGGATCATCCTTCTTTCCAATTATAACATTCTCTGGATGAGAAGTTTTGATTCTGGAAGAAGATCTTCTAACAGTTGATTCTTCAGAAATGTTTAAATTGTTCATCTGAGAAGTTAAAGGAATTGCCTCTGGCGTTGCTTCTAGTTCCTTCACTTGTGCTTTGTCTGCCTCTGATCCTTCAGAGTCTGTGAAGACTACTTCTCTATCTGCAGAGTTTTCAGACTGCTTTGGCTTTTTACTGCCAAGCTTATCATTAAATCTAATATGAATAGATTCTTCTACAATCTGTGTCTCAGTGTTGTATACTCTGTAGCCTTTAGAGCGTTCAGAATATCCAAGCATGAAACACTTCTGTGCTTTGGAATCAAACTTGTTCAGATTTTCTTTAGTATTTAACATATAGCAAATACATCCAAAAGGATGAAAATATGAAATGTTGGGCTTTCTGTTCTTCCACAGTTCATATGAAGTCTTCTCCAGAAGAGGTCTTACAGACACTCTGTTCTGAATGTAACAGGCTGTGTTGATTGCTTCTGCCCAAAAGTGTTTTGCCAGATTGGTCTCATTGATCATGGTTCTGGCCATTTCTTGCAGAGTTCTGTTTTTCCTCTCTACAACTCCATTTTGTTGTGGAGTTCTAGGACAGGAAAAATCATGAGCAATGCCATTTTCATTAAAATATTTTTCAAAATATTTATTTTCAAATTCACCACCATGATCACTTCTGACTTTTATAATTTTGAAATCTTTTTCATTCTGGACTTGTTTACAGAAGTCAAAGAACACAGAATGTGACTCATCCTTGTGTTTTAAGAACTTTACCCATGTTCATCTACTATAGTCATCAACAATGACTAATCCATACTTCTTGCCTCTGATGGATGCAGTTTTCACTGGTCCAAACAGATCAATATGAAGTAATTCTAGTGGTCTAGAAGTAGAAACAACATTTTTTGACTTAAAAGATGATTTTGAAAACTTCCCTTTTTGGCATGCTTCACAAAGAGCATCTGAGGTGAACTTCAGATTAGGAAGTCCTCTAACAAGATTAAGTTTATTAATCTGAGATATACGTCTCATATTAATATGTCCCAATCTTCAGTGCCAGACCCATTGCTCCTCATTAACAGACAAGAGGCATTTAACATTTTGAACTTTAAGTTCTGAAAGATTTATTTTATAAATGTTGTTTTTCCTCTTACCACTAAATATGATAGAGCCATCCTTTTGAATGATAGCTTTACAACATTTTTGATTAAAGGTAATATCATAACCATTGTCACTTAATTGACTTATGGACAATAAGTTATGCTTTAACCCTTCAACAAGTAAAACATTAGTAATAGAGGAAAGTTTACCATTTCCAATGGTGCCAGATCCAATGATCTTACCCTTCTGATTCCCTCCAAATTTTACATCACCTCCAGATCTAAGCTCCAGACTTTGGAACATAGACCTTTCTCTTGTCATGTGTCGCGAGCATCCAGAGTCCAGGTACCATGATTGGCGTCCTGACCTTGCTGCTAAGAACATCTGCAACAGGAATTATTTTACTTTTAGATACCCAGATCTTCTTGGGTCCTTTAGGGTTAGTTGTTCTGAAGGTTTGTCTAAACTTCTATTTTTCAACATAAGGTTTATTCTGATTAACCTTAGATTTAAACACATGAATGTTCTTTTCAGAACGTGTTTGTTTAATATCATTCAAGTGACCAAATTTAAAGTGGGAATATAAAGGAGTCTTTTTGATGATAATTTTATCAACATGTTTTGGATTTAAATCCTTTCCAGAGGAAGATTCATATCCAATTCCTTTTCTGTTATTTCTGCTAACTCCATAGATCATAGAAGCCATTTTGCTTCTGTCTATGCTTTTAGCAAGAAACTTCTGAAAGCTATAATCATATTTTTCCAAAATATTTTTGCATTCAGATTCAGTTTCAGAATCAGAGTTTTGTTGAGCTAATTCAGAATCATTTTTCAATTTTAAGTTCTTTTCACTTAGCTCAGCCACTTCTGATTTGAGAATATTATTCTCAGATACAAGATTGCTTTGACTCTTCTTGTATTTGAGCTTAATATTATTATAGCTCTTCAGAACCTCTGATAACACTTTGATAAGTTCTTCTTTAGTGAGTTTAGCCATTACCTCTTCAGCGTCAGAGTCAGATTCAGATCCTGAAGTTCCTTCCTCCTGATCTTCTATGTCCGCCATCAAAGCTACATTGGCACATTCCTCTTCTGACTCAGATTCAGATTCAGATGTATCTGAATCATCCCAGGTGGCCATTAGAACCTTTTTCTTCTTATCAAATTTTCTTTTAGGCTTTTCTTTCAGCACCTTTGGACATTCATTTTTGTAATGTCCAGGTTCTTTACATTCATAACAGACAACCTCCTTTTTGCCAGATCTTCTGTGTCCAGAAGATTCTTTTCTTTGGTCAGGCTTCCTGAAGTTTCTGAACTTCTTTCCTTTATGCTTCCAGAGTTTGTTTATTCTTCTGGACAGCATGGATAGTTCATCTTCATCTTCAGATGAGGATTCTTCAGAGCTTTCCTCTATTACCTGCAATGCTTTAGCAGATTTATTAGATTTTAAAGCAATAGATTTACCTTTCTTTTGAGGTTCATCTTTCTCAAATTCAATTTCATGACTTCTTAGTGAACTGATCAGTTCCTCCAAGGAGATCTTGTTCAGATCTTTAGCCATTTTTAGCGCTGTCACCATAGGTCTCCATCTGGTAGGTAAGCTTCTGATGATCTTTTTCACATGATCAGCAGTAGAGTATCCTTTATCCAGAACCTTTAGTCCAGCTGTAAGTATTTGAAATCTGGAGAATATAGCTTCAACAGATTCAGAGTCTTCCATCTTGAAGGCTTCATACTTCTGGATTAGAGTCAGAGCCTTTGTTTCCTTGACTTGAGAGTTTCCCTCATTAGTCATCTTTAAGGACTCAAACATGTCAGATGCAGTTTCCCTATTTGTAATTTTTTCATACTCAGTGTGAGATATTGCATTTAACGTTCTGGCCTTGTGGTGATTTCTAAATTCCTTCTTCTGAGCATCTGTCATAGATTTTCTGTCTACTTTCTTGCCATTCCCATCAGTGGGATGAACATATCCATCTATGACCCAGATCCCATAAATCAACATCATATCCAAGGAAAAAACTTTTAATCCTGTCTTTCCAATAATCAAATTTCTCCCCATCAAACATAGGGGGTTTGGTGCTAATTTTGTCCCTTTCTTCATATTTGTTGTTAGTGTTAGACATTGTATTATCAGCCATAGTAACAACCAAATATATATCAAAGTTTTTCTCACTGGATCTTTACTGTCACTGTGAAGTGGTAGCACACACAGAACCGGAGCTCTGATGCCAACTGAAGGTGAGAAAATACTTAGAAGGGGGGTTGAATAAGTATGAAGATAAAAACTTAGAAATAAAAACTCAAGTATTTTTATCCTGGTTCGTTGAACTCAACTACTCCAGTCCACCCTTCCTAGAGTGATTTGCCTTTCTCAATCAAGGACTTAATCCACTATTTAATCAATTGATTACAATAGTAAGCACTAAGAACAACTGTTCAAAGTCTTCTCAAGAACTACTGATCCTAACTGGATCTTCTTAAGGTTTTCTTACAATCAAATGTAATAACAAATACAAGTGTTTAAATTTCTTCTAATCAAGCTTTATCACAACTGTGATTTTTCACTTAAAGTTAAGAACAAAGAAATTAATTCTAGAAAGAATGTGAATAGTATAAGAGCTTTGAATATTGATTTCTTTTTGGATAAAACATCAAATGAAGAAGATGAGTGAAGACTTGCTTTTATAGGCAGCTGATCCAAGGAGAGTTTCACGTTGAGAAGAGTGTCCAAAAGGTCTGAGCCTTTTTGTCTTCACATCAAGTGACCTTTCCTAGAAGAAGAAAGCATAGAGAAATCCTTTTTGTCTGTGTTCTTGTGTCTAGCATAAATAAGGAAAAAGTCGTTTGAATTATTCCAACGGACATAATCTTTGAATTCTTCTTCTTCAAATTTCAGCAAGATTCATCAGAGTCTACTTTGATCAGAGCCTTCTGATGTTGATCAGAGTTTTACTGAATCAGAGTCTTCTGCAGCAGGTGTGCTTTTAGCGTGTGTAAGTTCAGAGCATGTTTGAGTTAGATCCTCAGTACTGGCAGCTTTAGTACTTTCAAAATCTTCTGTAGTAACTATGCTTTGAAAACTCTTGATACAAAATTCTTCTTTGGTTCAGATGCTTCTGACTTGCTTCACATTCTTTTGGAGCTTCTACTTCAGATCCTTCTGGAGCTTCTGCTTCAGATCCTTCTGGAGACAGCGCTCAGGATCTTCTGTTGGCAGCATTCAGAATCTTCTAATGAATGCATCTGGCGCTTCAGAGTCTAGCATATTTCTTATGTTCAGTTCTGATTTGCTTCTGGAGTGATAATTATTTTGATATCTGCAGCAAACACTCTCAAGCAAATTTTAGAGTATATAATTCTTAATTACAAAATTTCATAATAGTTATCATCAAAACATAGATATATTATTAAGAACCAATCTGTGTTCTAACAAGAAGTTGAAGGGTCATATTCAGAAGTTGATGGATGACAGTGTCCTGCAATTTGATAGAGTTTCAGAAGAAAGAGAGAAAGCAATTAATGAAGAGAAGGATGAAGTGGCTACAATCTCCATTCCTTACAAGATAATCACTATTTCTGCGCCGCCGAGGCCGCCCACCATTATAATCACTAAAGCAGGGCCAATACCCTACAAAAGCACCAAGGTGATCCCATGGAATTATGGGGCTGAGGTATATTGCAATGGTGAGAAGCAAGAGTTAAAGTGCTCACCGTTGGATTCTGTTGATAATCTGGTAGGGACCAGTGGGATAACCAAAAGCGGAAGAGTATTTTCATCTCCAGAAGTGAATACTGAAAGGCCAGATAAGGGAAAAGGAAAAGCTGTGGTTGAAGAGAGTTCTTAGAGCGGTGAGAAAGAAACTCTATTGAAAGATGCGGAAGAGTTTATGTGCTTGATTAGGAAAAGTGACTATAAGATTGTAGATCACTTGCAACAAACTCCGTCGAAGATTTCAATCTTGTCGTTGCTGCTGTGCTCAGAGGCACATAGGAATGCCTTGTTAAGGATTCTGAATACCGCATACGTGCCACAGGAAATTTCTGTGAATCAGTTAGAAGGAGTGGTGGCACACGTCAATGCCGGGAACGGGCTAGGGTTTACAGATCTTGATTTGACGCCGAAGGGAAGAGACCATAATCATGTGCTGCATATCTTTATTGAATGCAGAGGAGCGGTATTATCGCATGTGCTGGTGGACACTGGGTCATCACTTAATGTGCTACCCAAGAAAGCTTTGATGAAGCTGGACACCTGAAAGAGAGTTTTAGAAGAAAGAGAGAAAGTAATTGATGAAGAGAAGGATGAAGTGGCTACAATCTCCATGCCCTAAAATTATCAAAAAGCGGAGGTAAATACCTCCAAGATCATACCAAAGGTTCCTGATCAACTTCCTAATCACTCATCACTTCAATCACCCACCATCGAATCAATCCTTTTCATAACAACTTATGGCGTAGACCTATGACTGGTGCATCTTTCTAGAAGGTGAAGAACCTCTAAGCGATGAACAAAGATTGTATAGCATTGAGATTGCTAGATCGGGCACAGTAAATCAAACTCCAAACACAGATTTATTAGCAATAGAAATAGTTACCATTATGAATCGTACGGTACACTGGTACAACGTGGAGTACCAAATAATTCAGTTTTATTCTATCATACCTCATTGTCGCCATTGAGATCCATAATGCTCGTGTACTCGATGGGAATCCACCGGCTAAAACACTTATTCCTCCTTACACGCTAATAATGCATCTAAATTGGAAATCCATATGCACGAAGATTTTTGAAGAACAAGGAATTTCCATAGAGCGCATATCGGAGTTTTGGTTGTTACAATAATTCCCATTGCCGACTGAAGTCCTTGTAAGATACCTCGTAGGCAATAGATTCCGAGAAATGATTTCCAATATAAGGCCATAAATATATTAGTTCTATGTCGACCGGAACACGATATACAAGGTTGAAGGTACCATATATAAGCTTGTGGTGATAATTATGTGTGAGGGCAAAGCCTCATATATAGATGCGCTCGTTTCGATGATGTCAAAACTCAGCTCCATAGAAAAATGAATGTTGGACGTTGTCACCATATCATATTTGCATGTCTTGTCTGTCATAAGTCAAACATTCGTAAAAAACATGATTGTTGAATATAGAGATGGCCAAATCTATGTTTCATATAGGGTTGGCTTAGTTAGTCTTGCTTGCCATACTATAGGGTTCATCAAGAGTCTTAATGCATGAAAATTGGCATTTTTGACTATTTCAGGGCTTTGAGTCGACTCAAAGCTAGCTCCGATCGACTCATACAGCTAGTCATTTCAATGAACTACTCTCAGGAGGACTCGCGTCGACCCTCCGGTCGACTCATACTATGACCATTTGTATCTGTTTAAATTTGCATGTTGTGTGTCGACGCATGACATGCCCCGGTCGACGCATGGTCCTGTTTTTTTTTGCACAATCATGTATATGGGTAAGCTCAGGTCGACCCCCTTATTGCATAGGTCGATCACTCGCTAGTTGAGTCAAAGTTCTGTTATGTCAAACTATTTTGGGAGTCTCTTATGTTTGTTAAGTCAGTTATGTCTTGCATATAAGTTGAGTTGTGCTATTCCTTACACATCAACTAAGAAAACAAGAAAAGTGAAATTTACGTGTCGATTTGTTATCATCATCTTCATTCTCTTCATATCATCTCACAACAACTACACATAATCATTTTTTTGTGCATTATGCATGTTCGAGGTGATAACACCCAAAACCGAAGATTTGTGTAATCTAGTTTGGGTTGAGTAATCGGCAAGTTTATCTTGAATAAATCCGTTAGGGTTTTGTCCTCCAAGAATCTCAGATTTTGGGGGTTTTTGTACAAATTGATCCATCACGGATTCAGTCGAGCGAAGGTGATCGAATAGCGAAAGGTTTTGTCGGTTTAGTAGTAGTAAACGGAGGATTGTGAGTGGAAGATTCGAGTTCGACACGTGGGTGACTGAAATCAGCCGGGCCAGATTTGAAAATCGAGGGTTGTTCAAAAACAATGCCGTAATCGGAGGTTTACTCGCCGCGTTCGAAGGACTTGATTCAACTTGAATCAAGGGGCAAGAGGAAGGCTCTACAACAACAAATTATGTTCGATTGTTTGATCTCTATTTGCTTCTTGTATAAACATTGTTCAACATGTTGTATCTATCTATATACAAGTCTCAATTCTATTATTAGAATCGAGGACAGACATACCCTGAGCGAGGACGACGCGGAAATTGCCTCAACAAATCGTTGTATCTTTTTCTTTATGTTTATATTGCTAAAATTTTGAGTTCTTAGTGTAAACGATTGTGTCAATCAAATTCTTATTTGAGTTGTGCTGAACTATTTTTAAGCTAATTACAATCATTGATTGTAATAGAAAACTTGAGCACTCTACTGTCAAAATAGAATTCACTTGTAGTGCGTTGCACTCCAAGTGTTTGATCAATTGTGTGAACTAGAAACAATTGTGCTGTCTTTCTAAACTGTTTATGTTTTAAAGGCATTGTAACTAGTCACACCTTATAGTGAACAAAATTTGATTGAAGTGTGATTAAAGAAGTGATTCTCAAATCTCGTTTATCGAATTCCATAGGCTTTACGCATATCCGGTTTTCTAGTAACCGTTCGTTTTAGACGAGTATAGTTCCTCGGCCGCTTCTGCATTACACATTTTTAAAAACCAATTTTTAGTAGCGCCGACTCTGTTTTAAACAAGCGATATATTCAACCCCCCCTTCTAGATCTTTGCCATTGTCTAACATTATGGTTAAAAGGTCGAAGGTACCATAAATAAAGGCAGAAAATATAAAGACTGAAAATATAAAATAAAGACTTTAAAATAAACAGAGCCTTGTTGGGATTGTAATTTCATCAATTGATAACACATGAATTCTTTTGACCATTTAAGCACAAACCAATCATTCGTCTAATATCCTCATGTATCACCCACAACAGAGGTTATGTCTAACGCCACATTGAGAGAACAACCGTATTGTCTCATTGGTGATGACTGGCGTAACTCAACAACACAGAGCATTAAGAACTGATACTCACGCAAATGCTAAGCCTAAATCTATGTCTAGAGTTTAGAACCTAACAGGTATTTATCCTAGATCCAAATCTGAAGAGAATATGTCTATAGTAGTTCAAATCAAACATAATCAGGTAAATAAAGATGACACACATATTAGATAAATGATTTCTTCATATTAAATGTCATGATCATAATACATACATACGCTTAACCCTTTTTACATGTATTTAACTAATTCAAGTATGTGAACATATTTCCTCGTCTCTATTATCGCGCATCCTCACAATAGCACTTATGTCTAAAACGTTATCATGGGTTTTACCGTATTAATCACTAGATGATGTCTCATGCTAACAGTCAACACAATAATATAAAGCTTGATACTAGTGAATATCAAATCACAAATCTATGTCTAGAGTTTGCTCATTGGTAGATGAATATCTTAGATCTAGGATTTGAAAGAGATTTCTCAATACCCACTTAAACCCACAAACATAAAATCAAAGACAACATTAATATTGAATTAAAATTAGTTCAAAAAACAAAGATTAGAATAAATACATAAGGTACCAATATATTACATCCAACCCTAACAAGAGATCGAAGCACTTACTTAAAGATCAAGCTCTGATTTGCTTGGATTTGGACTTCTCTCTCTTAGGGTTTTGTTTCTCTCTCTAAAAGTATGTTTAGAATGAGGAGAGATAAAAAGATCTGAAAAATACAATAATCCCAAAATATCTCACAAGGTAGATATTTATAGAAAGTACAAAAAATGCATATAAGTGGCATCGCGCTAAGTGCCATAAGGAGCTCGCTAAGCGCGGTTAGCAAAACAAAGGTAGAAACCCAAAAAGCATGCTAAGCGCGGTTGAAGGCCTTAGTTACTTCCTCAACAGTGAAAATGCGATGGGTTGAAAAGCGCGCTAAGCGCGGTTTACCGACACAAAAGCTATGAAAATGCTCTTCTAGGCCTTCTTTCCTTCACCATAGGTTCCTAGCATTATATATCAACAAAAAGACCTGTCAAAAAGTATCAAAACAATCAAAATTCACAATATTTACAATAAAAATGGAAACTTGCATAATTACACTAAAACATACGGATTTACTACTAAAATACCAAAGAAACAACTGAAAAGGGCCACAAAATACTATAAAAATATATGCACAATTTGGCACTTAACAATAGTTTGATCTGGTGTGTTCATTTTATTTTTTGCATTTGTGCGTGTCCGCATATTGATCAGTGTGAGCCTTTTCATCCGGGTATTTTTAACAACAATATTTGATCTGCGACTGCTTGTTTTACAAAACTATATTTTGTGTAAATTATTTTAGTGCATTTATTTTTTTCTTCACATTTGCATGTTCGACTTTTATTCATTTTAATTCCTTTTATTTACGTTTTTATTCAAAATATTTGAGAAAAGTAAATAAGAATAAGTGAATTAATTGAATTAATTTTTTTTATTAAAAAATTTGTGAATTTTATTTCATAAATCCTCACTATTGTTCATGCACAATATTTTCTTCTTCACTTTACACTTCACGTGAACTTCATGAATCCTCACTTTCTCACAACTTTATACTCCCACTACACCAACTAAAAAACTCTCCCTCTCAATCACCATTCAAACACCATTGTACACCTACGGTTCCCTCGTATCTCCTTCCTTTCACAAATCACCAACAATTTCATACTCATTGCGCAACATCTCCATCAAAACACATCGGTGCTTCCTCCACCAAATCAATTTTCGGCCAAGACTCACTACCATAACTTCGGTCTAACCACCATACAGTGTTGGTTGTTTTCAAACCGCTTAAGGTTTCTCTTCCCACAGAAATCACAACGTTCACCTCACTCAATGTTCAAACACCTCAACAACCTTTGGGCACCGTCGTTAAACCTCCTCCACCGCCGACGACACTTCCACTTTTCTGTTTTCACTCCGGTGACGTCCCCAAAGCCTCGGTTGGTAGAGAAATTAATCCTCTACTACGCGTCTAAGTCGCAGGGCCACGTTGGCATCCAAAGAGATGAAAGAAAAGGGTTAGGAAAAAGTTCCCCTTCAAGTATTTGCACTAGTATTGAAAGACATTCACATATGCCCAACTTGTTGGATGAATTTTTGACAAGACCATTACTAAATGCTTAATAAGTAATCACCATAGTCACTACATATCATGTCATTCTAGCTAGGGGTCAAGACGCCTCAATCTGAAAATGAACCAACCTCAAGAAAGGATCCATCAAGATTACCCTATTTACAAAGACATAAAAGGTTGAAGAATAAACATAGTCCACCATAAAAATTAAGCATTCTTCTAGGATTTTTTGGCAGTCTTTTTGATTTTTTACCCATGTTTTACTAACTTTCCAAATGCAGGGAAGCAAAATATCAAAAGGAATGAGGATAATCACAAATTAGTAAAAATGACTCAAAGAAATGCAACGCTGATTCTTCAAAAAATGTACTCTATCATGCAAAAGAAAGTATACTCTATCAAACGTGTCAAATCACTCGCTCGTAACACTCGAGTGTTTCAGATCCCAAGGATCATAATGAGGGTACCTCCGAAATACATTTGAAGTATGGAGTATTAAAGGCGTGAATACCCAAGAAAATGAAACGTCCCATTTTTTCTCTTCCAAAGATAAATGAGACGACAATCGACAATCGAGGATAATACAAAGGCTTGGGGGGAAGTTGTCTTGGACCGACCATAGTGATCCTGGACGCCACTCTGAAGGAGTTGCGATCCTTCCATAATGTTCTCAACACACTGTTGTACCCCAAAATTTGCCCAACCTTTTTTCTTCACTTGGCTTATGTTTCATTTACATCTGCATAGCATTGTCTTTTGCAGGGGATCAAGGGAGGTGTTCCATTCAAGAGGAGAGTCTCAAGGGTTTCAAGCTCAACCAAGAGTGTTTATTCAATTTATCTAATGCTTACTGAAATTCTGGCAAACTCACGATGGATGTTATTGTGAATGTTGTGACATCCACTGTAACATAGGCTACTGCAGTTAGTAATAAGCTGTAAAGAGAAGCAGTAAATAACACAGTAATTGTTCACTCAATTCAGTGTCAACAACACTTACATCTGGGGGCTACCAAGCCAGGGAGGAAATTCACTATTAGCAGAATTAATTCAGAGTCAAACAACCCAGTTTGCACTCCTCACATAAAACCTACCCAATACACTTCTGCCTAGAGACACTCTAGACCTGAGTGCACCCACTCACTCCTCCTCAATCACCTCAGTGATATCAACATACAATTACAGAAGAAATATGGAGATACACTCCAAAAACACACCTTGATCTTGCTTCACAGCTTTGATCAAGTGACACACATTCTTGCCTAACAGCTTTGAGTGATACAATGAACACACCTGTTCATACATAATAACCACAACAATTTTACAGCATACAATTGCTTGGCACACAAGGAATCCTAAGACTCCTAGACACACGTAAAGAACAAAGTTCTTCACTCACAAAGACTCTTAGTAGGCACTCTCTAATCTTCTATTAAGAGCTTCACTTCTAGGATTGCTCCTTCTGTTATTTATAGCAGCAGTCAGTCCTTGGGCCTTGGTGCAGAAATTAGGTTTACCCAAACCTCTCTTCAAAAAGTTGCACTTACCACTTAGGTCAGGTACATTTAATTTCGACAGGGCTTCTAAAATGTTTCCTGACTTCCAGCTTGAGCTTCTATAAAGTTTCCTGAATTCTAGCCTGAGCTTCCTCATTCTGAATAACAAAAAACTAAACATGCGTACCTGATGTCATATGATCAGTGTCATGACATTCAGTATGACATCCAACTCAACTTACTACTTACCCTGCATATTGTGTATCACATCATTAGTTATGACATCCATACACACTCTAATGTTTTGCCACAAAATGCAGCCAATCAGAAGCACTTACAAACTCCCCCTTTGGCAAATTTTTGGCTAAAACACCCTGTTAACAGAGTTTACAGGCAACAGAAGTCTAACATATAACCTTTTATGCAGGTAAGATACTAACACCCTAGTAGAGTTGTATATATTCACACAGTTAGCTCTCAGCTTCTCAGGATCAACCTGTCACACACACCATCTGTTAGTCAGCACTACAAATGTCATAGAGTTTTGAGTAACATTCTGAGTTACTGCCCCTCAATTGATGCATATCACACCACTATACAAACCTGCAGACACCATGCAGTCACACATATTCATCCAGCCTGCTCTGGATGTTATGACATTCAGGATGACATCCTGAAGTCACACACTCCTGTGCTACTCCCCCTGAAGAGATGCACTATACTCACATTCTGCTACTATCTTGTAGACACACACATACACTCCCAAGCAGCATCTAGGAGCTCACAAATCGTTAGCAACTATAGCACAACATACACTTAGTTCTCACAAACATTCCTTACACAGACTAGGAATTCACATAATACTAACAACATTAGCTGTTATCACACATGCATCTTCAGCAACTCCTTGGTTATTCAACCAAGTCTTCCACCTGATGTAATCTATCACTCTCTCCCCCTTTTTAGCCACAAATTAAGATCCAACTAATAAACTAGCATATATCATAATGTGTACCATTACAAATGTTTGGGGAATTACAACAAAAACTGCTCATGAAGAGCATCACAAATAAAATTCATGTTGTCAAATAAGTCAAAAAAAAACTTCACAACAGCAACACATCCTACTCATCAGCTCAGCAACCAGCATCCTGAGCTCCACAACGGTCTAGCAAGACATCAATCTTCCTTCTCAGAGGCAGAACTGGAACTTACCTCCTCAAATTCTTCATCACTAGCCTCCTCAGCATCTGGGGATCCATCTGTATCCTTGTCCTCTTCTTGACCAGAGCTTTCCTCAGAGCTGGCAGCATCCTTTTCTGAATCAGCTGCCTGGCCATCCTCATCAGTGAACTCAACATCTTCATTTTTCTCAAGGGTTCTGTTGCGGTGAAAATTGGATATAAAGGTATTAGTTAACTTGAACCTTATTTCTTTTACATCCGGTCTTTAATTTATCCAAAGGAAAGGTCTAAAGAAAGAAAAACTCTTTTCGCGATGTAAACAACACTAAGAGATTCGGGGATCGGGGGTTAGTTATATCTAGGGAAGGTATTAGCACCCTAAATATCTGTATTACTCTACAGGAACCTTTTTGTTTGATTGATTGCTAAGTTTGTGAATTGTAATATGGTTTGAGATAAGGGATAAGATAAATAAAGGTCTAAGTGGTTTCCTAAGTTTGCTCGCAAAGACATCGCATCTTCTGCCTACGTATCCTAACTAGGATAGAATCAGAGCAATCGTAGTTCACCTCACAAGAGAAAAGAACACTTGATGACGATCAAGATTCAAGGGGGAACAAACATGACAATGTTTGTGTGGAGTTTGACAAAACTCCCTAATCTAAGTTGTAATATTCAACAGGGGAAGTAAGAAGTCATGACGATGATTCTTACACAGAGTTGACGAACTCTTTCCTAGGGTTCTAGTGGAAGAACACTCCTAGTACATGTGGGTCTCTTAGACTCAAAGAAAAGTCTAATGGTTTCTAAGCTAAGGTTAAAATGACTTAACAAAGTAAAGGGAGGGTGAAGTGAATTATTCTTGACATGAGAGTCAAGTAAACAGACCTTCCTTTGGAGGTACACAGGGGAAGCAACCGGATGAAAGCTAACAAGCTTCATCACTTGGGGAAATAAAAAAATAAAAGGGAAAAGTACAACATAATAAAACATTTTCATGGTGACAACCAATTAAACAAACATGTGAAATGATAAGGATGAAATCACATTGATAATAATCAACACAGATGAAAATAACGAGAACTGTAACGACAGATCGCATTCAAATACAGTCAACAGACGAGATGAGATAAACATAGTTACAACTCAAAGTAAAAATCCTATCATGTTAACTAACATGTATGGACATGAGTACAAACAAATTTCACAGACAAATCCAAGTGGAATCACGTGAAAATTCATCTGCAAGTGCGTAAACGGATGCGAAACACACTTAAATTGTACACAGTTAAAAGAGGTGATAAAATTTGCCAACATGAAAATTAATTATATGGTATGAAAGTACATTCAAATATGAACACGATGAAAAAAGAATGGGCGAAAAACGATAAAAAACGAGAGAGATATGATTTTTTTGAAGTTTGTGTGAAAAATAGCAAAAATGAACAAAAGAATTGCCCTCCTCAGGGGTCAAACTCAGGAACATGGGGTACAAGGCGTGTTTGGCAATATGGTCTTACCACTGGGGTGGTTATACATCCATTGATTTATGCCACCCATTTAATTAATAAAGGTAAACAAGTGAATGGCTGGGCAAGTATACACAAAGGCAAATACGTTTTCTAGCGTAACTTCCTAACCGTTTATCGAAACGACATAAAATTTATATGCTTCTGGCCTAGAAAATCAAGAGGAACATGATGGTGGTGGTAGTTTCTCAAAATTCTTATCCTAGTGAAAAATTCGAAGGCACATGCTTTTGATGTAAGGAAATGCATTTTGACATGTATCAATCAATTCATTCATTTTCAAAACATGCTAAACCTACACACAGTATTCACACATAATGCAAAATGATTCTATCACCTTAAATGAACTTGATGCCAATAGAATTTAGAATTGTCATGGTAAATGCTATGCTTTGAAAAGAATGCATTTTGGAATGTAAATCTCATGACAGTTTGTTTTGGTTCAAGAAAGTCATGTAAGCACCCTCCAAATGATTAGTGTGAAATGTTCAAAAAGTGGTTTGGGTGGAAGTCAAGCTTATGCAAAGAGTGGTAAGTGAGTTGCTTGATAAGTATTGATATGAACATGTAAGTCAATTTCTATGCACAAAGAGGCCAAGGCAAGCATTCACACATTTTTCAACTATGAAAACCCATGTACTTAAATGCTAAAACTCAGTTTTTCAATGTTCATGCAAAAGATGATGTTCCATCTGTTTTGGTTTTGACAACAGTATAAAAACAACAAACAAAAATCCAAGTAACTTCCATTTTGTCATAATATGATGATGATGTTCAAACTCAGTTTAACAGTTTAAAGCTACCTTAATCACACACACATTGCATTCATGATATAACATAGGTTTAAATCCCAAAATGTGGTAAAAACTGGCTGTGGATGTAAAATGCATTTCATGTGCAAGTGTGTATGTGAGAAGTGCATTTTGAAGCATGAAATTTGAGACAGCTGCTTTGAGGCCAAAATGATGATGTCAACAGCTTTGAAACAGTGAGTGTGAAGTGTCTCAATGTGAGTTTTGATGCAAAAATGAATTTATTTGAAAAATGACATTTGAATTGATTGGTGACTTTAATGTGTTTTATGGTATCATGTGAATATGCACAAACCAACCAAAGTAAACACATAGACACACTCTAAGTGTGTATTGGAACATGTTCAAATGATAAAATCAGACTTTTGAAGTTTTATGCAAAAAAAAAAAGAACTCCAACTGTTATTTGAAGTTCATGACAGCAGATGAAATCAACATGTGATGCTTTGAAGTATGTCCACAATTTCAATCAACATCCATAACACAACAAAATAAAACAAAACCTAAGCTACTAGTCAACATACTCTAACAACAGCCTTGCAAAGAATGGTAAAGCACATAATTAGCAACAGCCCTCAAAATCATGTTCTTGCATACCAATAGAGGTGAACAAAATCAAGCCTAAATCTAAACTGCCTACCCAGCCAGCAATATCCACTAGCAGTGGGAGTTTCATAACCAAACTCTCCCTTGCTGTCAACTAGAACAAAAACCCTCCTATAGCTAAAACTGAAGGTGGTTCAATGATGTACTTGTGCTTATCAGCAGTCACCAACACATTTCAATATAGGCACCTCATCAAACTGCATAAAGCTCAACAACTTCTCAAAACTGGCAGAAAAACACATACATGAGACAACAATCCAATCATTCTAACATGCTTGAAAGGAAACTACCCCTGGTTCTAAATCATCATTATTTAAGCTAGTCTTCCATCATGAAGGATTCAAACTGGTAATCAGGGAGATATAAGCTGGCACACTCAGGTTTTCATCTTTTGCCACAAACCAACAACTGCCTTGATACTTCAATACTGACTGAGGTTCAAACTTGAGAAAACAGGGGTATACTCAATTTACCAACAGCAGACTGAATACAACATGCCAATCAATTTCAAAAGGTCCTTGGTGGTAAACACATAGTGTTATTGTCATGCTAAAACCAACTTACTAACACAAGGCAAGGATTGGTAAGCTCAAGCCTAAACCTGATATGATTCCTACCAAATCCTATGACAGCAAGTAGTTGGATCATAACTGCAGGATACCAATCTTAACAGTCAACCTAACACCTGGCAGTTATATCTCAAAATGCCAAACTAGCACACAACCAGTTTAATATCAATGCTGAATTGGGTACAAACAAACACATCCATATCCAACACAACAGTCTTAGCATTACTTCTACAAACATTCTCAATTCCTATTAGAAGGCAAATCAGTGAGCACAACAAGCAGTCCAAAAAATGTTTTGAGCAGGCATGGATCAGTCACAGGGATTCAAGATGATGATATAAACACAGGTACACAAACATCCCCTAGTGCACTAGTTCTAAACTCAAGCCACAAATCCAATTTATTCAACAAGTCACAAATGCCCTTAGGCTGTTGGACTGAGGGTTCTTATGGAGAAGAGGGAAACAATACCAAACTGACATGCCAAATCCAATCACACCTAACAACCAATACATCCAAAGACCAACAGCCCTTACACAAACAGATTTTGGCAGGATGAAAACAGGCTGCTAACTTAATCACACCAGCTCAGTATAGAAAAATAACAACAATGTGATGTGAGTGTGTTGAGATTTTGATGAATCATTTCTGAACATACTACAGCCAATCATGTTCCACACAAAACAAACAACCTAACTGCTATGCCAAACTCAGGGGTATTAGCAACTACAGGCTATGCTTTTAGAAATGCCTTAAAATGAGCAACACACTAGATCTTCTTAACACAAAAAAAACTAACCTTGATAATAAAGGTGTGAATCATATATGACAACATTTAAAACAAATGAAAACCAATTCACAAATTCATTCCTAAAGACAAATTTGCAAATCTCATGGCAGTATGTATACATATGCAACAATAAACAACAATGAGCAAGAATGAGTTTTATGTCATGGTAATGGATGGAATGAGTTAGACACTACATACCTGTGGTAATAAACTTGAGCAAGCAAAAATACTCCTAGAAACCCAGAGATCTTGATCCTCCTTGCCTTGAATTTCCAAACTTTGAACAAAATGCAACTTTGATGCAAATGACAGAAATATAAGCTGATGATGGTTCTTAGCAGTTTGGACAATTGAGACACAACATATGCAAGGTGTTGGAAAGCTTATAATGCTCAGAAAGTGAGTGGAATGAGATATGGCAAGTTTGATGGATTTTGGTCAAAGTAGTGTGGGAACAAGTTTGACTTTTTAATTCTTGAGGTTTGTTGATGGTTCAATGGATCACACACCTTCTATATGTTATTTAGAAGTTGTGTGGAGGGTGGTTGAGGTGTTTGAAAGGGTAGAATAGAGTTTGGGCAGAATTCACTCCATGACAGATTTTTGGAGTTTTTGTGAATTTTGGAGATTTTGAGAAATTGAAGCAAGATGTGGAAATAGTGATGACAGAGGTTTTCTGTGGTTTTTAGCAGGTGTATTGTGTTTTAAATGAAGTGAAGACACCCTCCTTTTATAGGCAAATGGAGTGAGGTGCTTGCTTGGTGAGGTTGCCTCACTTTGAAGAAAGCTTGGAGATATTTTGAGAAAACCTCCCTTGGAGGGTTTTCTATTGGTTATGATGCAAGCCACAATTGTCAATGTTCTCTTACTGATTTTCTGAGTTTGTTTGCAGGCTAGAAGCACTAGGGGAGTGGCTGGTGCAGTTAGCTTTCCACCTCATGCTTTGAATTTTCCAACTTGGTGCAACTTGCCCACTTGTATGGCAATGGGCTCTAAACTTGGTTTTATGATATTTCCTGCATAACTTGCTATTCTCTCATGCCACACACATCTAATATGTCAAACATAACAAGTTGGATCAACCAAAATTGGCAGAATTGATGAAGCAGGTCACTTTGAAAATTTGGCCAATATGGGACTATTATGTGAAACCCTTAACTTTGAACACATGTAACTTTCTGCTCACAACTCCTCTTGAGATGTGCTAGTACTTTTTAGAAATCCCTCACATAGCTCTAAAACATTCATATTTTCATGAGTTTCAATTTCTCAAAGTAACTTGGCCAAAAAGCCCTCCAAAGTTGCTAAAAATGAGCTTAAAAAATGAAATTTTCCTAAGTCTTTTTCCCCTCTTGAAATGAATTTGACCATAACTCAAAATCTATGCATTTTCTGATCATGGACCACTTAGGGACTTTTTTACGACTTGCCAAGAGCTTCCAAATGAGCTTTGAACCAACTCAATTGGATGTGTGGTTAAGGAGTTATGGTTTAGCCCTTTTCAAAATCCTAATTTCCCGATTTTTCGATTAATCCTCATCCTTGATCCAATGATCATGAAAATTGATATGCAAGTCCATTATGACATAAGTAACAACTTTTCTTCACAACTTGAAATCCCATTCTTAAAATTTTGAAGAGTTGACTTTTCGGTCAACCGTACGATCGATCGGTGCCGACCGAGTTGCCTGTTGACATTCTGGACATCCTGAGACTTTGAAACTTCTTGGATGAACTTTATTAGGATATATGAACTTCATGAATCACAATCCCACCATTTAAACATCTTCCAACATCAAAGTCAAACTATGGTTGACTTTTACTGGTCAAAAACCCTAATCGGGTGCTCTGAAATGCACTGCTCTGAATTCTGGGGTAACAACCTCACATTGGCTTCTTGATTGACATTATATAATACCCTTGACCTTGTTTCCTATTTGAATGAGCCCAAAGCATTGACTAATCACAAACCCTAAAGTTTTAATTTTGACTGCACGAAACCCTGATTCATCTGCAATTTGAAAAAGACAGACTTGCACTGGGTTAAGGTTAGAAAATTCATGAGTATGCTCCTAAAATGATAATGAGAATCTAAGGGGTCAAAATTTGGGGTGCAACAGTTGCCCCTATTTAAATATCTTCATTAGATGGGACTGAGGGATGATGATCCTCGTAGAATCACAGTGAAAGGTATTTAAATATAGAAAAACCGAAAATTTTGTCCCTTAGATCCGATGATATGCAAAAGGACAGGTCATAATATGTCATGAATTCTAAATGATGCTTTATGATGCTTGGATGCAAGACATATGCAGAAGATAGAAAAACAAAACAACGAGTAACTACTCGCGGGGACCTGACATTGTGGATCCGACACTAGGGAATACCGAGGTATAACAATCAATAATTCAAACATGACTAGTGATAACAGGGAGAAAAAAGTCTAATGAAGATGAGAATTTTACTGGGAGAAGCAAACACTTCGTCGGGGAACAAGGTAGATTTCTACCAGGGACACGAGCAACTTTTTACTGGGGAATTTACAACGCGAACCTCACTGGGGATGATCAGATGAGGAACTTCCTATGGTGAAGAGTTCAAACGGGATCTTCAGGAATGGACTAGAAGCAAAGACAAAACACAATAGGAAATGCTAGTGACGACTAGATCTCTGAGACTTGTCTGGGAAAAAGGTTTCACTGGGGATAATGATGTCACCCAGTTTTAACAGATGGTTCAGGCAGTGCTAGTAACCACTAGACTTCCTGGAGGTAATGGTGACGACCAACCTGAGATAACAACAAATGAAATTTTAAATCCAATCGGTAATGCAGGACTTCGACTGGGGAAATTGGTGACGACCAAATTTCAAGTAATGCTAGTAACTACTGGACTTAAAAGAGATTGGTAACGACCAAGTCCGGGTACCAATGACGATTGGATTTTTTGGGGATGCCGGTTACGTCTGGTCTTCAAAAGAAAACATGGTGACGACCAAAACATGTGAGAATGCTAACAAGCTACTAGGCTTTAGCTAGGGAGGTTGGTAACAACCAAACTAAAATATACCAATAACGATTGGATTTCAAGTAACGCCAGTTACGACTGGACTTCCATGGGGAAGGTTGGTAACGACCAACAAGATACCAATGACAATTGGGTTTCGAACATCTGCCAGTTACGACTGGGGGATTTGACGGAAATCAATTAATAACGACTAAATTTCACAGGGGATTTACTAGTGACGACTAGACTTCAGAGGGAAAGGTTGGTAACAACCGAACCAAAAGGTAATAACGAGTGGGGTTAAGACAACGCCAGTTACGATTGGTTCAAAGAAAAAGATAGGGTAACGACCCAAAAGAATACCAATGACGATTAGGTTTCGAACACAACCAGTTACGACTGGGGAATTTAAAGGAAAAAAGGTGGTGACGACCGAAACAAGGATACCGACGAGTGGAATTTAAGACAATTCCAGTTCAAAGGAAAATAGGATGACAACCTAAAAGAATACCAATGACGATTGGCTTTTAAAACAATGCTCGTTACAACAGGTCTTTAAACAGAAATTCACTAGCAGTGATTAGTCATTCACGGGGAATCAGAAGATGGCACACTGAACTCGAGAGACCGAATGAATCACACTGAACCCTGGCTGAAAAAGTGTATGCAGTCTTTGACAATTAGATCCACTCTCAATAGGGGAATAGAACTTTTAAACAGGTTACTCAGAGATGACAAAGTAAATTCAAAACACAATGCTCAGAAGTCTCCCACTGGGGACTAGTCCTTATATCATCATAAGAGGTTCTTTGAGGAAACAATTTTCCAAGTTTGATACCTACACATGACCAAAGGAGAATTGGCAGTTCGACCTGTTTATACTTCATTGGGGAATGCAATCGGGTCGTATATCAAAGCTTTCGCTACCCTGAGGTTTCGGGGAAGTATGATTTTCCTTGACTTTCCATGAGCTGGAGTTTTTTTTTTACGTTTGTCAATCTTTTCAAGTTTTATTCAAATAATTTGACCCTAACGCTTTCAAAAACTATCGTTTGATCAACGAACAATATTTTGCATAACAAGAAAATAAAGGAAAAGATAATTTTGCAAAGGAAAGAATGGCTCAACACTGATTTTATTCAAGAATGAAATCTTGCAAATGACAAAATTCCATAGAGATTTTACAAGTGAAAAATGGAAACATGGATAAGGTTACATTGAATCCCATGACCATCTATTCCTAAAGACTAAAATCCCCCAAATCCTTGCTTCCGACGAAAGCAGTTGGAAGTGGATCTCCTGTTCAATCTTCTGCAATGGTGACAACCTTTTGAAGTAGTGACAATTCTTCTGATGCAGTGAAACACCTTTGTCCCTAACTTTTGCCTGGATCGCCCTTTCGCGTTTTCAATCCACCGGGATGCTCATTTTTGCCTAAGCCTCCCTTTCGGGTTTTCAACTTAGCGAGCTTTTATTTTTCTCCTTTTTCCTTTTTCTTCTTTTTTCTTTAACCCTAACTTTTGCATAAGCCGTTCTTTTGAGTTTTCGGCTTATCGGGTTCTTCTCTTTTTTTTAGGTGTAATATTTTCGAACTGCATCAGAATTCACTGGGTGAGTAAGCTGCTCCCCGTCCATAGTTGTGAGAATTAGCGAGCCTCCTGAGAATACTGTCTTTACAACAAACGGGCCATCATAATTAGGCATCCACTTCCCTCGGGCGTCCTTATGAACTAGTAAGATTTTCTTTAGTACAAGCTCCCCTTCTCGGAATTCCCGGACACGGACCTTCTTGTCAAAAGCTCTTTTAATCTTCTTCTGATAAATTTGACCATGACACATTGCAGACATGCGCTTTTCGTCGATAACATTCAGCTGATCAAACCTTCCTCTTACCCATTCTTCTTCTTCAAGCTTAGTTTCCATTATGACTCTCAAAGACGGTATCTCGACCTCAATAGGAAGTACCGCATCCATTCCATATACCAAAGAAAAAGGGGTTGCCCCTGTTGAAGTGCGGACGAACGCTCTGTATCCATGCAAGGGGAATGGCAGCATCTCATGCCAATCTTTGTAAGTTTTCACCATCTTCTGTAGGATCTTTTTGATGTTTTTATTTGTAGCTTCTACTGCTCCATTCATTTTGGGACGATAGGGAGAAGAATTGTGATGTTCAATTTTGAAGTCATCGCACAACTCTTTCATGACTTTGTTGTTCAAATTGGTACCATTGTCCGTTATGATTCGGCTTGGAATCCCGTAACGACAGATAATTTCCTTTTTTATGAAACGGGCCACCACTTGCCGAGTAACATTAGTGTAAGATGCAGCTTCAACCCACTTCGTGAAATAGTCAATAGCAACCAGAATAAATCGGTGTCCATTAGAAGCTTTTGGTTCAATTGCCCCAATCATATCGATGCCCCACATAGAAAAAGGCCATGGTGATGACAACACATTTAGCAACGTTGGAGGTACATGCATCTTGTCTGCATAAATCTGACATTTGTGACACTTTCTGGCATATTGAATACAGTCAGTTTCCAAGGTCAACCAGTAATAACCAGCCCTCAAAATCTTTTTAGACATAGCGTATCCATTGGCATGAGTGCCGAACATTCCTTCGTGAACATCTTGCATTAACAACTCTGCTTCTCGTCGGTCAACACATCTAAGCAGAACCATATCATGATTTCTTTTGTAAAGCACATTGTTGCTGAGAAAGAACTTGGATGCTAATCGTCTCAGAGTTTTCTTGTCGAGTGACGTAGCATCTGCTGGGTACTCTTGTTTCACAGGTAATTCTTTATGTCATAGAACCATAGTTTATCATCAGTCTCTTCTTCAATCATTTGACAGTAGGCGGGTTCAGTCTTGCGTTCAATTCTGATGAGAGTGGCATCATTGACATCCCTGACTTTCCACATCGAAGCTAGCATGGCTAGGGCATTGGCAATGTGATTTTCAGATCTCGGGACATGCTTGAAAGTGATTTCATCGAAATATTCCATCATTTTGACAATATAGGCTCTATAAGGAATCAAGTTTTCATGTCTAGTTTCCCATTCTCCAGTAACCTGATAAATAACCAAAGCTGAATCCCCACTGACTTCAAGAAGTTTGATTTTGAGGTCAATAGCTGCCTCGAGGCCGAGAATGCAAGCTTCATATTCGGCGATATTGTTTGTACAGTCAAAATCCAACCTGGCTGTGAATGGAGTGTAACCACCTTCCGGATTCATTAAAATGGCGCCTACACCGTGCCCACTGTAGTTGGAAGAACCATCGAACATCATTTTCCACCAAAGACCTTCTGGCGGAATCTCATCAGAACTTGGCTCTTCACAATCTTTTACCAACATAATGTCCTCATCTGGGAAATCAAATTTGAGAGGCTCATAATCTTCCACTGGTCGATCTGCAAGATATTCTGACAAAACACTACCCTTGATAGACTTCTGAGCTATGTACTGGATGTCATATTCAGATAACAACATATGCCAACGGGCGAGCCTTCCAGTCTGAGCAGGCTTCTCAAAATATATTTTATTGGATCCATTTTTGAGATCAACAAAGTGGTATGGCAAATCATGTACTGCCTCAAACGTTTGGCCGCCCATGCCAAAGCACAACAAGTTTTCTCCAGAAGTGAATATCTGCTTTCAGAATCAGTAAACTTCTTACTCAAATAATAGATCGCATGTTCTTTTCGTCCAGATTCGTCCTGCTGGCCTAACACACAACCCATTGAATTCTCAAGCACTGTTAAATACATGAAGAGAGGTCTTCCTGGAACCGGAGGTATTAAGATCGGAGGCTCTTGTAGGTAACCTTTGATTTTATCAAATGCTTGCTGACAATCCGAATTCCAAACAACCGTCTGGTCTTTGCGTAACAATTTAAAGATGGGCTCACAAGTAGGAGTCATATTGGAAATAAATCTGGATATGTAGTTCAGTCTTCCAAGAAAACCTATGACTTGCTTTTCTGTTTTTGGAGCTGGCATGTCTTGAATGGCTCAGACTTTGTCTGGATCTATTTCAATCCCTCGATGGCTGACAATGAAACCGAGTAATTTCCCAAATCTTACCCCAAAAGTACATTTTGCTGGGTTCAATCTTAACTGATATTTCCGGAGTCTTTTAAATAATTTCAACAAATGTTCTAAATGGTCTTCTTCGTTTTGAGACTTGGCAATCATATCGTCGACATACACCTCTATTTCTTTGTGCATCATATCATGGAACAAAGCTACCATAGCCCTTTGATAAGTTGCGCCTGCATTCTTCAGACCGAACGACATCACTTTATAACAATACGTCCCCCACGGAGTGATGAAAGTTGTTTTTTCCATGTCGTCAAGATCCATTTTGATCTGATTGTAACCAGAGAAACCATCCATAAATGAAAACACTGGAAATCGAGTTGTATTGTCTACCAAAGTATCAATATGCGGTAAAGGAAAGTCATCCTTTGGATTGGCTTTATTTAGATCTCGATAATCCATGCACATCCTAACTTTCCCATCTTTCTTCGGCACAGGAACAATGTTGGCTACCCACTCAGGGTATTTGGAGACTGCTAAGAAACCTGCATCTATCTGTTTTTTCACCTCATCTCGAATTTTAAGAGGGCCATGTCGGGTCTGGTTCTTCGAAGCTTTTGCTTAACTGGTGGACATTCGGGCCGGAGTGGTAACTTGTGGACTACTATATCAGTGTCTAAACCCGACATATCTTGATATAACCAAGCAAACACATCAACATATTCTTTCAGGAGTTCTTCTAACTGCTGCTTGATCTCTGCCCCCAGACTTGCCCCAATCTTGACCTCTTTCCTATCTTCTTCGGTGCCAAGGTTGATAACTTCTACCTGTTCTTTATAGGGCTAAAGCTCTGCATCCTCATTTTGGGCCAATCTTACCAGTTCATCAGGAATTTCAAAGTCTTGGTCCTCGTCTCCAGCTTGGTAAATTGGTGAATCAAAGTCAGGAGGAAATGCATGGTCACAGGATTCAATGGGGTTTTGAACATTGCTGCAGGTGGGAATGGATTAATTTTATTAAAACACACAAAGATAAATGCAGCACATAACAGAGAAAGAATGTTTTGGTTTTTTAAGATTGCCATTTTTCGTTTTAAAATGAAAGCAAAAACAGTAAAGGAAATAACACAAAGAAATTAACAAAATAGTTCATTTTCATTGATTTTCTTTGAAAGCATGGGGCCCTTACAAAACATTCCTATAGCCTTGGGCATGGCTATGGAGATTTAAAACAAAACAAGAAAAGAAATACAAACAAATTACTTTGACTCAGGAAAAACCAAAGGAATCTCAATAGCTTCCCAGTTGCTCAAGGCAGTGTTGCAATGATATACTAGATGCTCCAGGTCTTCATCTTTAAAATCTTCTTCCACAACACTGACTTGGAAACCTCCACTGATGAATACTTCTTGTATAGTCTTCGAACGCCCTTTGTCATGTGTTGGTGCTTCATCATGAGTTGGTTTGTAACCCAACCCCTGGCGATCCATCTTCGATTTGACTTTGATAATCTCTCCCCAACCTGCAGGAATGCCTTCTTCCAGCGTCGACTTGACGCTCTGAGCGGATGAAAAGGACGAACCACTCTTTACCACCGTTTCCTCTAATATCATTGCATTGGCTATCTCCAGTGCCTGAAACGAAGTCTCTAGTGCGTCTTCATCTGCTTCAATGTACCTAAATGATGACAGATTGCTAACCATTAGTTCTTCTTCACCATGTACAATTACCAGTTTATCATTTACCACGAACTTCATTATCTGATGCAGGGTGGAAGTCACTGCCCCAGCCTCATGGATCCAAGGACGTCCTAATAAACAACTGTAAGCCGGATTAATATCCATCACTTGAAACACAATGTTGAATTCATGGGGTCCCACCAAAATCAGTAACTCTACCTCACCAATAACCGTTCTTCTTGAACCATCGAAAGCTTTTACAATCAATGATGTTGGCTTCATCTCTGCCCCCACATATGCTAATCTGGCGAGTGACCTTGCGGGTAGTACATTTAATGAGGATCCTGTGTCGACCAGTACTCGGACCAGAGTGTCTTCTTGGCATTTGATAGAGATGTGCAGCGCACGGTTATGATTACGTCTTTCTTTTGGCAATTCAGCATCACTGAAACTCAACGTGTTGCATGCTGTGATGTTGGCCACTACCGAATAAAACTGACCGAGAGAAATATCTTTCGTTACATGGGCCTGTCTCAACACTTTTTGTAATGCTTCCCTGTGAGCTGGAGAATTTATCAAGAGCGACAAGACTAATATTTTTGATGGCGTCTGATGAAGCTGATCTATTACTTTGTAATCACTTCTTCGAATAATTCTCAAAAATTCCTCATCATCTCCTTCTTCTGTGCTCGGAGTTTCTCTTTCTTTGGTTATTGTGGCGGGAGTAACTTCTTTGGGAATAGCTACTGCCACTTTCGGTTGATAGATCCGACCACTACGGGTCATTTTTCTAGTGCCTGCAATGTTTGTTACGTCCGTCGGATCATCTGTCTGAACAACCCTTTTTGATTCTTGGTCTATCACGGTCACGTTGTATTTCCACGGAACGACCCTTGTGTTATCATAAGAAAATGGTCTTGGCTTTTGGATTATAATTGGTCGAGGCTGACCATTAGCAGTTTTGTTGAAGATAGGCTTCACACTTTTGTTGAATACTGGAACTTCCTCTCTTTTCTTGGACAGATCAAAAACGGGCTCAATCACAAAAACTTCTTCTTTCTTTACTGGACTACATACCTGCAATATCCCCTCATTCATCAATATTTGTATATCCTTTCGTACCACATCACACCCACTAGAATCAACAGAACATTTTTCACAGTTATTATGAATGCTTTCAAACAACCCTACTTTTGACAACTTCTCGTGTAATGTTTTCAACGGCGTTCTGACCTTCGTCATGTCATCAACTATCTTCTCATCTGACCCTTCTATTGCGTTGACCCCTTCGTGATTTGGTAGTGGATTACTCTTAAAATTTGGTGGTACATCATCAAAAGACAAGATTTTCTTCTCCATTAGCTCTCTCACAAGATGTTTCAAAGCAAAGCACCCCTCTAGGTCGTGGCCAGCGGCACCCTCGTGAAAAGCACAGTGAGCATTCGAGTTGTAATGGGGAGATGTTGTATCTGGATTCAGTGGCCTTGTTGTTATCAAACCTTGGTGAACTAAAGAAGGGTATAATTCTGTGTATGTCATTGGTATTTGTGGAAGTGGAGGTTTTATGGTTGGCCTCCGGTTTTGATAATTCTGTCTGGGTTGTTGAATTCTCTGCTGATGGTTTTGTTGATAGGGCGGAGCGTTGGGCGCTCATTGATACCCTTGTTGATTTGGTTTATATGCGGGCGCTGGCTGCCCTAACTGATAACTTGGGACATGATGGTTAAATGCTGGGGCTACAGCTGCCACATATTGTTGTTGGGCATACTGTACTGGATATACTGGTCGCTGTTGCTGATTTTGCTGAGCATAATTTGGTTGAACTTGCTGGAAAAACCCTTGTTGAGGCTGCTGGTAATGCTGATACGGTGGTCTCAAAATACGATTCCTTCTTCCCATTATTGCATTTGTCTCACCTTCTCTCTTTTTGTGAAAACCGCTATTAACCTTCTTGACATTGCTGTTACTGGAACTGCTGGTACTGCTGGCTACCTTTCCGTTCTTCATTCCCAACTCTACTCTTACTCCCACGGCTACGATATCAGAAAAACTTGCAGACACACTACTGATCATATTTTCATAAAACTCTGGTCTTACTGTGTCAACAAACCAGTCTGTTAATTCTTTTTCATTCATAGGAGGTTCTACCTGAGATGCTGTCTCTCTCCATCGTTGCGCGTACTCTTTAAACGATTATGTACTTTTCTGTGACATGCTTAACAATTGTCTTCTATCCGGGGCCATATCCATGTTGTACTTATAGTGCTTCATAAAAGCGTCAGCCGGGTCTTGGAAATTGTGAATCCTCGATTGGTCTAAGCTTAAATACCACTTGACCGAAGCCCCCTTCAAACTATCTTGGAAACAGTGGATCATTAACTTGTCGTCTTCGACGTGCGCAGCCATTCTTCGATAATACATGATTAGATGTGTGCGAGGACAGGTCGCACCAGAATATTGATCAAAACTTAGAACTTTAAACTTGGGTGGAATCACCAGTCCGGATACTAGACACATATCTCTGGCGTCAGTACCAAAGATATCGTTCCCTTCCATTGCTCGGACCTTTCTTCCTATAGTTTCAACACTTTCTTTCAATTTGTCATGTAACCCACTCTCTTCTTCATTCCCATCAAGACCTTCATACACGGGTGGAGGATTGTGGAACACAGGGCATGCCTGAATCTTTACAGCAACTGGAGTATATGTAGGAATTGCCTGAGGAACTTCTCCCCCTAGGGAAACTGTCTGCTGAGTGACTCTTGGTGGAGGTACAAAGCCTGGAGGTAACCCATAAGTTGGCATGTTTGCAATAGTAACAACCGTTGGGATTGGATCTGCAGTGATTTCAGAGACAACGGTGGCCTGAGTGTCCAATTGTGCGCGGATAGCTTGCAATGCTTCCATAGTCTTCCCCATACCTCCTTGGAGCTCTCCGAGTTCATTATCGATTCTGTCCATATCTAAGTTCTGTTCTTCCATCCTTAAGCGAGCTTGGGCTCGGGTGTTGTATCGGTGTTGGCGGTTCAGTGTGATTCTCTCTCTCTCTCCCTCTGGAGACAAGACAGTGAGATGAGACACAACACAAGAACATGCACATGCAATGCTTATGAATGTAAAATGTAATAATGCAAAATTAATCATTCAAGGAATCCAAAGAAATATTTGCAAAAATTATAACAATGGGGAGATAAGCAAATTCAAAGTCTTCATAGATTGACAACTGAGAGTTTTACAACAACAATTCTGAAACTGAAATACAAGTCTTTAATACAAAATACATGATGAAAGGAAACAGAAAACAAAAGGATTCTAAATCTTCTGGTTGGATGGCCCTTCGTCTTCTGGCTGACTTCTCTTATCACCTTGACGGATCAATTCTTGAAGCTCTTCCTTCTCTTGCATAGCCTTGAAATACTTATCTCTCCAAGTCTTTCCTTCTTTCTCAGCTTTTGCCAAAGCAGCTTTCAATTCTTCTACGAGAGTAGGTTTGGGTGAGTCAGGCTCAAAGCGAGTATAGAACATCTTCATTGCCGCTTCTCTTACCCATGATAGGTAAGATTCTGAAACAGTAGTGTCGTGGCGACCTAGGGAAGTTAATCCCCCTGTGTGGACATAACGCCAAGCATACACAATTCGAGCCCTATAAGCGGGATTCTTCCCCTCTTCAAGATAAAAGCTTCTTAAATAGTCTGGGTCTGGTTCATCTTCCATGGGGTGCCCCAACTGTCGACGAGCCAGAATAGGATTATAGCTGATGCAACCATTGACGCTGATGAGTGGTACATTCGGAAAATCTCCACAGCTTTGGATCATGGCAATTCCTCCATACATAGGGTCATACCACTTAATATCTGAGTGTTTGAGTAATAGCAACTTTTCTGTCCACGAGAGCCCATTCTGTTTATCCCAGATGGCTGGAATTTCTGACAAGTGTGAAATAAACCACTTGTGCAGGAGAACGGTGCAACACTCAATTCGTCCAACTCCATAACGGTTCCTACGGTGGAGGGTAAAGTAAGTGTCAGCCAGCAAGGTAGGTACAGGGTTTTTGATCAAGAAAAGATTAATTGCATTTGCGTCCACAAAATCACTAGCAGTCGGGAATAGAAACAGTCCGTAAATAAGTAAAACCAGGATGGCCTCAAATGCTTCAGTATTCTTTGACAAGGCATAGCTCTGAGCTTTTCATACAGGAACATAGTTGGAAATCCATTCAACCCTCCTTTAGCACCCATATGAGATCATACCTCGTCCAACTCCAAATACGCGGCCTCTGCAACTGCTCTTTCATTAGAAGTCCCCTCTCTTCCAGAAAATAGGCTAGGAGTGACGCCTACTCCTATCAGGGCGGAATACTCTTCCAAAGTTGGTAGCAACTGATAATCTAGAAACGTGAAACAATGATAGGTTGAATCATAGAATTGTACGAGTGCGTATAACATCTCTTCATACACTTGAACTTCTAGCAAAGACAACATATTCCCATGCCTTTCTCTGAATGCCTCGGGGTCTTCTACTAAACTTACCAGTTTCTTCAAGTTCTCCAATCTTGGTCTTTGGAACACAACCTCTTCTTCCTTTCCAGAATCCATCCTATAATATCCGCAAAACAATCTTTAGTTCCTTGAATGATTAATTAATGAAAATGCAAATGCAAAGGTTTCATGGAACTTAGATCAAAACATCATTTCATTGATTTTCAATATTGCATTACAAAACATCTAGTACATTTTACAAAAGTCCTAAATATAAGGCTGACAGTATTCTAAGTAAAAGTCTTCTTTTGCTTTGAGTTTCTTGATTTCTTCTTCCATCTGAGTCTTCTCGAGAACGAGTTTGTCCACGACTAGTTTCCATGGAGTTGGTTGGGAGCTGGAAGAAGGTAAGCCTTCCTATGTCTTCCTCTTCTTATAAGCAACCATTTCTTCATTCTTCACCTGTAGTTGTTTACGGAGTTCATCATTTTATTCCATGGCCTCTTGGTACTTGTATTTCCAGGCTACTTCAGTTTGTTGTGATTTCCTCAAAGCAATCTTTAACTTCTCCTCTTCAGACATAAAGATCAGTGTGTGCTCTTCCTCTAAGGCCATGGGTTTCTGCTGAGAATAAGGCATCTTTAGCTGAATAGCTCTCTTTCGGACCCATTGGAGATAAGACTCGAGAGAGACGCAATTAAGTTTCCCTAAGGCTTCCTTTCCTTTCTTGTGTACATGTCCCCAAGCTTTTAGAATTCCCCCCTTCAATTCTGATTCTCCTCTAAAGAAAATTTTCTCTACATGGGCGCTGTTTGGTTTGTCCTTCAAAGGATATCTAAGCTGACGGCGAGAACAGGGCTATAACTGATTCCTCCATTTGTACCTAGAAGAGGTACGTTACCAAAGCTTCCACAACTGTCAATGATTTTTATCCCATCGTAACTACGGCTGTACCAATCGATATCAGAGTGAGTAAGAGCCATAACCTTCTGAGACCACCAACCTTCCTTCCAAAAAGCATGAGCCTTAGGTAAGTGAGAAATAAACCACTTATACAACAACGGGATACAACAGACAATCATTCCTCCTTTATGTCGATTTCTCAAGTGAACTGAATGATATGCGTCAGCTAGTAAAGTAGGCACAGGGTTTTTCTTTAAGAATATCTTGATGGCATTGAGATCCACAAAGTTATCAAAGCTTGGAAACAGGAAGATTCCATAAATGAGCAAGGCAAGAATAGCTTCGAATGTATCCATACTCAAGTGATCAGCATAATATTGTGCTTTTCCGACTAAGAACTCTGCAGTCAAACCAAAGACTCCTCCCTTAGTAACCATATTTTTCTGAATATCTATCAATCCCAAACGCGTTGCTTTAGCAATTTCTTCTTCCTTAGGGTCCTTCTCCATGATTGGGAAAGGAGAGTCTTCAAGAATAGGTAAACCAATCAAGCAAGAATATTCCTTAAGTGTAGGTACCAGCTGATAATCAGGAAAAGTGAAACAATGATAGAGTGGATCATAAAACTGGAAGAGTGTGGAGAGAAGTCCCAGATCCATCTTCCTTTTTACCCTCAACAATGACAATAAGTTCCCGTACCTGCTCTAGAATCCTTATGTATCTGTTATCAAGGTGCTCAATCTCTCTATGTCAACCAAGTTAGGAATTTTGTAAGTGTACTTCATGGTTTTCTTTTTTCCACTATCCATGATGATCCTAATGTTTGCAAACAAGAGATCTGAGTTTCATGAAACCTTTATGATATGATGTTCATGAATGCATGAATGCACAAACACAGGTAAGCACAGATTCACATATACACATGGATAAAAACAAATAAAGGTTTTGGTTTGGAGAACACGAGTAAGGAGTCAAGGTCTACCCTCCCCAAAGGTATGTACTAAGGTTTCCACAACTGCAGAACAAGGTTCTAAAAGAGTTCCCGGAGTCCTCGACCCATCTTTCGGATATTATCAATTTCCCAAATACTTGGTGGTCGATAATATTCTCAAGAGAGTCTCGTCCAAGTGTAGTATCGCGTATCAACTACTTTGGAATTACTTCCTTATAGTCATCGCACTACATCCTAATAAAGCCATAATGGGGAAAAAGGTAATCTAAAGGTCCTCAGTATCACGGGCTCCCATGTCGAAAGTAGCATTGTTTTCACGAATACTCGATCAACAATACTAACTCTCAGAAGGGCCTCTACTGAGTGGTGGTTTTCTTAAGTCAACTTGGTCGGGAATCAACTCCCTATAAGTCTTCTTGAATATACCACTATCCTATCATAAGTACGCTCAAACACGGGTATAGTGTTGTCTCACCATTCAAAGTCCCCAAGAACCAACAGAGCACATATGCACATATTTACAAGTATTCACAAATAAGCAAGTATTCAAACAAGATAGGCTAAACCCTCAAAATAAAGTTCATTATCCCCAGTGAAGTCGCCATTTCTGTTGCAGTGAAAATTGGATATCAAGCTATTAGTTAACTTGAACCTTATTTCTTTTACAACCGGTCTTTAATTTATCCAAAGGAAAGGTCTAAAGAAAGAAAAACCCTTTTCGCGATGTAAACAACGCTAAGAGATTCGGGGATCGGGGGTTAGTTATATCTAGGGAAGGTATTAACACCCTAAATATCTGTAGTACTCTACAAGAACCTTTTGTTTGATTGATTGCTAAGTTTGTGAATTGTACTATGGTTTGAGATAAGGGATAAGATACATAAAGGTCTAAGTGGTTTCCTAAGTTTGCTCGCAAAGACATCGCATCTTCTGCCTACGTATCCTAACTAGGATAGAATCAGAGCAATCGTAGTTCACCTCACAAGAGAAAAGAACACTTGATGACGATCAAGGTTCAAGGGGGAACAAAAATGACAATGTTTGTGTGGAGTTTGACAAAACTCCCTAATCTAAGTTGTAATATTCAAAAGGGGAAGTAAGAAATCATGACGATGATTCTTACACAGAGTTGACGAACTCTTTCCTAGGTATCTAGTGGAAGAACACTCCTAGTACAGGTGGGTCTCTTAGACTCAAAGAAAAGTCTAATGGTTTCTAAGCTAAGGTTAAAATGACTTAACAAAGTCAAGGGAGGGTGAAGTGAATTATTCTTGACATGAGAGTCAAGTAAACAGACCTTCCTTTGGAGGTACACAGGGGAAGCAACCGGATGAAAGCTAACAAGCTTCATCACTTGGGGAAAGAAAAAAATAAAAGGGAAAAGTACAACATAGTAAAACATTTTCATGGTGACAACCAATTAAACAAACATGTGAAATGATAAGGATGAAAGCACATTGATAATAATCAACACAGATGAAAATAACGAGAACTGTAACGACAGATCGCATTCAAATACAGTCAACAGACGAGATGAGATAAACATAGTTACAACTCAAAGTAAAAATCCTAGCATGTTAACTAACATGTATGGACATAAGTACAAACAAATTTCACAGACAAATCCAAGTGGAATCACGTGAAAATTCATCTGCAAGTGCGTAAATGGATGCGAAACGCACTTAAATTGTACACAGTTAAAAGAGGTGATAAAATGTGCCAACATGAAAATAAATTATATGGTATGAAAGTACATTCAAAGATGAACACGATGAAAAAATAACGGGCGAAAAACGAAAAAAAACGAGAGAGAGATGATTTTTTTTGAAGTTTGTGTGAAAAATAGCAAAAATGAACAAAAGAGTTGCCCTCCTCAGGGGTCGAACTCAGGAACATGGGGTACAAGGCGTGTTTGGCAATATGGTCTTACCACTGGGGTGGCTATACATCCATTGATTGATGTCACCCCTTTAATTAATAAGGGCAAACAAGTGAATGGCTGGGCAAGCATACACAAAGGCAAATACGTTTTCTAGCGTAACTTCCTAACCGTTTATCGAAACGACATAAAATTTATATGCTTCTGGCCTAGAAAATCAAGAGGAACATGATGGTGGTGGTAGTTTCTCAAAATTCTTATCCTAGTGAAAAATTCGAAGGCACATGCTTTTGATGTAAGGAAATGCATTTTGACATGTATCAATCAATTCATTCATTTTCAAAACATGCTAAACCTACACACAGTACTCACACATAATGCAAAATGATTCTATCACCTTAAATGAACTTGATGCCAACAGAATTTAGAATTGTCATGGTAAATGCTATGCTTTGAAAAGAATTCATTTTGGAATGTAAATCTCATGACAGTTTGTTTTGGTTCAAGAAAGTCATTTAAGCATCCTCCAAATGATTAGTGTGAAATGTTCAAAAAGTTGTTTGGGTGGAAGTCAAGCTTATGCAAAGAGTGGTAAGTGAGTTGCTTGATAAGTATTGATATGAACATGTAAATCAATTTCTATGCACAAAGAGGCCAAGGCAAGCATTCACACATTTTTCAACTATGAAAACCCATGTACTTAAATGCTAAAACTCAGTTTTTCAATGTTCATGCAAAAGATGATGTTCCATCTGTTTTGGTTTTGACAGCAGTATAAAAACAACAAACAAAAATCCAAGTAACTTCCATTTTTTCATAACATGATGATGATGTTCAAACTCAGTTCAACAGTTTAAAGCTACCTTAATCACACACACACACACATTACATTCATGATATAACATAGGTTTAAATCCCAAAATGTGGTAAAAACTGGCTGTGGATGTAAAATGCATTTCATGTGCAAGTGTGTATGTGAGAAGTGCATTTTGAAGCATGAAATTTGAGACAGCTGCTTTGAGGCCAAAATGATGATGTCAACAGCTTTGAAACAGTGAGTGTGAAGTGTCTCAATGTGAGTTTTGATGCAAAAATGAATTTATGTGAAAAATGACATTTGACTTGATTGGTGACTTTAATGTGTTTTATGGTATCATGTGAATATGCACAAACCAACCAAAGTAAACACATAGACACACTCTAAGTGTGTATTGGAACATGTTCAAATGATAAAATCAGACTTTTGAAGTTTTATGCAAAAAAAAGAACTCCAACTGTTATTTGAAGTTCATGACAGCAGATGAAATCAACATGTGATGCTTTGAAGTATGTCCACAATTTTAATCAACATCCATAACACAACAAAATCAAACAAAACCTAAGCTACTAGTCAACATACTCTAACAGCAGCTTTGCAAAGAATGGTAAAGCACATAATTAGCAACAACCCTCAAAATCATGTTCTTGCATACCAATAGAGGTGAACAAAATCAAGCCTAAATCTAAACTGCCTACCCAGCCAGCAATATCCACTAGCAGTGGGAGTTTCATAACCAAACTCTCCCTTGCTGTCAACTAGAACAAAAACCCTCCTATAGCTAAAACTGAAGGTGGTTCAATGATGTACTTGTGCTTATCAGCAGTCACCAACACATTTCAATATAGGCACCTCATCAAACTGCATAAAGCTCAACAGCTTCTCAAAACTGGCAGAAAAACACATACATGAGACAACAATCTAATCATTCTAACATGCTTAAAAGGAAACTACCCCTGGTTCTAAATCGTCATTATTTAAGCTAGTCTTCCATCATGAAGGATTCAAACTGGTAATGAGGGAGATATAAGCCGGCGCACTCAGGTTTTCATCTTTTGCCACAAACCAACAACTGCCTTGATACTTCAATACTGGCTGAGGTTCAAACTTGAGAAAACAGGGGTATACTCAATTTACCAACAGCAGACTGAATACAACATGCCAATCAATTTCAAAAGGTCCTTGGTGGTAAACACATAATGTTATTGTCATGCTAAAACCAACTTAATAACACAAGGCAAGGATTGGTAAGCTCAAGCCTAAACCTGATATGATTCCTACCAAATCCTATGACAGCAAGTAGTTGGATCATAACTACAGGATACCAATCTTAACAGTCAACCTAACACCTGGCAGTTATATCTCAAAATGCCAAACTAGCACACAACCAGTTTAATATCAATGCTGAATTGGGTACAAACAAACACATCCATATCCAACACAACAGTCCTAGCATTACTTCTACAAACATTCTCAATTCCTATTAGAAGGCAAATCAGTGAGCACAACAAGCAGTCTAAAAACTGTTTTGAGCAAGCATGGATCAGTCACAGGGATTCAAGATGATGATATAAACACAGGTACACAAACATCCCCTAGTGCACTAGTTCTAAACTCAAGCCACAAATCCAATTTATTCAACAAGTCACAAATGCCCTTAGGCTGTTGGACTGAGGGTTCTTATGGAGAAGAGGGAAACAATACCAAATTGACATGCCAAATCCAATCACACCTAAAAACCAATACATCCAAAGACCAACAACCCTTACACAAACAGATTTTGGCAGGATGAAAACAGGCTGCTAACTTAATCACACCAGCTCAGTATAGAAAAATAACAACAATGTGATGTGAGTGTGTTGAGATTTTGATGAATCATTTCTGAACATACTACAGCCAATCATGTTCCACACAAAACAAACAACCTAACTGCTATGCCAAACTTAGGGGTATTAGCAACTACAAGCTATGCTTTTAGAAATGCCTTAAAATGAGCAATACACTAGATCTGCTTAACACAAAAAAAACTAACCTTGATAATAAAGGTGTGAATCATATATGACAACATTTAAAACAAATGAAAACCAATTCACAAATTCATTCCTAAAGGCAAATTTGCAAATCTCATGGCAGTATGTATACATATGCAACAATAAACAACAATGAGCAAGAATGAGTTTTATGTCATGGTAATGGATGGAATGAGTTAGACACTACATACCTATGGTAATAAACTTGAGCAAGCAAAAATACTCCTAGAAACCCAGAGATCTTGATCCTCCTTGCCTTGAATTTCCAAACTATGAACAAAATGCAACTTTGATGCAAATGACAGAAATATAAGCTGATGATGGTTCTTAGCAGTTTGGACAATTGAGACACAACATATGAAAGGTGTTGGAAAGCTTAGAATGCTCAAAAAATGAGTGGAATGAGATATGGCAAGTTTGATGGATTTTGGTCAAAGTAGTGTAGGAACAAGTTTGACTTTTTAATTCTTGAGGTTTGTTGATGGTTCAATGGATCACACACCTTCTATATGTTATTTAGAAGTTGTGTGGAGGGTGGTTGAGGTGTTTAAAAGGGTAGAATAGAGTTTGGGCAGAATTCACTCCATGACAGATTTTTGGAGTTTTTGTGAATTTTGGAGATTTTGAGAAATTGAAGCAAGATGTGGAAATAGTGATGACAGAGGTTTTCTGTGGTTTTTAGCAGGTGTATTGTGTTTTAAATGAAGTTAAGACACCCTCCTTTTATAGGCAAATGGAGTGAGGTGCTTGCTTGGTGAGGTTGCCTCACTTTGAAGAAAGCTTGGAGATATTTTGAGAAAACCTCCCTTGGAGGGTTTTCTATTGGTTCTGATGCAAGCCACAATTGTCAATGTTCTCTTACTGATTTTCTGAGTTTTTTTGCAGGCTAGAAGCACTAGGGGAGTGGCTGGTGCAGTTAGCTTTCCACCTCATGCTTTGAATTTTCCAACTTGGTGCAACTTGCCCACTTGTATGGCAATGGGCTCTAAACTTGGTTTTATGATATTTCCTGCATAACTTGCTATTCTCTCATGCCACACACATCTAATATGTCAAACATAACAAGTTGGATCAACCAAAATTGGCAGAATTGATGAAGTAGGTCACTTTGAAAATTTGGCCAATGTGGGACTATTATGTGAAACCCTTAACTTTGAACACATGTAACTTTATGCTCACAACTCCTCTTGAGATGTGCTAGTACTTTTTAGAAATCCCTCACATAGCTCTAAAACATTCATATTTTCATGAGTTTCAATTTCTCAAAGTAACTTGGCCAAAAAGCCCTCCAAAGTTGCTAAAAATGAGCTTAAAAAATGAAATTTTCCTAAGTCTTTTTCCCCTCTTGAAATGAATTTGACCATAACTCAAAATCTATGCATTTTATGATCATGGACCACTTAGGGACTTTTGTAGGACTTGTCAAGAGCTTCCAAATGAGCTTTGAACCAACTCAATTGGATGTGTGGTTAAGGAGTTATGGTTTAGCCCTTTTCAAAATCCTAATTTCCCGATTTTTCGATTAATCCTCATCCTTGATCCAATGATCATGAAAATTGATATGCAAGTCCATTATGACATAAGTAACAACTTTGCTTCACAACTTGAAGTCCCATTCTTAAAATTTTGAAGAGTTGACTTTTCGGTCAACCGTACGATCGATCGGTGCCGACCGAGTTGCCTGTTGACATTCTGGACATCCTGAGACTTTGAAACTTCTTGGATGAACTTTATTAGGATATATGAACTTCATGAATCACAATACCACCATTTAAACATCTTCCAACATCAAAGTCAAACTATGGTTGACTTTTACTGGTCAAAAACCCTAATCGGGTGCTCTGAAATGCACTGCTCTGAATTCTGGGGTAACAACCTCACATTGGCTTCTTGATTGACATTATATAATACCCTTGACCTTGTTTCCTATTTGAATGATCCCAAATCATTGACTAATCACAAACCCTGAAGTTTTGATTTTGACTGCACGAAACCCTAATTCATCTGCAATTTGAAAAAGACAGACTTGCACTGGGTTAAGGTTAGAAAATTCATGAGTATGCTCCCAAAATGATAATGAGAATGTAAGGGGTCAAAATTTGGGGTGCAACAGGTTTTAATCAATGCTTCAAGATTTTTCTTCCTAGCATCCAACTCCTTACAAGTTTCCTTTAGCATGGAAATTACTTCAGTTTTTCTTGTCTTGGGACTCCCTTTGGATGTCTCAGTGGATGTCATGACAAGGTCAAGAACATGAGTTCCTTGAAACAACTTGGGATGGAAGGATAAGGGGCTTTCTCTTTTGCTTGCAGCATCACTTTTCTTGAGAATGTTTGGATACTGATTCAAAATGATGCCACAGATGAGTGAAGGAAATACAATGGGGCCTTTGTTGCTATAGCTGCCTGCATGCTTCATGGTATAATCAAAAATATATGTCCCAAAGTCAAATTTGGCCTTGGTTCCAATAACATAGATGATCTTTCCAAGAACAGTTGCCACAATAGACTTATGGTTTGTGGGCACCCAATTTGCAGCACCAATCTTGTGTAACATATCATACTTGACACTCAGTTTGTTGGCAACTAGCTTTCCTTTTGATGGCCAACTTTTTACCTGGTTGGCTGTTATCACTTGACACATTTTGTTTTCAGAGACAGTTACATCAGGGTGAGCTCTATCTGACCTACCCAGATACTTGTTGATTGTTGTTGAAGAAAAAGTAACACACTTCCCTCTTACATACACCTTGACAAACTCTTTAGATTTCCTGTCAGCATATTCCTCTGAGAGATTAACAATGAATTCTTTAACAAGTAACTCCTAGCATTGTGAGAATTGACTAACTGTTTTCATCAATCCAGCATCATGAATGAGATTCATGATTTCTCTATTCTCAAGAGTATTATGTCCCAGCTCCCTCTCCAATGCCGACCTCTTCTGAACAACATACTTCCATCTATTGACACATGAGGGATAATGAAATTAAATGTTGTCAATAGGAACCTCAGGGACACTAGCAGTAAGCTTTCTAGTGGTTGATTTCTTCTTTGATGGAATTTCAGATACATCATCATCATCTGAAATAAAATCAGTTTCAGTATTGGATTGAGCCTTCCTCTTCTTTGGAACCACCTTGCTCCATGCTTTAGCAGGCCCAACAGGAGTATTCTTGGCTACAATCTTCTTTTTGGGGTTGCTTTGCACATCTTGATTTTTCCCTTTCCTAATCATGAGCCTTTTGGCTATACCAGGATTGCTCTTGATTATCAAATCATTATCAGAGTACTCATTAAGATCTACAATTTCAGCCACATCATCATTCTGGTCACCTTGCATGTTAACATCCATATTCTCATAACCTTGACCCTTGTTATTACCCTCTTGTGGAGTGGCTTCCAATGTTTCAACATCGTGAGTGACATTATCTTGAGTATCCAAATTAGGAGCAGGACTCTCAGTGTTAGGTGGAATGGCTATCCTTGGCACTTCATTTGGATCAATCAGAACCCTCGTTACCAAGTTGGCAAAGGCGGAGTGGATTTGCCTAGCTTCTTCCTAATTGATCTCCTCATCAGGAGCATGAGTTGAAGAGTGAGGAGCCTGACCTATTACAAGTTCTTTAGGTCTTCTTACATGTGAGGTTCGTGGTTTCTTCACCATTAGTCCTTTTGGGGTTAGCATTCTCAAAGGAGCTAGCTCAAGAACCTCTTTAGGGTTAGCAGCGAAATCTATGTCAGAGCTGGTGGGCATCTTCTTGGAAGGAATATCTGTTGAATGTTGAGACATTTTTGGTGACTTTGATCGTGAGAAAGAGAATTTTCTGTGCTTGTTGAAGGATGAATGGAAGATGAACAGTTTGTGAGGGTACCAAAGATAGAAGGGGTGTATCGTATAAGTAGTAGAGAGGTACAATTGCCCAATAGGAGGGAACTTACCTTTTTGATTGAACAATAAATGATCAAATTTCAAAAAGTAATTCCCTATTACTTTTAATTGCTATAGTTCATCATTAATAGAGGACCTCAACTTCCTTAGATATTTTTAAAATTGAGTATCATTGGGGCCTCTTGTACCCTTGTGATCACTGTATGCTCCTGAGTCTCTTAGTTCCTCACATTCTTTCCCAAGGTCATGCCAGTCAGAATTTTTTACAGATTTCTCTGGCTGACTAGGATAGCAGTTCATGTTACTGAGATTGTCACAAAATGATGTTATGACATTCTGAGTGACATTGCTCCCTGTATGCTGAGTAGCTTCCATGGACTCCATCAGGTTCCAATATAACCTATATAGCTTTCCCCGACGACCATTCTTTGGGTATCCCTTCTTGGCTTGTATACCCACATGACTTATACTATATCATGCCCTGCTCTTTGAAGCATACTTTGAAGTTCCTCTTGCTGATGTTTTGGACCTGGTCCTTTCTATTTTTAGAGGATGTCTTTCTTTTTCCAGCCAAAATTGATCCTTATTTTCCTCTTTAACCAAGTCATTGAGGTTACTTCTGGGCTCCCATAAGTAGCAATTATTCTTTGCTCTAGATCCCCTCATGACTTCCTCACCTTCTTGATTGGTGACAACACATTTACCCTTCGTAAATTGACCTCTAAGCCTTGATCACAGAGCTGACTGATGCTTATTAGATTTACAGTCAGTCCTTTAACCAGCAAGACATTCCTTAATTCTGGAGCTTTAGGACTGTCAAGTTGTCCACCCCCTGTTATTTCTCCTCTAGCTCCATCACCAAAGGTTACATGACTAAAGGAATGAGTTTTGAGGTTTATCAAGAGATCCTCAATTCCAGTCATATGTTTGGAGCAACCACTGTCAAAATACCAGTCATCTTTGGTAGGCATTCTTGGATAGGTGTGGGTTACTAAAGCCATAGTCTTGGCAACCCATTGTCTTTGCTTGTTAGGAACCTCCTTCTTATGTTTAACATGATGTTGCTTCTTGACACGAGCACCCTATTTGGATTTTCCTTGATAAGGATGATTAGGAAATCCATGTAGCCAAAAGAAAACATAATTAATATGTCCAAGTTTTCCACAGTGATAACATCTATACCCTTGAAACTTACTCTTGACTTGGTTCCAGTTTCTGTTTCTTTGATGTTGTGACATTGGTCGTGACATCCCCTTTGGCCTATGGGTTTCAGGTTTTGGGCTCTTGAGCTTTAAGATGGGATTCTGTTTTCCAATAAATCCCACCCTAGACCTATTTCCTGATGTCTGACCACTCTATAGGATTTCTTCCAGAGTGTCAGTCCCAGGATTTAGCATCCTTATGGATTTTGACATCTGATCCACTTTAGATTCCAACAAGCTTGCCTCACTTTTGAGTGAGTCAATTGTTGCAAGATGCTTTATCTTCTCAGCCTCTAATTTCATTATGCACTTCTTCTGTTTCTCTCCTTGCTGATACAATTCAGTACTTCTGAGGCATAACTTCTTATATGACTCTGCAAGTTCATCATAAGTTAGCTCTTCTTTACTTGAATCACCATCAGAAATACATACACTGTTCAGAAAATTGACATGTTTAGAAGACTCTTCTTCAAAACCACTTTCTGAATCTCCATCAGGCCAAGTGACTGCTAGACCCTTCTTCTGCTTCTTTAGATAGGTAGGACATTCAACTCTAATATGTCCATACCCTTTACATTCATGGCATTGTACTGCTTTGCCTTGGTTAGAATTCTCCTCAGAGTTACTCTTTCTGCTGCTGTCAGAAGAGGTGTTCTTGGAATAGGGCTTTGATTTATGATCTATCCTTTTGATCAGTTTATTGAATTATCTTCCAAGCAAGGCAATTTCTTCTGACAAGTTCTCCTCATTTTCACCATCTTCTCCTTCCGAGTCATCTGCAGTGTTTGAAACAAGAGCTATGCTTTTATTCTTTTTCTCCATAGCCTGATCACATATTCCCATCTCAAAGGTTTGGAGAGAATCAATGAGTTCATCCACCTTCATATGGCATATGTCTTGGGTTTCTTCAATGGAAGTGACCTTCATTGTAAACCTTTTAGGTAAGGACCTGAGAATCTTCCTCACAAGTTTCTCTTCAGGCATGTCTTCTCCCAAGGCTCTTGAGGTGTTGGCTAGTTCAAGAATATTCATGCAGAACTCATGAATAGTCTCATCCTCCTTCATTCTAAGACTTTCAAATTTGGTGGTCAACATTTGTAGTCTAGACATCTTAACTTTTGAGGTTCCCTTATGAGTAGTTTTGAGAGTGTCCCAAACCTCCTTGGCCATTTCACAATGGTGTACCAGTCTAAAGATGTTTTTGTCTATACCATTGAATAATGAATTCAATGCTTTAGAGTTCCCAAGAGCTAAGACCTCTAGCTCTTTGTTCCGTTCCTCTTCAGGAATTAACACAGATACTCCATCCTATTCAGTCTTCACAGGACATTACCAGCCAGAGTTTGCAGCTCCCCATGCCTTGCTGTCTAAAGACTTTAAGAAGTAAATCATCCTAGGTTTCCAATAGTCATAATTAGAGCCATCCAGAATTGGAGGTCTATTTGTGAATCCTATGTCTTTATCCATAGTGCCAGAATTTGTCTTCCCTATATCTCACCCAGAAATAACAAGCAGGGTGCCTGCTCTGATGTCAATTGAAATTCTGGCAAACTCACGGTGGATGTAATTGTGGATGTTGTGACATCCATTGTAACATATGCTACTGCAGTTAATAATAAGCTGTAAGGGGAAGCAGTAAATAACACAGTAATTGTTCACCCAGTTCATTGCCAACAACACTTACATCTGGGGGCTACCAAGCCAGGGAGGAAATTCGCTATTAGCATAATTAATTCAGAGTCAAACAACCCAGTTTGCACTCCTCACTTAAAACATACTCAATGACACTTCTTCCTGAAGGTGAGATAATACTTAGAAGGGGGGGTTGAATAAGTATGGAAAATTAAGACTTGAAAATAATCACACAATTATTTTTATCCTGGTTTGTTTAACAACTACTCCAGTCCACCCTTCCTAGAGTGATTTGCCTTTCTCAACAAGGACTTAATCCACTATTAAATCAAATTGATTACAATAGTATCACCTAAGAACAACAGTTCTTAGTCTTCTCAAGAGCTACTGATTCCAACTGAATCCTCTTAAGGAATATCCTTTACAATCAATGTAAATTAAATACAAGAGTATTAATGCTTCTATAAAGCTTTTATCACAACAATGATTTTTTCTCTTAAGTTTAAGTACAATGAGATTCTATGAAGAATAAGAATGAGAGCTTTAGAATATTATGATTTCTTTTCAGCAAGTGTGTAACTGAAGAAAGTGGTGAAGTTCTCCTTTTATAGGCAGCTGAACCATGCAAGCTGAACGTTGAAAAGAGAGTCCCAAAAAGGTCTGAGCCTTTTTGTCTTCACATCAACTGACCTTTTCTAGAAGTAGATGGCACAGAAAAATCCTTTTTGTCTGTGTAAGTGTGTCTAGCACAAATGAGGAAAGAGACGTTGAATAGCTCCAACGGATATATTCTTGAAAATCACTTCTTCAGTTTTCAGCAAGTTCTTCAGATTCTGAATGAATCAGAGTCTTCTAATGAGATTCAGAACTATGTTGTATCAGAGTCTTCTGCAGCATGTGTGCTTCTAGCGTGTTGATCATCAGAGCATTTTTGACACAGAGCTTCAGTACTAGGCAGCGTAGGTACTTTCAGAAACTTCTGTAGATAAATGCTTTGAGAAACTCTTCAATAAATATTCTTCTATGCTTCAGATGCTTCAGCTTCAGATGCTTCTGACTCAAAATGTTCTGGAGCTTCTTTCTTCAGATCCTTCTGGAGACTACGCTCAGGATCTTCTGTAAGGAGCAAACATATTCTTCTGTAAGGTGCATCTGGCGCTTCAGAGTCAGAATAACTTCTTGTATTCAAGGCAGATTTGCTTCTAGAGAGTTAATATAATTTCAATCTGCAGTAAAACTCTCAAACAAATTTTAGAGTATATAATTCTTAAATATAAATTTACTAACAATTATCATCAAAACAAAGAGTTATCATTAAGAACCAATCTGTGTTCTAACAATCTCCCTCTTTTTGATGATGACAAAAAATATCAGAAATTTTATTTAATTGAACATAAAGAATTATAACTCCCCCTGAGATGATGAATCTCCCCCTGAGTTAAATAAGAAAAAGGAATAGAGACTTCCCTTTTATCTTGAGTAATCTTTCAGAGTCAGATCTTGTTTGTCTTTGTAATAATTTAGGGTCAGAATATCTTACAGATATAAGATTCAGAGTTTGATAAAAAAGCAAATGATCTGAGAAACTCAGAGATTCTTTTATAGAGTGTTCTTATCAAATGATCTGAAATAGCCAATTTAGATATTAGAAAGAATAGATATGTCTGAAGATTCATTCTAGTGAAATTATATTAAATAGTTCAGATCTTTATTTTCTCCCCCTTTTTTGTCATAAGCAAAAAGTAAAAACTTTTAATAAAGACAGATAAAAGGAACAATAAATAGATAATTCAATGGAGAAACACTGATTCATTTAACATAACAGATCAAGAGTACATAGATAAATATCAGAAGATATAACAATAAAATTCAGATGCAAAACAACAGATGCACAAACAGTAGAATGACAAAGAAAATCTAAGAGTGTTTTGACAAAAGCATCTTCAATAGGTCTGTGATCTCAGATGATGATTGCTCTTGCTTTGACATCCACTTAGTCATTGTCTCATTCTTCTCATCTTGTTTTGACATCCATTCTGACATGTCCTCAGATTTCTTGTCTTGCTTCGCCATCCAAGATTTTATTTCAGATTGACCAGCCTCCAGAGCAGCAATCTTGTCTCCAAAATCTGGATTTTCTGTCTTTATCTCTGATGAAGAAGGTGGAGGTTCTGCAGCCTGAACAGAGTCAATTGCCATAGGTTCTGGAGATCCTGAAGAGGGTTCTACCAGAGTCATAGTCAATGCATTGGCAGTTGGTTCTGGTGGAGGAGGAGGAGGAGGAGCATCCAAACAAAGCAGAGGTTCAGTCTTGTTGTCAATCCAGAATTGAGTTCTTTCAGCTCTGAGCTTTGCATCATCAGAACAGATGTTCTTCAGATTAGAAGCTACAGTGTTGAATCTTTTGATAAATCCTTTCCAGATGATGTCAGTTTCATGTGCATCCATAGTTTCAGAGCATCTCTGCTGAACAGTACCTAAAGACATCTGTATTTCTTGCAAAAACGTTTGAAATAAATGATCAATATTAAGTCTGGGTGGTGGTTTAAGCAAGGTTTCCAGAGTCATCTGTTTAGGTTTGGGAGTTGGTGGTATCAGTGATTTTGGGATGGAAATTAGAGGAGGGGGATAATATGGAATGAAAGGAATTTCTGGTTTTTTAGGTAAGGATCTGTTTAAAGCATTAAGCAAATTTGGTTGTGGTCTTGTGCATGGGTAAACAACATCAAAGGGTGCATTAGAATATGGTATGAAAGCAGAGGTTGATGGTTTATCAGATGCAACTTTGTTAACAGATGCAGGTTGCAGAGCTGAAACAACAGCTTTACCAGATGTAACAGATATTGTGGCTAAGGATCCTTCATTGTTCATAGATTGAATATATGAAAGGATTACAGATGGAAGGGCCTGTCTGAGTTTTGGTTTCAGAGGTTTCAGGGGTTCAGAAGGTTCAACTCTATCATAAAAATCTTTCAGTTTGAAACCATAAGATAAATTATGATAAAGAGAAGACACTTGGGCACAAGATATACCAGATGATGATGGATTAGAAGTGGGAACAATCATCTCAGATGATGGTACAGGTGGAGGCATAGGGTCTGGAATAGGAGTTTTAGCAGGTAAGGTTGATTCAGGTTCAGGTTCATGAACAGGGTATTTGTCAGATGGATTAATTAGAAAATCTGGATGGATTTCTGATTCAGATGAATTTGAGGATGTTGTGGGTGTACAAGAGGTAGAAGAAACTTGAAACACTGTTTTTAATGGAGTGATGTCAAGAACTTCTGTCTCAGGGATATGAGGAGGTTCTGAAGGATTATCAGATTGTTGGGATGGTGGTTCTGATGAAACAGGAGCAGAAGTTACTTTTGTGGGTTCAGAAGTAACAGGTGCAACAGGTTTAGAAGATGGAGTATTTGATGGTGGTATGACAGAGTCTTTTTCTGGTTGATCTTTAGTGGTTTGGTTTTCTGAATGTTCAGAAGTTTTTGGTTGATCAGAGTTTTGTTTATCAGAAGGTTGTTGTAGTTCTGATGGTTGTGGTTCTGTTTGTTATGGTTCTGCTGGTTGGGATTCTGTTGGTTGTGATTCTGATGGTGATGGACGTGGAATGAAGTGTTTGATGTGTAGTTTGGGTTGAGGTGGTTTTGATACAGAAGTAGTGTTTTGTTTTTGAGGTGAGACAGAACTAGGAGCAGCAACAGAAGTTGTTTGAGTAACAGGTGGTTTGGGAACAGACTTAATAGTTGAATCATTAATAACAACATTTTTAGAAATAACAGAAGTCTTAGTACCTTTGAGTTTAATCCTCTTAGCAGATGCAGAGGCAGCTTCTTCAGAATCCTTTCTCTTTAAGAGATTCTTGGGTTTCTCAGCAATCTTAGCCTTCTTCTGGACAGGTTCAGATTCTGCTGCAGGCTGAGACCTTTTCCTCTGAAGTGGTACTTCTTCTTCTTCTCCTGCATCTGGCAGTGGTTGTTTGACAAGCTGAAACACATTAGCTGGAACAGGTACTCCTTCCTTTTTGCATTCCTCTATATACATCAGTACTATATGTCTAGGTTCTTCAGCAAAGAATAGAGGAAAGTCAGAAACTGGAACCCTCTTATTCAAATCAGACATATTTAACTTCTTTGGAGCAGTAGTGAGTTCATCTACAATCTTGAGTCTCAGAAGACTTTTAGCGTTCAGAGGCTTTCCCATAATGAACTCTAATTCCTCTGTAACCCCAGCTTCATACAGAGCAGCCACTAAACCATTTTCAGTGAGAAGATCTGAGAGCAATCTTCCAAAAGGGATCCAAGTCCTGATCTTCTGGCCTTTTTCTTTTACAGATTCTCTAGATGCATTGATGTGATTCCACAGATGCATGAACAGAATGAATGGAAGATCTACCTTATTGCTCTGACTAAGGCAGTACATAAAATAGATCTGTTCATTGTTGACATAATCTGGGAAATTTGTTGACTTCCTGTAATGTATGCAACCCATGAAGATCTTGGCCCAGATCTTGTAATCAGGCTTCAGATCTTTGAATCTGTTAGAGGCTTGTCCAGCAGTCATAACTTCCTCATAAACTTCATCCATATCCACACGCCCAGCTGGCAAGTGTGAAACACCATCTGTTTCTTCATAACCAATCAATCTTCTGATCAGATCCTCTGTGATGATAATCTCCTTTCCCAGCACAGATGATAAAATAAACTTGGGATACACAGATGCATGAATCCAGAATTCCTTCACAAGTAAAGGGTAAACTGGTCGAAACAATCTATCAAAGTATTTCACCCATCCTTGAGCTCTAACAATGGAGCGAAAATCAAACCCATTCTCAGCCAAAGAATCAAATTCAACCATAGATTCACACATTACTTCTTGTTTATCAATAGGTGTGAGAAGAGTTCTCTTGGGAGGAGTATATGGAGCAGCACCCAAGTTATCTGAAGTCACATCAGCCATTGTAGATTGAAACTGTGCAGTTGTTGATGAAGAAGACGCCATTGAAGAATGCTTTTTCAAACACTTAGGTTTTGAGTTTTTATGCAGAGAGAACAATAGATGAAAACGCATGTAAATTCTGAGAGTGAAAAGTGTGAAAGTGAATACACAACAAGTATTTATACTAATCACTTAGGCACATCAAAAGTCAGAAAGAACGCACGTATGAGCAAGCATTAAATGAAGAAGAATAAAATCATTTCAAATAATAAATGCTTCTGACAATTTTGGGGGGAAAACCAAGATATTTACTATTCAAATGTCACCTCAAATGTCTTTTCAGTTGTGTACACGCCACCTCTTCAGATTTTGTGTGACACGTGTTTGCTTGCATGCTGTTCTGAATTCTCTCAAGAAATGAAACGTTAACCAACGTTCAGATCTTCTAAAGATGATTAGTTCAGAGTTTCACATCAGAAGTATTAATCAGAATAGAATAAATAAACAGAAGAAATACTTCAGATGAATTAAGCATTTTTGCATCTGTAAAAATTTGCTTCTGATAAATATCATTCTGGACAAAAATCCATACCAATATTTTTCAGAATAAAATTGAATCTATCTTCAACAAGGGGTTTTGTAAAAATATCTGCCCATTGATGATCTGTATCAACAAAGGCTAAATTTATGATTTCCTTCTGAACATAGTCTCTGATGAAATGATGCTTAATTTCTATATGTTTTGCCTTAGAATGTAAAATAGGATTCTTGGACAAACATATAGCAGAAGTATTATCACAAAAGATAGAAATGTTACTCTCAAAAATTTGATAATCTTCTAGTTAACTTTTCATCCAGAGCATCTGCGTGCTACATCCAGCAACAGCAATGTATTCAGCCTCTGTGGTTGAAAGTGCAATTGTGGGTTGCTTCTTGCTGTACCAGGAGATTAGATTTCTTCCTAGAAATTGACAACTTCCAGAAGTACTTTTTCTTTCTACTCTGTCTCCAGCATAGTCAGCATCACAGAATCCAACTAATTTGAAATCATCATATTTTCTGTAACACAAACCCACATTAGAAGTACCTTTCAGATACCTTAGAATCCTCTTGACAATTGTCAAGTGTGATTCTCTAGGATCTGATTGGAATCTAGCACACAGACAAACACTGAACAATATGTCAGGTCTAGAAGCAGTGAGATAAAGAAGAGAGCCAATCATACCTCTGTAGAGCTTCTGGTCTACTGTCTTACTTACCTCTTCTTTGCCAAGTGAGCTAGTAGGATGCATTGGAGTCTTTGCCAGCTTGCTGTCAGACATGTTGAATTTCTTCAGAAGTTCTTTAACATACTTTGTCTGATGTATGTAGGTGCATTCTGGAGTTTGATTAACTTGGATTCCTAAAAAGAATCTGAGTTCTCCCATCATGCTCATTTCAAATTCTGCCTGCATACATGTAGCAAACTCCTTTCCAAGCATAATATTTGTTGATCCAAAAATAATATCATCTACATAAATTTGGCAAATTAGAAGATCTTTCTTTATAGTTTTACAGAATAAAGTAGTATCCACTTTGCCTCTGATGAAATTCTTCTCCAGAAGAAAATTACTCAATCTCTCATACCAAGCTCTAGGAGCTTGTTTTAATCCATATAGAGATTTCTTTAATTTAAAAACATGATCTGGAAATTTTTCATTTTCAAAACCAGGAGGTTGGTGGACATAAACTTCTTCTTCTATAATACCATTAAGAAAGGCACTTTTAACATCCATCTGATACAGAGTGATGTTATTCTGTGCAGCAAAAGAAATAAGAAGGCGTATAGATTCTAACCTTGCCACTGGAGCATATGTCTCAGTGTAATCAATACCTTCTTGCTGACTGTATCCTTGAGCAACCAGCCTAGCCTTATTCCTTTCAACTTCTCCTTTCTCATTTAGCTTATTTCTGAAGACCCATTTTGTACCAATAATATTGAATCCTTGAGGTCTTTGAACTAGATCCCATACATCATTTCTGCTGAATTGGTTTAGCTCTTCTTGCATGGCAATAATCCAATCATTGTCTTGCAGAGCTTCTTCTACAGAAGATGGTTCAATTTCTGACACTAGTCCAAATAGTGATGCTTCAGATGATCTTAGAAAGGATCTTGTTCTAATGGGATCATCCTTCTTTCCAATAATTACATCCTCTAGATGAGAAACTTTAATTCTGGATGATGATCCTCTGATAGTTGACTCTTTAGAAATTTTTAAATTATTCATCTGAGAAGTTAAGGGAGTTGCATCTGGAGTTGCTTCTGGTTCCTTCACTTGAAGTTTGTCTGCTTCTGGAACTTTAGAGTCAATAAAGACTACTTCCCTATCTGCAGAGTTATCAACCTGCTTTGGCTTTTCAGAGCCAAGCTTATCATCAAATCTGACATGAATGGATTCTTCCACAATCTGTGTCTCAGTGTTGTATACTCTGTAGCCTTTAGAGCGTTCAAAATATCCAAGCATGAAACACTTCTGTGCTTTGGAATCAAACTTGCTCAGATTTTCCTTAGTGTTTAACATATAACAGATACATCCAAAAGGATGAAAATATGAAATGTTGGGCTTTTTGTTCTTCCACAATTCATAAGGAGTCTTCTTCAGAAGAGGTCTAACAGACACTCTGTTCTGAATGTAGCATGCTGTGTTGATTGCTTCTGCCCAAAAATGTTTTGCCAGATTTGTCTCATTGATCATGGTTCTGGCCATTTCTTGCAAAGTTCTGTTTTTCCTCTCTACAACCCCATTCTGTTGTGGAGTTCTAGGACAGGAAAAATCATGAGCAATGCCATTTTCAGAAAAATATTTTTCAAAATATTTATTTTCAAATTCACCACCATGATCACTTCTGACTTTTATAATTTTGAAATTCTTTTCATTCTGGACTTGCTTGCAGAAGTCAAAGAACACAGAATGTGACTCATCCTTGTGTTTTAAGAACTTTACCCATGTCCATCTGCTAAAGTCATCAACAATGACCAATCCATACTTCTTGCCTCTGATGGATGCAGTTTTCACTGGTCCAAACAGATCAATATGAAGTAGTTCTAATGGTTTAGAGGTAGAAACAACATTTTTAGATTTGAAAGATGTTTTTGAAAACTTCCCTTTCTGGCATGCTTCACAAAGAGCATCTGAAGTGAACTTCAGATTAGGGAGTCCTCTGACAAGATTAAGTTTATTAATCTGAGATATACGTCTCATATTAATATGGCCCAATCTTCTGTGCCAGACCCATTGCTCTTCATTAACAGACAAGAGGCATTTAACATTTTGAACTTTAAGTTCTGAAAGATTTATTTTATAAATGTTGTTTTTCCTCTTACCACTAAATAGGATAGAGCCATCCTTCTGACTAATAGCTTTACAACATTTTTGATTAAAAGTTATATCATAACCATTGTCACTTAATTGACTTATGGACAATAAGTTATGCTTTAACCCTTCAACAAGTAAAACATTAGTAATAGAGGGAAGTTTACCATTTCCAATAGTGCCAGATCCAATGATCTTGCCCTTCTGGTTCCCTCCAAACTTCACGTCACCTCCAGATCTAAGTTCCAGGCTTTGGAACATAGACTTTTCTCCTGTCATGTGTCGTGAGCATCCAGAGTCCAGGTACCATGATTGGTGTCCTGACCTTGCTGCTAAGAACATCTGCAACAGGAATTATTTTGTTTTTAGGTACCCAGATCTTCTTGGGTCCTTTGGGGTTAGTTGGTTTGTAGGTTTGTCTAAACTTCTGTTTTGCAACATAATGTTTATTCTGACTTGCCTTAGGTTTAAACACATAAGTACTCTTCTCAGAGCTTGTGTGTTTAATGTCATTCAAGTGACCAAATTTGAATTGAGAAAACAGAGGTGTCTTCCTGATGAAAAGTTTGTCAACAGGTTTTGGATTGCTTCCAGATGAAGACTCATATCCAATGCCTCTTCTGTTGTTTCCACTAACACCATAGATCATGGAAGCCATCTTGCTTCTGTCTATGCTCTTAGTGAGAAATCTCTGAAAACTGGAGTCATATTTTTCTAAAATATTTTCACATGACTTAGTCTCAGATTCAGATTCTTGTTGAGTTCTTTCAAAGTCATTTTTGATTTTTAAATTTATTTCTTTTTGCTCAACAAGTTCTGTTTTCAGAAGATCAATCTCAGATTCAAGATTGCTTTTCAGCTTCTTGTATTTGAGTTTGATGTTGTTATAACTTTTAAGAACTTCTGTTAAAACTTTAATGAGTTCTTCTTTGGTAAGTTTAGCCATTACCTCTTCTGCATCATCATCAGATTCAGATTCTGATTCATATCCTGAGGTACCTTCCTCTTGATCCTCTGTCCTGGCCATCAGTGCAACGTTTGCACATTCTTCTTCTGATTCAGAAGATGATTCACACTCATCTGAGTCCTCCCATGTTGCCATCAGAACCTTCTTCTTTTTGTTGAACTTCTTCTTAGGTTTTTCTTTCAGAAGTTTAGGGCAGTCATTTTTGTAGTGCCCAGGTTCTTTGCACTCATAGCACACAACTTCTTTCTTGGCAGATCTTCTGTGACTAGAAGATTCCTTTCTGTTGTCAGATCTTCTGAAGTTGTTGAACTTCTTTCCCTTGTGCTTCCAGAGTTTGTTAATCCTTCTGGACAGCATGGATAACTCATCTTCTTCTTCAGAAGAAGATTCTTCAGAGCTTTCTTGAATGACCTGCAAAGCTTTAGTAGTTTTGTTAGATTTTAATGCTACAGATTTACCTTTATCTTTCTTCTGAGGTTCATCTTCCTCAAGCTCAATCTCATGGATCCTCAGTGAGCTGATGAGTTCTTCTAGAGAGATCTTGTTCAGATCTTTGGCCATCTTCAGGGCAGTCACCATTGGTCTCCATCTGATAGGCAGACTTCTGATGATTTTCTTTACATGATCTGATGTAGAATATCCCTTGTCCAGAACTTTCAGCCCAGCAGTGAGTATTTGGAATCTGGAGAACATGGCTTCAACAGATTCAGAGTCTTCCATTTTGAAAGCCTCATACTTCTGGATCAGAGCCAGAGCTTTTGTCTCCTTAACATGAGAATTTCCCTCATGTGTCATCTTTAGGGATTCAAACATATCAAAAGCTGTCTCCCTGTTTGTAATTTTCTCATACTCTGTATGAGAAATAGCATTCAGTAATATGGTTCTGGCTTTATGGTGATTTCTGAAGTCTTTCTTCTGAGAATCTGTCATAGATTTTCTGTCAATCTTTTTTCCATCCCCATCTGTGGGATGTACATATCCATCTATGACAAGATCCCATAGATCAGCATCATATCCTAGGAAAAAACTCTCAATTCTGTCTTTCCAGTAGTCAAATTTTTCTCCATCAAACATTGGGGGTTTGGTGCTGATCCTATCCCTCTCTTCATATTTATTGTTAATATTTGACATTGAATTATCAGCCATGATAACAAATAAATATATTTATCAAAGTATATCTCTCTGGATCTTTACTGACACTATTAAGTGATAGCACACTCAGAACCGGAGCTCTGATGCCAACTGAAGGTGAGATAATACTTAGAAGGGGGGGTTGAATAAGTATGGAAAATTAAGACTTGAAAATAATCACACAATTATTTTTATCCTGGTTCGTTTAACAACTACTCCAGTCCACCCTTCCTAGAGTGATTTGCCTTTCTCAACAAGGACTTAATCCAATATTAAATCAAACTGATTACAATAGTATCACCTAAGAACAACAGTTCTTAGTCTTCTCAAGAGCTACTGATTCCAACTGAATCCTCTTAAGGAATATCCTTTACAATCAATGTAAATTAAATACAAGAGTATTAATGCTTCTATAAAGCTTTTATCACAACAGTGATTTTTTCTCTTAAGTTTAAGTACAATGAGATTCTATGAAGAATAAGAATGAGAGCTTTAGAATATTATGATTTCTTTTCAGCAAGTGTGTAACTGAAGAAAGTGGTGAAGTTCTCCTTTTATAGGCAGCTGAACCATGCAAGCTGAACGTTGAAAAGAGAGTCCCAAAAAGGTCTGAGCCTTTTTGTCTTCACATCAACTGACCTTTCCTAGAAGTAGATGGCACAGAAAAATCCTTTTTGTCTGTGTAAGTGTGTCTAGCACAAATGAGGAAAGAGACATTGAATAGCTCCAACGGATATATTCTTGAAAATCACTTCTTCAGTTTTCAGCAAGTTCTTCAGATTCTGAATGAATCAGAGTCTTCTAATGAGATTCAGAACTATGCTGTATCAGAGTCTTCTGCAGCATGTGTGCTTCTAGCGTGTTGATCATCAGAGCATTTTTGACACAGAGCTTCAGTACTAGGCAACGTAGGTACTTTCAGAAACTTCTATAGATAAATGCTTTGAGAAACTCTTCAATAAATATTCTTCTATGCTTCAGATGCTTTAGCTTCAGATGCTTCTGATTATCTTCAGATGCTTCTGACTCAAAATGTTCTGGAGCTTCTTTCTTCAGATCCTTCTGGAGACTACGCTCAGGATCTTCTGTAAGGAGCAAACAGATTCTTCTGTAAGGTGCATCTGGCGCTTCAGAGTCAGAATAACTTCTTGTATTCAAGGCAGATTTGCTTCTAGAGAGTTAATATAATTTCAATCTGCAGTAAAACTCTCAAACAAATTTTAGAGTATATAATTCTTAAATATAAATTTCCTAACAGTTATCATCAAAACAAAGAGTTATCATTAAGAACCAATCTGTGTTCTAACACTTCCTAGAGACACTCTAGACTTGAGTACACCCACTCACTCCCCCTCAATCACCTTAGTGATATCAACACACAATTACAGAAGAAATATGGAGATACACTCAAAAAACACACCTTGATCTTGCTTCACAGCTTTGATCAAGTGACACACACTCTTTCTTAACAACTTTGAGTGACACAATGAACACACTTGTTCATACACAATAACCATAACAATTTTACAGCATACAATTGCTTGGCACACAAGGAATCCTAAGACTCCTAGAAACACGTGAAGAACAAAGTTCTTCACTCACAAAGACTCTTAGTAGGCACTCTCTAACCTTCTGTCAAGAGCTTCACTTCTAGGATTGCTCCTTCTGTTATTTATAGCAGCAGTCAGCCCTTGGGCCTTGGGGGCAGAAATTAGGTTTACCCAAACCTCTCTTCAAAAAGATGCACTTACCACTTAGGTCAGGTACATATAATTTCGCCAGGGCTTCTAAAATGTTTCCTGACTTCCAGCTTGAGCTTCTATAAAGTTTCCTAAATTCTAGCCTGAGCTTCCTCATTCTGAATAACAAAAAACTAAACCTGCGCACCTGATGTCATACGACCAGTGTCATGACATTCAGTATGACATCCAACTCAACTTACTACTTACCCTGCATATTGTGTGTCACATCATTAGTTATGACATCCATACACACTCTAATGTTTTGCCACAAAATTCAGCTAATCAGAAGCACTTACACTTACAATCATCAAGAAGTGGTCAAAGCTCTCTGATAGAGAAGATTGACAAGTGTTGCTTACCTCCTATCTTGGAGGGCAATTGAGGATCATCAGGGGCTCACAAGTTCATGGTTATGGAAAGGAAATGTTTGAGAAGCTTATTGAGTGCTTTTGAATTCATTGTGGAGTTTGTCTATTCATTCATTTCACTTGTAAGAGGTTGTAGTCAGAGGTTGTGCACCTAGGGTTTCATCTGCTTAGCTCAAAGTCAATTATGGGCTTGAAGGAGTTGGAGACTTGGTTCCAAGTCATTGGAGTTATGGGAAGTCATGTTGATACATATAGAATGTCATACAAAGTTCAAATCAAGGAGAATCAAGAGTCTAAGGAGTTACTAAATTAGGGTCTCAGAGGGTTTCAGTGTAAAATCCCCTTTTTTAGTGCCCAACGTCAATGACCATTTACCTCAAGATACAAGTTCAATCTCATTTTCTTATTAACATGAGACTTGTAGGGAATGTTATAAGCTTTCTTTTGAGTACTAGAACTCATCCCTTGGGTTTGTGGAATTCAAGTTATGATGCCATCAAGTTATGGGTCTCAGATGAACATATTTTTCAGTCAACAAAAGTCAACTCACTTCCAAGGCACTTTTGACCTAGAATCATGTTTCTTCTTGTAACGCCCGTTTTGTTTCAATTAAAGTTAATTATGACTTTGCCGTGTCTCGTCATGTCATAGTCGTATTTGAGTATGCGTTTGTCGCGAAGAAAGGAATTGAATCGGTCGAATTCTCGGGCTAGAGTGCAAAATCCCGTAGCCGTGTTAGGAAAACTTTGAAAATTCACATCTCTTGATCCGTAAGTCGGTTTTAGCCCCCGTTCGAAGCGTTGGAAAGCTAAAAAGATGTTCTGTCTAGGAAAAATGAGATTTTGCTGATGTGACGGTCGTTACGAACGTCATGAACCCATTACGACCGTCATGGCCTTCACGCTCGTGACACTCGTTACGCTCGTCATACTAACAGAATCCAATTAAGCAGAATTTAGAACGTGGCCACAATAATGTTGAGAAGTTATAGCAATGTATTTTGGTATTCCTCGTAATCTCAATTCAGTTTTCATGGTTACAAAAGATAAACCGTAAAGGAAGAAAGAGAGTGGCTGAGAGAAGATTGATCATCGGAGGAATTGCAAGCTGTGACAGAAGAACCACCGTGGAGATAAATCAGAACCGGAAGCATATGATTGGCCTTAATTCCAAGGTAAGGGCGGGGTTAAATTCTATAACCTGGGGTATGATGGAATTCATGAAGGGTATGGATTCATGGGTGTAGTTTCCGTAGGTTGATAAATATTAGAGATAAGATTCGTCTGTGTCGGAAACAATGTTGTCTTTGATCTGTATGATACTATATGAGTTATCGTTTCATAAGTAACGTAAACATGTAGATAATTAAGTATGAAGAAATTGTAATGCTGTTTTGTGGAAATGTCTTGAGTTCTTATTTGTTGATAATGATGTTGTTATCGTTCCCTTATAGGAACATATTGAAATGATGAATACTTGATGCATATGAAAATAATGATGTTCTGTTATAATTAAATTGGTTGTAGGCTTAATGCCTTGTTGCGTGGTTGTTGTCATTTGTTTCTGACATGAACAGGGTGAAATGGTGAGTACATGATATGTGCGAAATGGTGATGTTTCTGTTATGGATAATTGGTTATAGGCTGGATGCCTTGTTGTTGAGTTGTTGTTGTTGTGTTGTAGTCCATAATAGTTGCGTCCCATAGCATCTCATATTTGATGGCCTGTATTGGAGTCCCTTAGTGGCAAATTCTGTGATGGCCTGTATTGGCGGCCCTTAGTGGCAATTTCTGTGATGGCCTGTATTGGCGCCCCTTAGTGGCAAATAATTTGATGGCCTGTATTGGCGGCCGTAATGGAAATCTGGTACCACATGCATATGCACAATTGAGTCGCATTGTTGAGTTGCGTTATTGAGTTGTTTTGATGAGTTGCTGAGTTATGATGATAATTGTTATGGATAGGAATAATGAATTGTTGCAGTTTAATTATTACTAATATTTATGCGAACTGCTGGAATTATAATGTTATGATAATATTCTGACATGACTTTTATCATGCCTTATACGTTGTATGTTACCTCCGTTGATGGTAATATGCAGGAGATCTGGAATAGAGTATAGCATTTCGTTTAAGGTGTCGTCGGTCGCTCTGATACGTAGCACTCTTAGGGGGATGAACGTTTAATGTTTTGTTTTCGCTGTTTTCTTGTTGCTGAATTTTATTGAGTATTCTTCGTGAAATTGGTTGTTATTGTCGAATACTAAATGCTGGTTGTACGCACTAAGCCGGAGAATCGGTAGTGCTGAACTTTGATGGAAAACAAGTTGTTTTAATGAATCTATGCAAGATGATTTCTTGCTGAATTTTATGGAGTTTGGTTATGGTGAATGGTTGGAAGTATATTATAACATGTCGTTTTATGATTAAAATGTTAAACAAATTATTGTTGTCTGTTCATCCGAACCTGTGCTACATATGTGAATAAATGATTGTGTTGAAGATGCATGTTGTCTGCTAAGTTGAATATGTGACACCTCTGATGCATCTGAGAATTTGGGAGTGTGACAGTCGTCACAACTCCTTGACGCTCGTCATGACCGTGACGGTCGTGACATCCATGACGGTCGTCATGAAACTTTATTTGCTGCACTCTGAATTGTTTCTGTTGTTTATCTTATTTTTCCGCGATAGTTTAGAGTGGGGTGTTACCATTGGTATCAGAGCAGGTCGGTCCGTCTGGCCAAGTTGTCTAATGTTGTTGTTTAATCCCTGGTATATGGTATGTGTGTGAAAACACTGCCGGTACATATTTGTTGTCCAACCTTGGTTTGAAGAAGTGGGAATGATTCAAGTGGGGGAGAAGTTGGTGTTTCTACGGAATACTGCAAGTGTGGAGTTGTAGCTCAGAGGAAAGTTGAACGCTCTTATAGTTTGGTGAAGATGGTTTATACCCAATCTTGAATTTCGACTGTCTATTGACAAATTGAGGAACTGATCATCCTTAATCTCTTGTTAATAGTAGACGGGATTGTGTTGGATGGGATAGACATGTCTTGCAAGCTTATGCGGCGTGAGTAGTGAACTGGTTGAGTGAAGCTAGGTGCTTTAGAATTGTTTGGATGAGTCGGTCGATGTAAGAAGGTGCAGAGATGTGTATTTTGATTGGAATTTTCGAGAGATTCATCAATGACTAGTGTGTTGATTGTTGTCGAACCCGACGGGACTAGTGGTGGTGTTTGGAGATGCTTTGTTGATATGATTTGGAGATATGTTAAAGGTAACTTCAGCGAGTTAGTTATGCTTTAAGGCAACTGGAAGTACGTAAGAATGATCCTGACCAGTGTTCTAGAGTTGGTTGTTGTTGTAGTTGTGCCGGAGTTGGAGGCTGAAATCATTTAATCTGAGATTTTGTAAGGAAGCGATGTTTTTACGGACGAAAGTCGGAATAGATTGCGTAGTTGTGTCAGGTAATGTTAGGCCGTGATTGAGTATGCTTGGTTTATCGAATGTGGTTGATTTTGTAAGTTTTGGCATTTTAGAGATTTGAAGGTTTAAGATTCGGATTAGAATCGGACGTCGTAGAAATCGTGTTTGATGGTCCTAATTCAAGGCTATATGTTAGGGGAGTATGAGTATGTATTTGTTTCGAAGAAAGGAGTTAGAACTGATTGAACATTTTTGTGATACGAGTTTGGTCTATGAAGAGACTTCTTATGGAGTGAGCTCGGTATGTTGAGACCGAATGGTAGTATTCTTGAAGAGATTCGAGAAGGTCAGAAATTTGAGCTGAGGTGGTAGATTAGTTGAAGTCGATGAATCAAAGTCGAAGAGTTGATTTTCAGAATTGTGGAAGTAGTACCACGATAGGTCGAGATGGAGTTTATGTTCCAGATGTTGTTGAGTGGAGTAAGAGTACTCTTGAAGAAGTGCCTTGATGTAGATGGAGTATCCATCCAAGTGCTATAAGGATGTGACCGAATTTAATAAAATTGTTTTGGTGGCCATAGATAGAGAGAGAAGTGGTTGAGGCTGTATATGCTGATTAGACTTGTTGAAAGTCGAAGTGAACGTCAGAGACCGTTGGGCCTGATGCAACTGTTGAATATTTCTAAGTGGGCTGAGATAGTATTTCCATGGATTTTGTGACGAGTTTTCCAAAGAATTTGAAGGGATATGATTTGTTTTGGATGGTTATGAATGAATTAACAAGATTAACTCATTTCTTACCAATGATGGTGAATCAGTCTATGCTGAAGCTAGCTGAGATGAGTATCGATAAAGTTGTGAAGTTGTATGAGATGCTGTCGAATATTGTGTCAGATGGGAATCTGAGTTCTTCATCGAGATTTTGGGAGAGTTTTGCAGACGCTTTGAATGTCATGTCGAAGGTTGATTCTTTCTAGCATCTGTGGACGGATGGACAGACAGAGAGAACTATCCAGTATGTAAAAGATTTGTTGAGAGCTGGTGTGTAGATCAAGATGGATCAGGGGGTAGATAATTGTCGCTGATTGAGTTTACCGGCAATAACCGTTTTCATTCTAGGTATCGGAATGACATCTTATGAGGCTTTTTATGGTAGGAGGTGTAGGACTCCTTTGTGTTGATGTGTGTCTGGCGAGAGCGTTGTACTCGGATCTGAGGTTGTGTAAGAGACGACTGAAAAGATCAAAAGGATCCAATATAAGACGTGTTTTGAGAGTTACGATAGTAACTAGTGTTGGTCGAGCGTAAGGTCTCGGAAACACCCAATGTGTTTTGTTGATCTGTATCAGAGTAGCGCAGCAGAAGCACAGGAAAATAGTATGTTAGACTGTCTTGCCGATGTTGCTAGTTCAAGTTGATGAACGAGAAGCAACTGCGAGGTAAATGGATTCCTTTGGTGGAGGTAATTTGGGAGACTAGGATACGAGAGTCGTATCCAGAGTTGTTTGATCGAAGTAATTTCGAGGACGAAATTCTTTTAAGTAGGGGAGAGTTGTAACGCCCGTTTTATTTCGATTAAATTTAATTATGACTTTTCCGTGTCTCGTCGTGTCGTAGTCGTATTTGAGTATGTGTTTGTCGCGAAGAAAGGAATTGAATCGGTCAAATTCTCGGGCTAAAGTGCAAAATCCCGTAGCCGTGTTAGGAAAACTTTGAAAATTCATATCTCTTGATCCGTAAATCGGTTTTATCCCTCGTTCGAAGCATTGGAAAGCTAAAGAGATGTTTTGTCTAGAAAAAATGATATTTTGCTGATGTGACGGTCGTCACGGTCGTTACGAACGTCATGAACCCATTACGACCGTCATGGCCTTCACGCTCGTGACGCTCGTTACGCTCATCATACTAACAGAATCCAATTAAGCAGAATTTGGAACATGGCCACGATAATGTTGAGAAGTTATAGCAATGTATTTTGGTATTCCTCGTACTCTCAATTCAGTTTTCATGGTTACAAAAGATAAACCGTAAAGGAAGAAAGATAGTGGCTGAGAGAAGATTGATCATCGGAGGAATTGCAAGCTGTGACAGAAGAACCACCGTGGAGATAAATCAGAACCGAAAGCATAGGATTGGCCTCAATTCCAAGGTAAGGGTGGGGTTCAATTCTATAACTCGGGGTATGATGGAATTCATGAAGGGTATGGATTCATGGGTGTAGTTTCCGTAGGTTGATAAATATTAGAGACAAGATTCGTCTGTGTCGGAAATAGTGTTGTCTTTGATCTGTATGATACTATATGAGTTATCGTTTCATAAGTAACATAATCATGTAGATAATTAAGTATGAAGAAATTGTAATGCCGTTTTGTGGAAATGTCTTGAGTTCTTATTTGTTGATAATGATGTTGTTATCGTTCCCTTATAGGAACATATTGAAATGATGAATACTTGATGCATATGAAAATAGTGATGTTCTGTTATAATTAAATTGGTTGTAGGCTTAATGCCTTGTTGCGTGGTTGTTGTCATTTGTTTCTGACATGAACAGGGTGAAATGGTGAGTACATGATATGTGCGAAATGGTGATGTTTCTGTTATGGATAATTGGTTGTAGGCTGGATACCTTGTTGTTGAGTTGTTGTTGTTGTGTTGTAGTCCATAATAGTTGCGTCCCACAGCATATCATATTTGATGACCTGTATTGGCGGCCCTTAGTGGCAAATTCTGTGATGGCCTGTATTGACGGCCCTTAGTGGCAATTTCTGTGATGGCCTGTATTGGCGGCCCTTAGTGGCAAATAATTTGATGGCTTGTATTGGCGGCCGTAATGGCAATCTGGTACCACATGCATATGCACAGTTGAGTCGCATTGTTGAGTCGTATTGTTGAGTTGTGTTGTTGAGTTATTTTGATGAGTTGCTGAGTTATGATGATAATTGTTGTGGATAGGAATAATGAATTGTTGCAGTTTAATTATTACTAATATTTATGCGAACTGCTGGAATTATAATGCTGTGATAATATTCTGACATGACTTTTATCATGCCTTATGTTATATTGTTGATATCTCACCCCTTTACGTTGTATGTTACCTCCGTTGGTGGTAATTTGCAGGAGATCCAGAATAGAGTATAGCGTTCCGTTTAAGGTGTCGTCGGTCGCTCTGATACGTAGCACTCTTAGGGGGATGAACGTTTAATGTATTGTTTTCGTTTTTTTCTTGTTGCTGAATTTTATTGAGTATTCTTCGTGAAATTGGTTGTTATTGTCGAATACTAAATGCTGGTTATACACACTAAGCCGGAGAATCGGTAGTGCTGAATTTTGATGGAAAACTAGTTGTTTTAATGAATCTATGCAAGATGATTCCTTGCTTAATTTTATGGAGTTTGGTTATGGTGAATGGTTGGAAGTATATTATAACATGTCGTTTTATGATTAAAATGTTAAACAAATTATTGTTGTCTGTTCATCCGAACCTGTGCTACGTATGTGAATAAATGATTGTGTTGAAGATGCATGTTGTCTACTAAGTTGAATATGTGACACCTCTGATACGTCTGAGAATTTGGGAGTGTGACGGTCGTCACAGCTCCTTGACGCTCATCATGACCGTGACGGTCGTGACATCCATGACGGTCGTCATGAAACTTTATTTGCTGCACTCTGAATTGTTTCTGTTGTTTATCTTATTTTTCCGTGATAGTTTAGAGTGGGGTGTTACAACTGGTATCAGAGCAGGTCGGTCCGTCCGATCAAGTTGTCTAATGTTGTTGTTTAATCCCTGGTATGCGGTATGTGTGTGAAAACACTGCCGGTACATGTTTGTTATCCAGCCTTGGTTTGCAGAAGTGGGAATGATTCAAGTGGGGGAGAAGTTGGTGTTTCTCTGGAATACTGCAAGTGTGGAGTTGTAGCTTAGAGGAAAGTTGAACACTCTTATAGTTTGGTGAAGATGGTTTTTATTTGGTTTTATTGAATCATTTTCCAATTTTTGGTGTACCTTGCAAGTCAAGTCACCCTAGGAATGGTTCACACATACTAGTTGACCTAGTTCTTGTGGGAGATGACCCTTGTGGATCCCATATGCTCCCAACTCCTCTTGATTCACATTTCTAACATGTTGAAGTGGTTGGTTGCAAATTTATAGGTCCTAAAGTTGGTTGGTTTATGTTGTAAGTTGCATTTGTTTAAGGCTTTCCATTTGACGTTGAATGTTGAAAGTGTTTAGAACCTAGGTTCTTTACCATGCCTCACCTTGCAACTTGCCTTGCCTTGCTTCCTTCTTTCATTTGCCAATTCTCTTCTCTTGTTCTCACTTCTATCCTAGGACCTTGGGGACTCATTCAAGTTGATTTGTTGCTTTTAATTTGCACTTTGAGTTTGACTTGGATGAGAGGTCACTTTGAGAACTTTCTTTTGGTTTCTTTCTTGCATGATCATTGTGATGTTTATGGTTGAGATTTCATTTGATGTTGCTTGCTGCACAAGCCTATTCTCCCATCCTCATCTTGATCATGTCTTCTTTTCTTTCTTATTTGCTTGCCTCTTGGTTTAGTGATTGATGTGCAAATGGTTGTAGGAATTCTATTTCTCCCATTTCATCTCACTTTTGATTTGAACTTGTTCAAGTTTTTTAGTTTGCTTTCCTTCTTTGTTTTGCATATTCTTGTTTTCTTGAAGAAGTTGAGATGTGCTTGTGGTGGTTGTTACCCCACACCTTTTTCCTCCCTTTTCATCTTTGTGTTGCATTGCATGTTTGCATACTTTCCTTCGGGATTAGTGGAAAACTTTTTCATAAAGATAGTTTTGTTAACCCTTGGTTCTACCGCAAACAGGTAACGCCTAAGTCTCCAATGGTCGAGCAACATACACCTAACTACTAGAACTAAGTTTTAACCCTACTCGGGTAAAACATTTGAACCAACCTGTGGTTGTGTCAGCCCGAACTACATTTGCTCTGATTTCTCGTACCAGACGAGGATACGTAGGCACAAGACGACGATGTCTTGGCGAGCAACCTTCCCCCACCTTCACCCGTAGTTTTTTGAACTACGTTGACTCTGACTTTCTCATTGCACGAAGGAATACGTAGGCATAGAGCGGCGAATCTCTATCGAGTCTCTTTTCTTTCTTTTGTCCCTGTGGCCTGTAGCTTAGATAGTTTAACACCCTTTAGATAGATGACAAGCGTGGATCCCGTTGAGTACGACGGACGTGAGGGGTGCTCATACCTTCCCCTTGCGTAACCGACTCCCGAACCCGAGATATGGTTGTGATGACCTGTCTTTTCCCTTTTTCATAGGTTTTCTCTGATCGTTTCCTTTCCCTCTCTTTGGGATAAATAACGAACGGTGGCGACTCTTCTGTCCTTGCCGGCCCCTCTTTCGCAGCGATGCGACACACATGAAGACTATCCTACTGATGATCACAGATGTTCTAAACTTCAGGTGTATCTAACGATTCTCCATAATCCACATCAGACAAACGTTTGTTATTCTCTCTCTACTATATATAGAGAATGCGTCAATTCAGGTACTGAGTTTTAAATTCAATTTCAAATCAATCTTCTCCCTCACAAACTGATTTGAGCGTTGGAATGCTAAAATTGGAGGCCTGCCCCCTTTTCTGTCGCATTAAAAACTGAAATCTACAATTAACTCTAATTCTCACTCCATTTCTAACTCAAAAACGTAACACTAATTAATACAAAACGTCAATACTAAAACTCTATTTTGCATTGTAATTTTGTTCAAACATAATTGTTAGAGCAAGTAATTTTGTACATTTTTATTTTTAATAACTATAATTCATTCATTGTTGTAGAAAGATACATAGAAATATTATGATAAGACCTAAATTCAAATTTTTATATTAATGAAAAGTTAGTGATAAGCTGATGTTTCACATTTTTTATTTTCTCTGCCTAAATTTTACTATGGAAGTGTATGCAGTGATAAGTAATTAAAAGGCATAGACATAAAACATTCTTTTGCTGCAATCATGCCATCAACAAAGTCATGCTAGCATTAAATAGACAGAATAAACCTACAAAAACATTTGACTCTATGTGTCATTTGCAAAATCAATGTTGTGTATTGCACTCGTAATAATACAAAACAAAGTATAAGTGTAATAAAATTTGAAATAATAATAAAAAATTTCATAAATAATGATAAATCGATCAAAATGATAAAAAAGAAAAAGTAATTTAATTATTCATTAAAGAAACTATTTATCGACGGAACTTTTTACATACTCATAATGTTATGTTAATAATTATCATATTGTATTTCAAAATACTAAATAGAATTTTATATATATATATATATATATATATATAATATATATATATATATATATATATATATATATATATATATATATATATATATATATATATATATATATATATATATATATATATATATATATATATATATATATATATATATATATATATATATGTGTGTGTGTGTTAGAGATATATAAGTTTTGTAAATATATTAATATTTTAAAACTATATTTATATTTTAAAATTGTGAGATAGGAGATATATACTAACCAGTCAAATAATTGTTGTTCAATGCTTCAACAACTAAACAGGAAAATTAGAAAGAAAAAACAAATGCATTGAGAAAAGAAATATATTTATCTACATTTGTTGTATTGGAATTGAACTCAATGTTTCCAACCAGTGAATTGGTTTTAGTATGAAATTCACAAGAAACTTTCTTAATACTAAACTTGCTTAGCATTTAAATAAGATTGATTTTGAAACTAAGAGAATATCTTTAAAAAAAATAGGATGTCATTTTCTTATGAACAACAATTTATAAATCAAAATTTGTTATGTTTAGATTTTATAAACTGCTCTTTATTTTGAATTTCGTAATAGGTATGAATGACACCCCTAATTTTTTAATGAGGTATGGATTTAACCTTAATAGCTCTCTAAAGTGAAAAATATTGGTAGTATTTTTATATTATTTGAAAATGAATTTCACTTTAAGACTCACTTTAAATTGCTTTCTAAAGCTTTTGTGAATAATTAATATTAAATTATGCATTTAATAAAGTTCTTAAGAAAATTATATGTAGTAATATTTAATATGAAATTTTTAATAAAATGCTATCTAAATATTAATTATGGATTTATGTTTATATTATATAGAGACATAGATATAGATTCAATGTCACATTATTGATATGATGACTCAAAGACCTATATTTAATAAATGAATAATGAAAAAAAATATGTATTCTTTACAACACATATGGGTGATGTAGGGCATGTAGTTGGTAATGTTCTTTGTGACCAAATTACATGACTCAAATAGTCATATTTAATTTATGAAAAGAAATGAGAGAAAATCTATTATTTGTGATTTATCAAAAATATCAATTTGATTTTTAATTTAAAATAATGATATTTTAATTGTGCTTTTTTAATTAATATTCAAAACACGTATATTTTCAAATTAAAAATAAAATTCTTAATTTTGGATTAATTTCAAACTATAGATTACAAATATTAAAATTTGATATCTAATTTAAAGATGATTTAATTTTCTCACTTTTAGATTCCATTTTAGATTATCAGAATTTCTGTTTCCTAAAAATTTTAGGGATAAACTTGAAGTTTGTTACTGATTTCTTGGCCTAAGAATGTTGACTTGTTATTGGAGTAAGAACTATATATAGATTTTTGGATTAACATATATGAAATGGCTTAAATAAAAATGTAAGAGAGAGTAAAAGAAGAATTCAAATAAATTATCATTAGTTTGTGTTTTGAATTGGGCATGAGGCTGGCCAATCGTCGAGCATGATCCAACTCAGTTTCACGTTGGGGAAGGTCCAAGGCAAAAGCTTAAGTTTGCATATTTGTTGGAGGTCACACCCCCCTCCCCCCCCCCCCCCCCCCCCCACACACACACACACTCATCATGCGTTCTCCACATGCTCCCTACGCGGGATCACGTCATTAACTAGCTACCCACGTTTGAGAGAACAGGTTCTCAATTTCCTGGAGTTTGTGGGGTAGTTGACCCAAGACGAAGACCACATGCAGGTCTTCCCTTCTGCCACGTAGAATCCTGACAGTCATCTGTCGTGGGCCTTGTGATCTAGCCCAAAGCAGATGATCGTTAGCCCAATGCTAGGGGCACATTATAAATATCATCCTTCACAGAATGGTCAGGTATTCTAAACTCACTCGCTTGTACTTGCTCTCTCTTTCACTCCCTTTCTCACTTTGGCATCATAGTGTCTTGCAGGTACACCCCCTCCTCTTCTCCACCACCGGTGAACTTGAAGCTCATGACGTATTGCTAGCTGCTAATCCCTTTTCTGATCCAGTAAGATCAGTGGCGCCGTTTGTGGGAAACTTTTGTTCCCCCGTATTTTCTTTCTTCGAAATCAAAATATCAAAGGAAACCTTCAACCTCTTTCGATCATGGCCAAACAACACGTTGACGACAACATCCAAAAAGTCACATTCACCACCTTCGCTGACGGCGACGACCACAACAACAACGTGGCGCCCTCTGTTGGAGAAGGTGATCCTAGGGACGGGCCCGTCGCCTCTCCCTCCCCCGACAATGCGGCCTACAACAACGCCCAACATTTCGAGAGTCCATCGGTTTTCTAGCCAATTCTCGTGCCGTCCAACGCCGATCCTACCACGGTGGCCTTGTTCGTGGCAATCAACCAGACAAACCTGATGATTTTTCAGCTGAACGAACGCATCAGAATGCTGGAGAAAGAATGACACCTGCGCTCTCCCCTGTGAAGACATCGGCGACCAGTTTCTTGTAGCCCGTCCCCGCGATAATGAGAATCCTGTCCTCACTCTCCCCTACGGGGAGACCAACAGGACGGATATCAAAACCCCTCATCGCGAAAACCCGGACGTCGACCGCGGCTAGAGAGGACACAAGCCGCGGTCACCCAGAAACAAGATCGCTCTCCTCCTTGCAAAGAACGACGCTCCCCAACTCCCAAAAGGAACAAAGTCAGCGGGCAACCAGAGAAGTCAAAGGGTCGACTAAGGAACTCACTGAGCCATGGCAAAAGCCCCCAGCACGATCGCTCTCTGTCGCGCTCACCAGTCCGTAGCGGTGAAGACGACCCTCGCGGTCTTCTGTCCTGTGGAATTATGGAGGGCCCTATCCCCTTTGAAATGAAGAAACCACCGAGCCTGGCGGCCTATGATGGCACGACGGACCCAGTTGACCATATCGAAAACATCGATGTGATGCTCGATTACTGCAACATCTGTGGCACCATCAAGTGTCGGCTCTTCCCCACGACTCTAAGGAAGGGAGTCATGGCGTGGTATAAGAGCCTCGACCCTGAATCCATCACTTCTTAGAAGAAACAGAAGACGCAGTTCACCAAGCACTTTACTGCTTCTCGACGACACCCGAAATCCGAGGCGTCGCTCAAGGCTATTATTCAGGGGAAGGACAAATTTCTCAGAGACTATATATAGAGAGAGATTTAACCAAGAGGCCATTCAGATCTCCACGACTAACCGAATAAATAGATACTTGCTTGATCAAAGGTTGCATCCCCGTAGTGACTTCGTCAAAGCAGTGGGCATTTAGACACCTCACTCGCTAGACACCTTTCTACTCAAAGCCCAGGCGTACATCCAGTACGAGGAGAGAGAGGCTGCCAATAATGCGCGTGACTCACGGAACCAGAAGGGTACCAACATCGTGAAGCACGAAAACACAATGGCTCCCTGACGTGGTGAGGAGAAAAGAAGAGAAGATATGCCCCGCGACTCCCGCGAGCACCGCGGACCAGCAGGCCGCTTTTCTAAGTACAAACTCCTGACCGCTTCCCGCGAGCGCATCCTGCCTGAGTGTGCAAACTCAGAATTTCATCAAGGAGGTGTCCGCTTCCCTAGGCCAATGCCCCATAAAGCAAATGTCGACAAATCCAAGTATTTTCGGTTCCACAAGAGCCACAGGCACGTCATGAAGGATTTCATCCACCTCAAGAATGCGATCTAAATCCTGATCAATGGGCCGCCAAGTGTAACACCCCCTTTCTATACCCCCAAATAAGCAATTAAATCATTTAGGCACATAATACAATTTTTCATCAGAGTATAAATTAACACATGGAATAAAAGAGGCACGTCACATTATCCAGGAAATTCAAAACACATACAACACCTGCTCATAAAGATATGCAACAAAGGGTAAATCACCACAAAGGAACTTAGTCCTTAAAACCCACTCATCAATATTTAGAATAAAAGTGGAAACATCTAAACATTGAATCACTTCATTCATATAAACATTGTATACATCAACAGTTTAATTCAAGTTATAAGTCATGTTTACAAAACATTCTCAGCAGATACATACACAGATGTATCACAAAAGAAACAAAAGAATTCCTAACTACCAGGTGCTACATATCAGAGCCAACCGACCAAAAAGAATGAAGTCACGCTTCATAAAAGACCTCCAGCAACCTACTCTGCAATGCCTCATAGAGCATCATAAAACAGCAGAAGGGTGAGAAACATTATCATAACAAACAATACATATAATATATATATATATATATATATATATATATATATATATATATATATATATATATATATATATATATATATATATATATATATAAATAAATATATATATATATATATATATATATATATATATATATATATATATATATATATATATATATATATATATATATATATATATATATATATAAAATATATATATATATATATATATATATATATATATATATATATATATATATATATATATATATATATATATATATATATATATATATATATATATATATATATATATATATATATATATATATATATATATATATATATATATATATATATATATATATATATATATATATATATATATATATATATATATATATATATATATATATATATATATACACACCAACACAGAATACACATAACACATTTCTCACCGCAATACGTCATAATTCAATCATATATACATCGCAACACATATATAATTCACCAAGCATATCCACCACACAAACATTCACCAATAAACATATACAATTATGTTTAGTTCAACACTTCATATAAACATACACAATTATGTTCATTACACCAATACATCATATGAAGATAATAATGCACTCATAGAGACCGACTCACGACTCTATGCAGATGCAAATGCGGTACCGACTCATTCAGCAGGTTCAATTGAATAACCAAATGGAACAATCGCTCGTTACCGAAGTAACTCCCAGTCGGGCCTACGATGTTCACCCATCGCTCACACCCCACATGGGCACACGATGTTTCAGGATTGCTCACACCCCACACGGGCACACAATCCGATTGCTCACACCCTACAAGGGCACACAATCGTTTTGCAGATTCTCCATGGAATCAATATAAACTATCGCTCACACCCCACAAGGGCACACAATTGTTCTGCAGATTCTCCACGAAATCAATATAAACTATCGCTCACACCCCACAAGGGCACACGATCGTTTCTGCAGATCCTCCTAGGGATCAAAGATAAACCATCGCTCACACCCCACAAGGGCACACGAGGTTTCTGCAGATCCTACGTGGGATCAGACACACAAGAATGCAATCATGATGCTTCACATGCAAAACGACTCCATACACTCTTGAAATGCATACACGTTCACAAACATATTCATGCATTCTTCACATCATACAAATACATACAATTATGCCCATTCATATCAATCTCATCATGTATTTTTATTCAAATCAAACAAATGCACAAATTTGCCAAACGACCATATTTCACACTTCACGATTCGCAATCTAGGATTCACGCCATATGACTACCCACAACATTTCATATCACAACATACAACTATGCATAATAAGAAATGATTAAGCATACTTGAATAGAAGAATCGACATGGAAGTGAAAACACAAGAAAATAACATCCTGCTATGCTCGTTACCCTGATCGCCTAGCGAGTGCTCGCTACCTGTTCGCCTAGCGAACAAGCTCGCGGAGGCAAACAAAAGCCACTGACTTGATTCGCTACCACACTCACTCAGCGAAGGCCTAGCGAATGCTCGCCACCCCCCTTCGCTACCAGCGAAGAACACCAAAACCATTTTGCCCAAGTCTGGGACCGTTCGCTACTGGCTCGCCACAACAAATGCCCACGGAATGCTCGCGACCGGCTCGCCTAGCGAACAAGCTAACGAGGGTCTGCGAACTCAGAAATTCCCACTGTCCAAAATTCCAAAACTCATCGAAATCTACCCGATTCAATCCCAACTTGTTCTAGCAGCCTTAGTCCAACCTTCCTCGACTAAACTTTACCACTTATTCTCATTCTTAACCGTTAAAACTCGGTTTATACTGATTAAATCAAATTCAACCTAAAAATGGAAAATGAGCAAAACTCTCCCCATTCCAAAAGCAAACCAATAGAAACATACATAATCATACACATCTAAAGATTAATAAAGTTTCACACCCTTACCCGATTAATCGAAGCTTAGAAGTTTGATTCTTGATGATTCTAGGTTTTCTCCTCTTCCTCCTCTTTTCTCTTCTCTTTTCTTCTTCTTTCCTTTCTATTTCTTTCTATATCTTTCCTTTCTCTAATTAATTCCCCAAAACTCTCCGAATAATAAAATAACATAATAAGCACACATAACATATTAATGTTCAAATTCTACAATTAAAAGAATAATCAATCAAAATAAATTAAAAGACTCAACAAAAATGGGAAATTCAGAATCGGGGCGTTACAACTCTCCCCCACTTTAGGAATTTTCGTCCTCGAAAATATTACCTTATCGAAACAATTCTGAATGCGACTTCCACATCTTACTCTTCAATTCCCAAGTCATGTTGCCTTCTGCAGCACCTTCCCATGATACTTTCACAAGCGCAATATCCTTTCCCCTTAGCCTCTTAATTTCATGATCCAAAATCCTAATCGGTGAAACTTCAACCGTAAGGTTATCTCTTACTTCAACCTCGTCCATAGGAATAACATGTGACGGATCCGGAACATACTTCCGAAGTTGCGAAACATGGAACACATCATGCAAATTCGAAAGATTCGAAGGCAACGCCACACGATACGCCACAACACCCACTCGTGCAATAATCTGATACGGACCTATAAAACGAGAAGTCAACTTCTTCGACTTCAAGGCACGACCCACACCCGTAACCGGTGTAACTCTCAAAAACACATGGTCACCTTCTTGAAACTCAAGATCTTTCCTTCTCTTGTCATGATAACTCTTCTGCCTACTCTGAGAAGCTTTCATCTTTTCCCGAATAAACTTCACCTTCTCCGTCGTTTGTTGTACCATCTCCAGCCCAACAACCGACTTTTCACCAGTTTCATGCCAATACAAAGGTGTTCGACATCTCCGACCATACAAAGCCTCAAATGGTGCCATACCAATACTTGAGTGAAAACTGTTATTGTAGGTGAACTCAATCAACGCTAAATAACTATCCCAAGCACCACCTTGCTCTAGTACACAAGCACACAACAAATCCTCCAACGACTGAATTGTTCTCTTGGTTTGACCATCTGTTTGCGGATGGTAAGCCGAACTCAATCTTAGCTTAGAACCCAAAGTCTTTTGCAAACTCTCCCAAAACCTTGAAGTAAATCTAGGATCTCTGTCCGATACAATACTCTTAGGAACTCCATGCAACTTCACAACCACACGAACATAAATCTCGGCTAACTTCTCCAAAGGATAACTAATATCATTCGGAATGAAATGAGCAGATTTAGTAAGTCTATCAACAATCACCCAAAGAGCATTATGACCTCTTTGCGTATTCGGCAACCCCGTAATAAAATCCATCGATATGCTATCCCATTTCCAGAAAATATCCAAAGGTTGCATCAATCCACTAGGCTTCTGATGTTCTACTTTAGACTTCTGACAAGTCAAACATGCATACACAAACTGAGCTACATCTCTCTTCAATTCAGACCACCAAAAGATTCTCTTCAAATCTTGATACATCTTATTCGCTCCCGGATGAATACTTAAGTTACTCCGGTGTCCTTCCTCCAATATCATCCTTTTCAACTCCACGTCATCGGGAATACAAATACGACCACGAAATATCAAAACTCCAAAATCATCAACCTTGAAATCCTCATTCTCATTTGTCATCAAGTCAATGAACTTCAAGTCCAACTTTTGCCTTTCACATACGGTTGCAAGAAAATCATTTGTAATACGAAGCATACCAAGTCTCACACTTCTCGGCGTCATTTCACAAACCAAACTCAAATCTCTAAAGTTCTCCAAAAGTTCCCATTCTTTCATCATCAATGTAGACATGTGCAACGACTTCCAACTTAAGGCATCGACCACCATATTTTCCTTACCCGGATGGTAATTCAAACCAAAGTCATAGTCTTTCAAAAGCTATAACCACCTCCTTTGCATCATATTCAATTCCTTTTGATCAAATAAATACCTCAAACTCTTGTGATCACTAAAAAATTCAAATCTTGCACCATAAAGATAATGCCTCCAAATTTTAAAAACAAACACCACGTCCACTAATTCCAAATCATGCGTAGGGTTATTCTTTTCATGCACTCTCAACTGTCTCGAAGCATAAGCCAAAACTTTTCCCTCTTGCATCAACACACCACCCAAACCTAACAAGGAAGCATCACAGTAAGCCACAAAAGGTTCTGTAGGATTCGGCAAAATCAAGACTGGCGTTGTCGTCAATCTTCTCTTTAACTCAATGAAACCGTCCTCACAACCAGCATCCCAAATGAAAGCCTTTCCCTTACAAGTCAACTGCATTAACGGAAGTGCCAACTTCGAAAATCCCTCAATAAACCTCCGATAATAGCCTACCAAGCCCAAAAAGCTTCGAATCTCTGTAACCGATTTAGGAGTTTCCCATTGCATTACCGCATCAATCTTGGATGGATCCACACTAATACCACTACCAGAAATAATATGTCCGAGAAAACTCACTTCCGACAACCAAAATTCACACTTTGACAACTTAGCATACAATTTCTTCTCTTTCAGAATCTGTAACACAACCCTCAAATGCTCTTCATGCTCCTTTTGAGACTTAGAGTAAATAAAAATTTCGTCGATGAACACAACCACAAAACGATCCAACTGCTCATGAAAAATACGATTCATGTATTCCATAAACACACCTGGCGCATTAGAAACTCCGAATGGCATTACAGAATATTCGTAATGACCATACCGTGTCCTAAAAGCCGTCTTTGGAATATCCTCCTCCTTAACTCGAATCTGGTGATAACCCGATCTCAAATCAATCTTGCTAAAAACACGCGCTCCAACCAATTGGTCCATCAAATCATCGATTCTTGGAAGTGGATACTTATTCTTAATTGTCACCTTATTCAACTGCCGATAATCAATGCATAACCGCATACTTCCATCCTTCTTCTTTACCAACAATATCGATGCACCCCAAGGAGAAACACTTGGTCTTACAAATCTCTTATCCAACAAATCATTCAACTGCTCCTTCAGTTCTACCAACTCTGATGCTGACATACGATACAGTGCCATCGAAATCGGTCTAGTACTGGGAACTAGATCAATAGAAAACTCAACTTCTCTTTTTGGCGGTACATCTGTAATCTCCTCCAGAAATACTTCTGGAAAATCACACACCACTGGAAACACTTCAAGCTCAACTTTGCTCTCCACAGACAACGATGCAAACAAGCCGAACAACTGAGCTTCGTCCGCTAAAAGCTTCTTCAACTCTTTAGTGGATAGAAAACTCTCACCTTCATCATCTTCCAAAGAAGGAAACCTTACTAACTTGTGATAGAAATCTAAATGAACTCTATTAAATTGCAACCAGTTCATACCCAAGATCACGTCCAAACCTTCCAACGGCAAACACACCAAATCCATAATGAAGTCTTTACCATACATGGTTAAAGAACAACTTACACACACCAAAGAAGTAGTTACCGACCCCGAAGCGGGAGTCTCAATAACCATGTCTCCACTCAAATAAACCATGCACAAACCCAAAATCTTAGCACACTCAAGAGAAATGAATGAATGAGTCACTCCAGTATCAATAATAGCAACTAAAGGCATATTATTAATAAAGCATGTACCTTTAATCAAGCGATCCACATTAGTAGTGTCTAATCTTGCTAATGCAAATACTTTTCCATCCGACTGAGCTTGCTTTGGTTTGGTACACTTTGTGCTAATATGACCAACTTCCCCATAATTAAAACACTTTACCACATTCCTTCTACAACCAGAAGTGGCATGTCCAAGACTTCCACAATTAGCACACTTCTCCACAGACTTCCCACATTCAAAAGATTTGTGACCAACAGGCAAGTATAAGGGGAACTTTGATAGGAGACTCAGAGGTGGAAGTTTTGGTGTGGTCAAATGTTACAAGTGTGGCGTCACATAAGGTCCACTCCTTACTTGTTGCTTGCCTTTCTTCTCACTCAAACTCTTATAATGAGTAGATCGAGCCCTACTGTCCTCTTCAAAAATCCTACAACATTCGGTCAAGTCCGAAAATCTTCATATCCTTTGGTATCCCACCGCTTGCTTTATCTCAGGACGCAAGCCATTCTCATACTTAATGCACTTAGAGAACTCCGCCGTAACCGCCGCATAATGAGGATGAAACTGAACTAATTCCACAAACTTAGCCGTGTAGTCCACCACGGACATATTGCCTTGCTTCAGCTTAAGAAATTCCATTTCCTTTTTCCCTTTTACACTCTCAGGATAATACTTCCTCAAGAATTATGTACGAAATAAATCCCAGGTTATTTCTTCGTCATCTACCTCAAGAAATTGTCTCATACCGACCCACCAGTCGTCGGCCTCTTCCCTCAACATGTGAGTTCCAAGTCTCACCTTGTTTCCTTCAGCACACCCCATAACTCTAAAGATTCTCTCAACCTCCTTCAACCAGATCTGAGCACCGCCCAGATCAAACCTCCCCTTGAATACCGGCGGCTGATTCTTTCTAAACTCATCATTAGCGTTCGTATTCGGTGCACCTTGCACCGCCCTAGCCATAGCCTCCAATACTGCAGCCATAGCATTGTCATTACGACCAGCCATATTCTGATGATTCCCAAAAATAACAACAAGGTTAAACAACCGTTCAACCAACACAACAACAAGACAGACACAACTGACTCAACACTGGCTCTGATACCACTTAATGTAACACCCCCTTTCTATACCCCCAAATAAGCAATTAAATCATTTAGGCACATAATAAAAATTTTCATCAGAGTATAAATTAACACATGGTATAAAAGAGGCACGTCACATTATCCAAGAAATTCAAAACACATACAACACCTGCTCATAAAGATATGCAACAAAGGGTAAATCACCACAAAGGAACTTAGTCCTTAAAACCCACTCATCAATATTTAGAATAAAAGTGGAAACATCTAAATATTGAATCACTTCATTCATATAAACATTGTATACATCAACAGTTTAATGCAAGTCGTAAGTCATGTTTACAAAACATTCTCAGCAGATACATACACAGATGTATCACAAAAGAACCAAAAGAATTCCTAACTACCCGGTGTTACATATCAGAGCCAACTGACCAAAAAGAACGAAGCGACGCTTCACAAAAGACCTCCAGCAACCTACTTTGCAATGCCTCATAGAGCATCATAAAACAGCAGAAGGGTGAGAAACATTATCATAACAAACAATGCATATAATATATATATATATATATATATATATATATATATATATATATATATATATATATATATATATATATATATATATATATATATATATATATATATATATATATATATATATATATATATATATATATATATATATATATATATATATATATATATATATATATATATATATATATATATATATATATATATACACCAACACAGAATACACATAACACATTTCTCACCGCAATATGTCATAATTCAATCATATATACATCGCAACACATATATAATCCACCAAACATATCCACCACACAAACATTAACCACTAAACATATACAATTATGTTTAGTTCAACACTTCATATAAACATACACAATTATGTTCATTACACCAATATATCATATGAAGATAATAATGCACTCATAGAGACCGACTCACGACTCTATGCAGATGCAAATGCGGTACCGACTCATTCAGCAGGTTCAATTGAAGAACCAAATAGAATCATCGCTCGTTACCGAAGTAACTCCCCGTCGGACCTACGATGTTCACCCATTGCTCACACCCCACATGGGCACACGATGTTTCAGGATTGCTCACACCCCACACGGGCACACAATCCGATTGCTCACACCCCACAAGGGCACACAATCGTTCTGCAGATTCTCCACAGAATCAATATAAACTATCGCTCACACCCCACAAGGGCACACAATCGTTTCTGCAGATCCTCCTAGGGATCAAAGATAAACCATCGCTCACACCCCACAAGGGCACACGAGGTTTCTGTAGATCCTACGCGGGATCAGACACACAAGAATGCAATCATGATGCTTCACATGCAAAACGACTCCATACACTCTTGAAATGCATACACGCTCACAAACATACTCATGCATTTTTCACATCATACAAATACATACAATTATGCCCATTCACATCAATCTCATCATGTATTTTTATTTAATTCAAACAAATGCACAAATTTGCCAAACGGCCACATTTCACACTTCACGATTCGCAATCTAGGATTCACGCCATACGACTACCCACAACATTTCATATCACAACATACAACTATGCATAATAAGAAAGGATTAATCATACTCTAATCGAAGAATCAACATGGAAGTGAAAACACAAGAAAATAACATCCTGCTACGCTCGCTACCCTGCTCGCCTAGCGAGCTCCTAGCGAGTGCTCGCTACCTGTTCGCCTAGCGAACAAGCTCGCGAAGGCAAACAGAAGCCGTTGACTTAATTTGCTACCACACTCGCTCAGCGAAGGCCTAGCAAATGCTCGCCACTCCCCTTCGCTACCAGCGAAGAACACCAAAACCATTCTGCTCAAATATGGGACCGTTCGCTACTGGCTCGCCACAGCGAATGCCCAGCGAATTTTCGCGACCGGTTCGCCTAGAGAACAAGCTAGCGAGGGTCTGCGAACTCAGAAATTCCTACTGTCCAAAATTCCAAAACTCATCGAAATCTACCCGATTCAATACCAACTCGTTCTAGCAGCCTTAGTCCAACCTTCCTCGACTAATCTTTACCACTTATTCTCAGTCTTAACCGTTAAAACTCGGTTTCTACTGATTAAATCAAATTCAACCTAAAAATGGAAAATGAGCAAAACTCTCCCCATTCCAAAAGCAAACCAATAGAAACATACAATCATATACATCGAAAGAATAATCAAGTCTCACACCCTTACCCGATTAATCGAAGCTTAGAAATTTGATTCTTGATGATTCTAGGTTTTCTCCTCTTCCTCCTCTTTTCTCTTCTCTTTTCTTCTTCTTTCCTTTCTATTTCTTTCTATCTCTTTTATTTTCTCTTTATTTCCACTTATACTCTTTCCATTCTATTCCTCTCAAATATCTACTAATTAAGGATTATCTAAAACACCCTCTAATTAATTCCCCAAAACTCTCCGAATAATAAAATAACATAATAAGCACACATAACATATTAATGTTCAAATTCCACAATTAAAAGAATAATCAATCAAAATAAATTAAAAGACTCAACAAAAATGGGAAATTCAGAATCAAGGCGTTACACCAAGCGTCTGAGACAGTATATGATCTGCCATACCACAATGCTGATTTCCAAGATGAACCCAATAAAGTACATCTTCGAAAAGCCAGCTCAAACTGGAAGGTTAGCCAGATGGCACATGCTCTTTCCAGAGTATGATATTCAATAAGTCGCTCAAAAGTCCATCAAAGGCCGCATCTTGTCAGAACACCTCGCCGAACATCTTGTGGAAGATTATCAGCCACTCAAGTTTGAGTTTTCTGATGAAGATGTAATGTACATTCAACGCATGAAGCCAGAACCCAGTCCTGAAGAAGGTCCTGAACCTGGGTCCCGCTGAGAAATAATATTTGATGGAGCGTCAAACAAAAATGGACATGGCATCGAAGCTGTTTTGAACAACCCAACCGGAGGGTATACTACTGTCATAGCCCGACTTTGTTTCTCTTGTACTAGAAACATAGCCGAGTACGAAGCATGCATCTTAGGTTTGGAGGCTGCCATTGATCTCCGTATCAAAATCCTGGAAGTGATTGGTGATTCAACTTTGGTGATCTACCAGCTCAAAGAGGAATGAGAGACCCGAGATGAAAAGTTAATCCCTTACAAAGCTCACATTCTAGAGATGATCGAATATTTCGATGAAATTACTTTCAAACATGTGCCAAGAGCAGAAAAATCACATTGTTGATGCTTTAGCCATGATGGCATAAATGTGGAAGGTCTAGTTTGTTAACGAGGCACCTCTGATCTACATTGAAAGAAGAACAGTACCGACATATGTTATGACAATAAAAGAAGATTCTGATGAGAAACCTTGGTTCCATGATATCAAGAAGTTTCTCCAAAATCAGGAATATCCAGCTGACGCATCCATAATTGACAAAAGAGCCATACGAAGATTGTCATCTAAGTTCTTCATCAGCAATGGCATCCTGTATAAAAGAAACTACGACATGGTTTTGCTTAGATGTGTCGATAAAAAAGAAGCAAGTCTGCTAATGACTGAAGTGCATGAAGGAATGTTTGGCACTCATGCCAATGGCCATGCCATGGCTAAAAAGATTTTAAGGGCTGGTTACTTTTGGTTGACCCTAGAGACGGATTATATCCTCTTCGCTCAAAGGTGCCACAAGTGCCAAGTCTACACGGACAAAATGCATGTTCCTCCATATCCTCTCAACGTGATGACATCACCATGGCCATCTGCAATGAGGGATATTGACATGATTGGGGAAATAGAACCAAAAGCTTCCAACGACCATCGTTTTGTCCTTGTTGCAATTGATTACTTTACCAAATAGGTAGCATCAGCGTCATATGCGAACGTAACAAAGCAAGCGGTCGCTCGCTTCACCAAAAAGGAAATCATTTGCCGATATAGTATCCCTGACCAGATCATCACCGACAATGGTTCGAATCTAAACAAAAAAACGATGAACGAATTTTGTGATGACTTCAAAATCAAGCATCACAATTTGTCTCCTTACATACCCAAAATGAATGGCGTTGTCGAAGCTACGAACAAGAACATCAAGAAGATAATACAGAAGATGGTCGTAACTTATAAAGATTGGCATGCGATGTTACCATTTGCTTTACATGGGTACAGAATATAAGTGCGAACTTCGACAAGGGCAACTCCCTTTTCCTTGGTGTATGGTATGGACGCCGTGCTACCCATCGAGGTCAAGATACCTTCTTTGAAAATCTTAATGGAGGCCAAACTCAAAGAAGACAAGTGGATAAAAGAAAGGTTCGATTCATTGAATCTCATTGACGAAAAAAGGATGACCGTCATGTGTCATAGTCAGATTTATCAAAAAAGGATGATAAGAGCATTCGACAAGAAGGTTCGTCTCAAAGAATACAGGGAAGGGAAGCTTGTGCTCAGAAAAATCCTGCCAACACAGAAGGACATGCGTGGGAAATGGATGCCCAATTACGATGGTCCTTTCATTGTAAAGACTGTTTTCTCCGGAGGATCTTTGATTCTTGAGACCATGGATGGCGAACAACTCAAATACCCTATCAACTCAGATGCAGTGAGAAAGTACTACGCCTAAATAGAAAACTTAAGAAAGGTGATTCAAGCCAGAAACACTTTAGCTAAAGTCGGAAAATGCAGGGGCAGAGTCTTGTCCAAGGTGCTAAAATAAAATCAATGTCTGTTATTTCTCGTTAGAAGAAACGAAGCACATGGGCTGCTAGTTAGTAGGACTGGATTATTGTGGGATTTTGTAACCCCTTTTTGTTGTCACTTTTTCAAATGTATTTTGTTCTCGAGACTCTACCTTTTGTAAAGTTCTCGTCTATTAATGAAAATCATATTTTGGACCAATTATTGTTATGATCTTCTGTTTTTGTTATGCAATTTCACTTATTCGTCAACAAAGATTTTTTCGAAAAGCAAAGTGTTTTCAAAATTTAAATTTTTGTTTTAGAAAAAACCAATTTCACAAAGCATATTGAAAACTCTAGAGGTAACATGACATTGTTACACTACTCTCAGAATCGTAAGAGCTTGTCGCCGTCTCCGATCAAAGACGCGTCCAACAACAATCCCCGCTGTTAAGCCAAGTTTTCTCTTCAGCAGGTTTGCAAGAGTATTGATTCCTTCAGAAGATCATTATCATCCCCAAAAGAAGCGTCATTCAATCATCGAGACTCAGCGTGATGAGTTCCCTCTTTGTGTTCCTTGCTTTGCTCTTTCCTTCTCCCTCGCGGGTCGGTCTGCATTTTGCATTTGCATCATATTAGCATACGCATTTTATTTGCATTTGCTTTGGGTTTCTGTCAGTATCGTTGTTGCCATTAAGATCCTCTGGTCGTTACCACCCTCTTTGATCTGTTTGCCATGGTTTCTCTTTGCGGTTGTTACCCTAACTTTATCAGTGATTTTAAGATTTCCTATTTCCATCCTGGGAAGCTAGTCGTGACTAGCAATAGTCAATATTACCGAGACCATTAGTTGTTACTAATATCTACTCTTGATTTAGTTAACACCAATCAACTTTGAATGTCTAGTAATTACTAGCATTGTTTAAACCAATTGTTTTTGGTACCTCGAGTTGGTCATCACCAATCATTCTAAAACCAGTGGTCACTCGCATTATTTAAATCCAATCGTTATTGGAACCCTTTGATTCGGTTATTACCAATCCTCGTTGAAATATAGTAGTTACTAGTATCACTTTTAAATCCAATGGTTATTGGTATCTGAGTTGGTTTTTACCAATTTCCCCAGTAGTTACTGGCATTGCTCGAAAATCTAATGATTATTGGTACGTCTTGATTCAATTTTTACCAGTTCTTTCCAAGTCTAGTAGTTACTAGCATCGCTTGAAAATCCAATGGTTATTGGTACTTGAGTTGGTTGTTACTAATCTCCTCAGTAAGCTTAGTAGTCACTAGCATTGTTAAACCCGATTGTTATTGGTATACCTTTATTTTGGTTGTCACTAATCTGTCTAAGTCCAATGGTTATTGGCATCGCTTAAGTCCGATTGTTATTGGCACTCTAAGTTGGTTATCGCCAATTTTCCCCATTGAGGTCCAGTGGTTACTGGCACCTTTTAACCCAATTGTTATTGGTACCTCGATCTGGTTGTCACCAATCCCTTTAAAGTTCAGGGGTTACTGGTATTGCTTAAACGAATTGTTATTGGCATTCTTTGAATTGGTCGTTACCAATCTCCCCTGTTAAGTCCAGTGGTAACTGGCGTTGCTTAAAAGCCAATTTTTATTGGCACCTTGTTCGGTTGTTACCAACTTTCCCATATTGAAGTCCAGTAGTTACTCTCACCTTTTTGAAACCAATCGTTATTGGTATCTCCATTGTGGTTGTCACCAGTCTTTCCAAGTCCAATGTTCACTGGCATTGTTGGTTTGAAACTGATTGTTATTGGTACCGTGAGCTGGTTGTTACCAACTTCCCGGGATGAAATCCTATATTTACTAACGTTGTTTGGAAACCCCAATTGTTATTGGAACTTTGGTTCGGCCGTCACCATCACCCCCAAGAAGTCTAGTAGTTACTAGCACCGCTTAAAACTTCCTGTTGTTCGGGTTGTCACCGGTATCCCCAATGAAGCTTTGATTTCCCCAGTCGAATCTCGGAGATCTAGTGGTTACTAACATTCCCGGTGCGTCTGATCTTGTTTCTAGTCCTTTCTTGAAGATCCCTTTCGAACTTTATTATAGGAATTTCCTCATTTTGGCTTATCCCCAGTGAGGATCGTGCTCTGGTCTTTCGTTCCCCAATAGAGATTTGTTTTCTTCCCTAGTAGAGTGTGCTCCCTCTTTTTCCCTGGTGAAGATTTGTCTTCCCTGTTGGAGTTTGTGCCCTGTGTGAAAGGTTCCCATCGAGGTACCATCTTTAGTCATGTTTGAACTATTGATTGTTTGCATTGGATCTTTCCCCAATGTGTCGGGTCCCATGTGGGTAGTTACTTGTTGTATTGTCGTTCTTTTATTTTTGCTCGTGTATCAGCATGTTCTTGCATTCAAACATCATACTGCATCATGTAGAATTCATGGAATTTTAGCATTTGTCCTTTTGCATACCATCGAATCTAAGGGACACAACTTTTGGTTTGCTATATTTAAATACCTTTCACTATGATTCTATGAGGATTGTCATCTCTCATTGCCATCTGGTGAATATATTTAAATAGGGGAAACTATTGCACCCAAAATTTTGAACCCTTAGATATTCATCATCATTCTAAGATCATATTCATTTGTTTATCTAACCATAACCTATTTCAGAGTTTGTCTTTGTCAAGATACAGATGAATATGGGTTCCGCACAGCCGAGAATTGAGGATTCGATGGTCTGATCAGTCAATGTCTTGGATTGATTCTCCATGGAAAAAGTCTCTACATCATCAAAGATACTACATTGGGTCAAGTACGAATCCAATTTGATGTTGTCACCCAAAGATCAAGAACAGTGCAGTTCAGGACCTCCGATTAGGGTTTTTGATTAGGAAAAGTCAACTGTAGTTTGACTTTTGATTTAAAAGGTGTTCCAATGATGGATACATGGTCCATGAAGCTCATATGGCTTATTGAAGTCCACCCAAGAATTTTCAAGACCTCAAAAGACCGAGAATATCAACAGTCGATCCGATGGTTATCGATCGATCGATTCGTTTGACTGAAAAGTCAACTCTTTGACCATAAGGAATTTGACCTCAAAGTTTGAATCAAATATGTTCCTAATAACACATTACACCTAGCCATGAAGTTTCATGACTATTGGATCAAGGATTGAGGAGTAATCGGAAAAGTCGAGAATTAGGGTTTTGAAAGGGGCAAGACCATAACTTTCTAGCCACACATCCAAATGAGGTGGTTCAAAGCTTATTGAAAAGGTCTTGGCAAGCCCTAAAAAAGTGTAAAGCTTACCTATGGGAAAAATGCATATATTTGGAGTTATAGTCAAAATCATCACAAGAGGGAGAAAAAAATTGGAAAAATTCTAAGTTTTTGACATTTTTAGACATGTTTTCAGCCAACTTTGGGTTTTTTTTACCTAGTTTCACTTGGAATCTGAAATCCTTGTAAGCATGAAATTTGTAGAGCACCATGAGGGCTTTGCAAAAGGTTCAAGAACTCCTCCATAGCCCTTGTGGGCTGAGAGTTTCGAATTGGACAAGTTGGCTCCAAACACTTGATGGTCACCATGTCAAAAATCAACAAAGACTTGATTTCAAATCATGCAATTCATTTCTAACCATGGAAAGAAATCTAATATGATGTGTTAGAGGGTGCAATGAACTAAACCATAATAGAATCCAAGCAAAAACCAAAGTTCCATCCATAATCCATTACTTTAATGAAGAAAAGTACAAAAAAATACACATGAGAGAGAGAGAGAGAGTTGGGGGGCTGCAGGATGGAGGGTGTCCTTGTGCACTTTAAGATCACTTCTCACAGCTTATTTCTAGCTGGTTTTAGAGGTCTATGCACCTTGGGAGCAAGCAAAACAGCAGAGCAAACCATCATCTAGATTCATGAGATGTTTTCAACAAAACCACCATTGAATACCACTTGGACGAATCTGCCCCAACCCTTCACTTGGACTATAAATAAAGGATCCCTCTCACTCCATTCCACAAGCTAGAGCTCTCAAAACACAAGAAAAAACATAGCTCTCCTTCTCACCATCTTTGCTTGTAAGTGAAGAAAACCACAAAAACCACCAAATTGGCCTCTTTGCAATTTGCATACTAGTTCCACTTCTAAACATTCCACCACCCTAAGAACCATCCACACACACTTAAAATAACCATTTGAAGTTATTCCCACCATTAGTTTCATCAAAAGAACCATAAATCAAAAAGTCAACTTTCTACATACCATAGTTTGACTTTTGTGCAAGTTTCACACTAAATCATTACCTAAACCATTTTTCATCATTGTGACACTTGGAACACCTCATATTCATGATATACTAGTTGTCTAAAGTCTCAAAAAACAGCTGGAAATGCATTCACTCAAACTGTCCATAAGGTTGCATTGTTTCTTCAAGAAGAAGTAACATTCATTAGCTTGCTCAAAGGAGGGAATTCTTGTTCTTGCAGCTAGATTAGTGGGAGAAGACTACAAGAGGTATGTCATTTTAAGCTTATTCATTAATATGTGTTGCACCCCAAAATTTGCCCTCTTTTTATTAGGATATTCAAGATTAGTATTCCTAAGGAACATGAAGTGCAAGGCCTAATTCAAGATTTTTTCCATCCAACTTTGTTTCCAACTCCATGTTCAAGTGGAGTTCAAAGATCACCAATTCATAATTCAAGACTTCATCCCTTGCAAATTGATTGGCATAAGGGAGACCCATTGTTCCAAATTCAAGGTTCATGGAATTCAAGACTAAATTCAAAGAGATATTTCATTACATTTACAAGAATGTCATATTTGTTACAAAGTTTCAAACTCTTAGTAATGCTTAGAAAATTAAGCTATTTCTAGTCTTAATTCAAGCTTCTAAATAACTTCATGCCATGGTACCCTTCATGCCCCATCAAGTCCACATAATCCTCTTTGTGCTTACAAACATGCAAGGAAAATATTTAAGAGTTAATTCAATGTTGGAATATTTCAAGATCAAGGCTATGCATGTATTCATAGGAAATTTGAATATGTTCCAAAACAGTCCTATGCAAGAAGTGACGATTTGTATCATATCAAAAAATTTATACATGTCACAAAACCAAGGGAATATCATATGATAATGCATCTAAATATCAGAATTTGAAATTCTGTCCAAAAAGTAGTAGCATTGACCACAAGGGTATGTCCAAGCATAAGCCAACAAAAGGTCACAAGACACAAAGTACTGCAGAAAAAAGGCCTAGCAATAGTGCAGAAAATATAGCATAGCAACATACATGGAAATGGAAAGAAAGAGAGTGACATGAAGAAAGTTGCCTTGGACATTTCTAAGTAAGGATTTGAAGTCTTGAAGGAAGAGTAAACCCTAGTGTGGTGAGATAAGAGAGGAGATGGGGATGAAAACACATTCATTCACACACATTAGCACATAGAGAGATATTGAGAGCAAGAGAGAAACCCTAGAAAAACCAGAAAAATAGAGAGAACAAAAACCAGAAAAATAGAGAGAAAGAAAACCAGAAAAGTTAAGAGGGTTACATAGAAACATAAGAGAACCATTGAGAAGAAGCACTTTCAAAACATAGATTAAAGAGTGAAGAGAACATCCAGCCAAAACCAGTGGAGGTTTTGTGTAACACCCCACTTTACCCCGTACGCGTAATATAATAAATATATAGAAACAATTCATGAAATTCATCAGAGTTCTCCAACACAGTGGGATATCACACTAAGTCACTTCATTTCATTAAAATAATCAATATTATTTAGTTTTCAATTAAGCAGCGGAATACAAATCAATTCTCCAATATAATTCTCCTCAACATGAGGTCATACAACATAAGTCCAACAAATAAAGATACGTAACAATAAACAAATAAAGTAGTCAAATAACAACGTAACCCCGTCATCCCATGTTACGTATCAGAGCGACTCCTAAGACTCGATCAAATAGCAACACACTCCAAGCACTACTCAGAGAGCACAGACACAACAACAAAAAGGGGTGAGAACTACATTCAATAAATAAACGGTGAAATACACATGCTAAGGAGTAGTTACACACCACACATACAATCATAAATAATTAACGCACATACACGTACCACCTCAATCATTCGGAACTAATAGCCCACATTCAATTACAATAATGCAATGCGACTCACTGACTCGACACAATGCATGTGGTACCAACACAATCTCATACGGTTCACACTAGAACCCGATTCCCGTCGGAATCCGGATAAGTCGTATATACGTTCCTCTGAACTACAACTTATCTCCACAACAACTTCCACAATGGAGTCCGGATGAAACTAGGCACCCATCATGGATTCCCACCTAGCCATCTCCACAAGACAAATGATATGAAATGTATGTCAACACGACTATGCAATATAATACATCATACATAATTCACGATCAATCTTGATCCACGTGAGCCATCCGCTCACCGTAATCCTCTCGGGAATTACCATAATCGCACAAGATTGTCCACATTCGACCATCTTGGCCCACATCTATCAAAACACCAAGACATCATTGAACCAGAACATGATTTGTTACTAAAACATATACACAATTGACTTCTCAAACATGATTAGATATAAAATATTGGGAAAAAAATTCCATTATCTATCCTATGTTATAGCTCTGTTCATTAGTTTTCCAACGCTTCGAACAAGGATCAAAACGGACTTACGGATCCAAAGTTACGTCCAAAACAATTTCGACCGAAAACATGAACATCCGTGACGGATAGAAAGACGCTGTTACGCTCCGGAACTGATTTTCGCTCAATTATTCTTGCGAATTACTTACTCAAAGCACCTAAAACATCACTAAAACATTCCTAAGGTTATACGGCAATAACGACACAACTTCTATGGTTTATTATGCTCATCTGGCAACATTTGCAACACATAAAACACTATTTCCTGCAATTGCTCTGAGTACTTCAGAGTTACTCACATTTGAATATTCTTATTCCTATAAGGACAACATATCACAAATTTTCCTTCAATTACACCCTACGGTATTTAAGTTACTTACTATCTAATGTTTAACCCTTCAGGGTCGGACATATAACAATGTCAAGGTTCTGGCCACGAAAGTCCAATTTCCCATAAGTTTTTCCTATATTAATATTCAACGATACATATCATTTGGCCATTTGGTCATAACCTCAGATTCTTACGGTTACCTCCCTATTTCCCACAATTAACCCAAATCTCTAAACCTTAGGGAAACCTTAGAGCATCGTACTAATAACAATATAACACATTCATTTCTACATATTTACCCAAATCCCTAAAAGTTCAGATTTCCAGATCTACTAGTCACTAGTATTCTATGACAGCATCAAGGATTTCTCACACGAATTCCGTATTAATTCTGGTTTCGGATACATAAAACATCATACAAACAGTATTCAACAATAACAGAAAATTTGAAAACAAATCAAGTTATGAAAATTGGATTCAAGGATCCTCAAGAACACATAATTCCTATGAGAGAAAGGACCTCTCACTACCCTCTCATGTTAATTCACCCATATTGAAATCCATTCTCCCTCCTTACCTTAGAATTGAGCTTTTCCTTGATCAACAATGGAGAATTTGGTTCCTCTGCCCTAGCTCTCCTTGTTTGTCAGTTTCTCTTTTTCACGTACTAACTGGTTAACCCTCCACTAACTCTCTATTAACCCCTTAATTAAATTTTAATTCAGTTAATTTAAATTATTACTAGTAATAATAATATCAATAATAATAATAATAATATCAATGATATTACTAATAATAATAATAATAATGATATTACTAATAATAATAATAATAGTCTCATTAACATTATTATTAATAATAATTGGAATAATATTAATCACTATAATGCTCACAATATCATAATTAACTTACTTTTTTATCTAGGTCCATAGTACCGCAACTAAGGTCACCTCTCTCCCTTACTCCTAACCTCATACCCTTAATTAAGGACACCACACAACTACACCTCACAGAAAATACCAAAGCGACTGAATAATTTAAATGGGGTGTTACATTTTGCAAGGAGGACAACTCTTTGGTATCTATTTCTTCAAACTTTCCTCTCGTTAAATTTTGCACTTGTCATTTATTATCTTTATTAAGCTGTTTTGTGTTGTGTACCTTGTGTAAGGTCCCAAGAGGGACCAAGAAACCTTTTTTAAGAAACACAAGAAAGAAAGAAAAACAAACAAAAAGTTCATTTTTCACCCAACAGGGCTGACACGGGCCGTGTCAGCTGACACAGGCGGCCGTGTCAGCCCGCTATTTAAACATTTCCTTCGCGCGTCTCCCAAGGTTCTTGTCACGGGCCGTGTCATATGACACGGCCACCCGTGTCCCCCTCCTGTTTTGCCTCATAAACCTGTGTTCTGGGCTCTTCTTGACACGACTCGTGTCAGGTGACACGACCAGCCGTGTTGGGCCCCTGTTTTTTTTTCACTTTTTGTGATATTTTACCTTCATGCCGTTTTTTTTTTGTGTTTTGTGTTGTTTTAAGCCGACTAACCCATTGTGTTTGTATGATTTTTGTGCGTGTTTATTATTGGTCATTTTTGACCTTTGGTTCCAAAAACTATTTTTAAGAAAACAAACTCTTGATTCACATCGAGCCATTTTTTGACCTTGTAAGTCGATTGCCTTGTGCATCGCCATCAACCTTGTTCGCCTCACCTTAAAATTTTTAAGAGATCAAACCCTTGATCCAACGTCAAGAGGATTTTCTCAAACAATTGTTGAACCAATTCACCATCTTTAATAAAAGGATAAAGTTCTCTTTGCATTGAAGTAAAGAGAGAGGATTTAGTGTAGACTTCTTCCTCCCCGAGTGTCGGGATACTCGTTGTAAAGTGTGTGGTCTCGATACTCGTCTTTCAGTATGAAGACGTAACCGTATTCGTCACGCCTTGCTCTCCTAAAACCTTGGTCCTCTGCCGAGTGCCTTTTTCAAAATTCTTTTCACAACAAAAACTTGAATGGTCGTGGAGTGGTTAGGCGTAGACCTTCTCCTATCCCGAGTGGTTGACATTTACCATAGGGTTTACAGTCGCAAAATCACTTACCATTCAAAACCAAAAATACTTTAATAAAATAATTAAGTTTTCTTTGTGTTGAATTAAAGAGAGAGGATTGAGTGTAGACTTCTTCCTCTCTGAGTGTCAGGATACTCACTGTAGTGTGTGTGGTCTTGATACTCGTCTTTCAACACGAAGACGCTACGTTCGCCACACCATTTCATAACAAAACCCAATATTTCAAAAAAAGGATATGTTACGTCCGTTCTACCACAAACAGGTAACACCTAAGTCTCCAATGGTCGAGCAACAATATGCCTAAACTGCTAGAATGCGCACGATAACATCATCCATGAAAACATCGGTTAACCTTATCCCGAACTACGTTTGCTTTGATTTCTCATGCCATATGAGGATACGTAGGCACAAGACGGCGATGTCTTAGCAAGCACATTTCCCCATATATCCATAATTCCCCGAACTACGTCGACTCTGACTTTCTCATATCTGTTGAGAATACGTAGGCCTAGGACCGCGAAGTCCTACCGAGTCCTTTTTCCCCCCCTTTACCTCTCCTTTTCTGATTTCTAACCTTTCTCTTTATCCCCTAAAACGCACTCATTTATCAATAAACTTTAAAGCAAATGTTACCACACGTTGACAAACAAATGGTTCCCATCGAGTACGATGGATGCGAGGGGTGCTAATACCTTCCCCTCGCATAACCGGCTTCCGAACCCGTTCTTGGTCACGAGACCATCTTATCCATTTCATCCCTAGGGTTTTATCGATGTTTTCCCTTCCCCTTATGGGATAAATAAAGTTCGATGGCGACTCTTCTGTCAATCTTTTTGCCTCCCCGTCGTTGTATTTTTTTTTTAGTAGCGATAATATGCATCTTGTATGTGTTGATTGGCTTGTTAAATGGTTCACACATTGTCATGGTAACTATGCTGTCAAAGGTTGTGTGGAGTTTGAATTTGCGAATATACCATTTGCTTTTAGACTGTCATTAGGGTAAGGTGTGTATATTGTTACTTTTGTGAAAGTATGTTGTTGAAATACATGATAATTTTAGGCTTGACATTGTTATGATGAGTTTATATTCATTAACACAAAAATGATTTGAATTTCAAAATCCATCAACAGGAAGAGATTTAGACTAGTTGTTTGCTCTTGAACATTGTTATGTTTGGTAGTTGTCATTTTGAAGTTTCAACTGTCATGAGGATTTAGTATTTGATTGTTTGACATTGTAATGATCAAGCTGTCACTTTTAGTTGTGGAGTTTGTCAACTCATGATTTGTTTGCTGTTAGAATTTATCTCAAGGCTAGATGTTGCCTGTGTGAATTGATGGTTGTCAATAGTACAAGACTTTGGATTGTTGGTTGCTTTCTTGTGCATTGAAATGTCAAGGCTTGTTGTCTTTTAACAAAGCAATTTTATTTAGTCTATATAAGTTGTTGTTGGAGCTTTATCTCTATAAGGACATGATAGCTGGAATTCACCAATGTGAAATACCACAGAACATGTTGTTGTTTCTGTTTCCATAAAACCTCCTCAATCATGTTCTATATTGAAAGGCTTTTAAGTTTTTGCCTTTTTATAGAGTTTCTGTTGGAGCTGTGGTTGGAATTCATCAATAAGTGTTGATTGAAATACGAAAACCTGGCTGTCACTCCATGCTTTGAAGTTTGTTAACTTCTGATCCATCAAGCTCATTGTTATATTTTGCTATCTATGTGGGTGTTAGAGGTTCATAGTTGGAGATGTTTGTTTGCATTGCTTACTTTTTTACAAAAGCTTGATCTTAGATTCCTATTTGTGTTTGTAATTTAGATTAATTCCAGGATTGTTAACCTAGAATTCTTATCAGAATTCCTTTTGATCTTTTAGAATCCATCTGTAGGTCAGATTTGTTTGGCATGTTGTTTTGGTCTGGGTTGTTTAGATCTTTGTTGCTGTCAAAACTATTAGTGTTGGCTTTGGTACATTGATGCTAGAAGTTTCTTGCCTTGAGGTCTGATAACCTTTGATACTATTGTCATACCCCAAATTTTGACCCCTTAGATCTTCATCATCATTTTAGGATCATGTTCATTTGATTATCTAACCTTAACCTGTTTCAAGTTTATCTTTGTTAAGATACAGGAATCAGGGTTCCGTACAGCCGAGAATCGAGGTTTCGACGGTTAATCAGTCAACGTTTTGGATTTGCTCTCCATGAAATAAGTCTCCTCATCATCAAACATACTCCATTGGATCAAGTATGAATCCAATTTGAGGTTGTCACCCAAGGATCAAGAACAGTGCAGTTCAGGATACCCAATTAGGGTTTTCGATTAGGAAAAGTCAATTGTGGTTTGACTTTTGATTTAAAAGGTGTTACAATGGTGGGATCATGGTCCATAAAGTTCATATGGCTTACTAAAATCTACTCAAGAAGTTTCAAGGCTTCAAAAGACCCGGAGCATCAACAGTCGACTCGGTAGTCACCAATTGATCGTTCGGTTGACCGAAAAGTCAACTCTTTACTCATAAGGAATTTGACCTCAAGATATGAATCAAAAATGTTCCTAATGCCATATTGCACCTACCCATGAAGTTTCATGACCATTGGATCAAGGATTGGGGAGTAATCAAAAACCTCCAAACACCTTAGGTTTATGGTATACCAACTGAACATAACCTAAAATCTCATCATCTTCACTTATTTCAAGTTCTGGTCCAAGGATCCACTTGTTTACTTCAAGTGTAAGAAAGGCCATCATTCTCACCAAGGCATTGGATTTGGATTTCATTTGGAGGTTCCAAGGTTTTCCTTCTGTATTTGCTTGCTTGGAAGTCTACAAGAGGTTGGTAGTTACTATCTCTTTTTCCAACTGTCATGAACATGAGTAGTATACATTAGTTGTTACAATGTGCTTTATGTGTATGTTCATGTTTGAATTTGTCACATTTTGCTTGCCTACTCATTAATGTATTTTGTTCTTATAATCCTTATGCAATATGCTATGTGGCTGTGTGTTAAGCTTTGAGGTCTCTTAAGTGCTGTTATATGGCATGAACATATGAGAAACTATTGCAAATGTTTTGAAGTTGATGCTGTCTTGTGTTGGTTCTGTTGGTGAAGGATCTTAACTTGTTTCTGTTGCATTACCACTTTTACATCATGATCATGTTAGTTAACTTTTTGACTTAGAAACCCTCATATAGGTGTTTATGTGATGTTTGCATTGTTGAAATCTGGTTAGGTTTTGGTTCTGCACATTTCTGTTCTTACCATTTTCAGCCCATGTGCACTTTTCAACCAATAAGCCATTCTTAGTTCCACCATCTTTTGAGGTCATGTGTGTGTTTAAACTTGGTCTTTAATACATTTTGAACTTGCTTGTAAGTGGTTCTGCCTCATTGGACTTGTTAAAGGTTGTTGGAATGACTCATAAGGATAATGAGGACCAATACCTATTTTTGATGTCTTGATGCTTGTAACTGTTATGACATATGCTTTGTGCTTGATACTTGCCTTTTAATGTGTTAAGTGTGCCTTCATGTTGCTTTGAACTGTTGCTTTATTTTTTACTTGTGTTTGTTAACTTATGAGTCTTGTAGCTTTGAAATCATGTGTAGGATGTTTGGCACTGTCATAATTGCATCAACTGGTGTTTTCATTAGATTTGTATGTTAGGACTGTCATTTTGAGGCATTATGGTGAAACTATTGTGACATGATCATATTTTATCAAAGTTGTTGCCTGCCATTTGTCCTTTGTTGCATATTGTTTGTTAACATGAAATCTGATACTTTTTGAATCATGGCATGGTTTCATCTCTTGCATCACCACTGTCATCACTTGGGCACTAGGATATGGCTGTGATTGTACCATGTTTTGTTCACATATTTGTTTACCTTGTCAATTGTGTTGAGCATGTTTGTCTTGAAGCCTATGGTGTGAATCTGCCTTGAACCTGCTATTCTGCCTCATTGGTTAATTCTGCTCATTTGCATCTTTGTGCCTTGTGTTTTCTGTTGAAAAACCAAATTGCCATGATGACTGTGTTAAACTTGCAACTGATGTATGCATTAGAGGTATTAAGACTGATTGTTGATTTGTGCCAACCTTGCCATTTTGTAAAGTCCATACCTGCTGCCAACTGCCTAGGTTAATTTGAGACTGCCATAGCACCATTTCTGTTATAGGTTAATATTTGACTTGTGTTTGAAAGATTAATTTGTGCATATAGGACTAGGGCTAGCTATTGATCTTTGATATTGTCATACGTTGCTTCCAGCTTCCTGAATTCATTATGCTATCATGTTGCTTTATGTCATTTTGAGTTCCTTTTCAAACTTTGTCAAGTTTATGCTATGATGCTTTTTCAACTTTGTCAAGTTTATGCTACCATGATTGCTTTGATTTCCTTTTTAAATTTTGTCAAGTTTGTGCTGCTATGATGTTGCTATGATTGCTTCCTATCTATGTCAAGTTGTTGCATTTGTAACTTGTTTGTAAACCAAGAGCATGCCTTGTTTTCTAACTGTCATCTTTAACTACTTGCTGCTAGCATGATGTTCTTGTTAGAAATATATCTAGGCCTTTGTTCCTATGGTTGTAACCATATTTCTTCAAGGCTTGATGTGAATTTGATATGTGTGGCAAGATTTTATTTTGAGGACCAATTGCTGTTGTTGTTATGTATGAGTTTCACATGTTGGATCAATTTGTTAATTGCTAGTCCATGAACACCTAACTGCTAGACTGTCAAGATTAGTCCATGTTGTTTGAACTGATACAATTTTCTTAAGTTATTTTTCTTTTGTTAAGGCATTGTAGAGTTGCACATGTGTGGTTGGTTTGAATTTTGATTTTGCTTGCCATATGTTTTGTTGTCATGTTTCTGTTTTCTGTGCCAATTCATATGCCATCATTTTTGCTAAGTTCTTGCATCATGTTTGAATCCTTGATTATGTGTATGAATCACTTTTGTGTATGCATAGGCTATATCATGATTTGTTTTCATCTGCCAAGACAACATTTCAACATGGTTGTTCCATTCTTGCCACTTGCATGCCAGATTTCATTTGAAGCTGTTTTTGATCAGTCTTTGCATCTATGATCCTTGGTTTACATGTTTGAAGTTTGTGCATGTTAATCCCTTCTGTCATGAGTTGTAGCTGGCATTTTGCATCTCAAGCATCATCTTTTCATTTGCTATCGTGTTCCTTTATATGTGCATTTTCTGAGAAAACTGAGATTGCCATCTTGATCCTTGTTGAATTTCACACAAGTTAGGCTTTTAGTTTTTAAAATTTGATGGAGTTTTGAGCTAGTTTGAATCTTCACGCATTTGGCCATGTTTGCTTGCCTTGCCATGATCTTTTCCCAGAAAATACGCGCCCTATGGTACATATTTAATTGGGGTGGCAAAATACACGGATGTATCGCCACCCCAGTGGTTAAACCTTCACTTTCACATACGCCTTGCACTGCCTGAACCTGCGTTCGATCTATAGTGGAGATCAACCCTTTTATTTATTTTCCCATTTTACCTTGTTTTCATGTTTTTGTCTTTCTTTCCTTTCACTTAACAAGCGCGCGCCTTGGCTCACTTGGTAAAGTTTTCAGCTGGCAGCCATGAGGTGGTGGGTTCAACATCCACCAAGCGCCTTCCCTTTCTTTTTATCGCTTATTCCTTTGTTTTTTTTATTTAATTGTTTAAATTTCTAAAAAATCATAACTTCTTTATTTTTTTTTCATTTTGGATTGGTTCTTTTTGCATTAGCTTCGTATTTGTGCATATTTTCATGTGGTACATTAATATTCTAAAAATATCTTTTTTGAAAACAACTTTGCATTGAAAACATTCATGTTTCTTTTAGGGTTTTTACCCTCTTAATCATTTCAAACTTTTGATTTATTTTTCTTAAGTTGGTTGTTGTGATATACGTTTTATGTTTGGAAACCTTTGTGTATGCAATTGCAATTACTTTTTGCTTGTGAGAATTATGTTTGATTCCTTTGATTTCCATCCCCATGAAGTTATACTTGCTATTACTTTCATCTTTGTCAAGATATGCTTAAGTCTTTATCTTTCATTGAGTCTTGTAAGAACTAATCTTTGCTTGCCTATCATAATACGCTTGCATGCTTTGGTCGTAACCATATACTTTACTCATCTTTGCTTGCCTATCGTAATACGCTTGCATGCTTTGGGTGTAACCATATACTTTACTAATCTTTGCTTGCCTATCGTAATACGCTTGCATGCTTTGGTCATAACCATATACTTACTCATCTTTGCTTGCCTATTGTAATACGCTTGTATGTTTTGGTTGTAACCATGTCTCTTATGTTCATCATGTTTGTTTTTTTTGCTTTGCTAAGTTTAGTTTCCCCAAGTGATGGAACTCTTTAGTTCTCATCCAAGTTGCCTCCCATTCGCCCTTCCAAAGGAAAGTCTCTCTATTGACATTTGGGTCATAGATAGTTCATCACCCTCCCTCGACTTTGTTAAGTCATCTACCAACTTAGTTAAGTTAGAACCTATCCATTGGACTTTGCTTAAGTCTAAGAAGCCTACCCCTTGTTAGGAGTGCTCTTTCAATTAGAATTTAGGATAGAGTTTGTTAACTCTATGTAAGAATCATGGAAATAATTACTTACTTCCCTTTCTTGAGTGTTCAACTTAGATCTAGAGAGTTTCCTTAAACTCTACACAAGCATTGTAATGTTTGTTCCCCTTTGAACCTTGATCATAATCAAGTATTCTTCAACCCTAGTGAGGTGAACTACGATTGCTCTGATTCTATCCTAGTTAGGATACGTAGGCAGAAGACGCGATGTCTTTGTGAGCAAACTTAGAACTATCTTTAGGTCTTAACTTACACCTTTTACCCAATCCCAATCCAGAGAAAACATTTAGCAAACTTAGCATACAAACAAAGAAAAGGTTCATGTAGAGTACTACAAATGTTTAGGATGTGAAATACCTACCCTATGCATAACCAACCCCCGAATCTCTTAGCGTTGTTGTTACATCGCGAAAAAGGTTCTTTCTTTCTTTAGACCTTTCCCTTAAAGTCCGGTTGTGAATTCAAAGAATTAAAGATTCAAGTTAATCAATAGCTTGGTATCACGATTCTCACCGCAACAGAAATGGCGAATTCACTAGGGAAGACAATCACTTGAGGGTTTAACCTATTTTTGTTTGATTATGTGCTATATTTGTGAATATTTGCTTAACATGTATATTTGTCAATATATTTGTTTGATTATTGGATATTGGGTCCTTTGAGTGGTGAGACGGTCCTATACCCGGACTCGAGTTCAATTATGATAGGATGGTGGTATATTCAAGAAGGCTTATAGGGAGTTGATTCTCGACCAAGCTGACTTGAGAAACCACCGCTCAGTGTAGGCCCTCTTGAAAGTTAGCCTTGTTGAACGAGTATTCGTGAAAACAATACTACTTTCGATGAAGGAGCCCATGACACTGTGGACTTTTAGATTTCATTCTACCCCACTTTGGCCTTATTAGGACGTAGTGCGATGGCTATAAGGAAGTATTTCCGAAATAGTTCGCGATACTACACTTGGACGAGACTCTCTTAAGAATATTATCGATTACCAAGTGATTTGGGAAGTTGATAATACCCGAAAGATGGGTTGTTGACTCTGAGAATCGTTTAGAACCCTGCTCTACAAGTTTGAAAATCCATATTACACACCTTTTGGGATGGGTAGACCATGGATCCACGCTCGTGTCTTCTAAACCTAGGCTTGTGTTTGTATGCATATGTGTGATCTTTGCATTTGCCAGTGTTTGTGCATTTTTGCATTCATAAACATCATATCATAAAGTTTCATGGAACTCAGAATTTTGTTTGTAAACATCCAGGTTGTTATGAATAGTAAAAGAAAGAAACTTTGAAGTACACTTACAAGAGTCTTAACTTGGATGACCTAAAGAGTTTGAGTACCTTGGTGACAGATCTAGAGGGATTCAGAAGTATATATGGGAAATTGTTGTCATTATTGAAGATAAAGATGTATAATGGACTATCTCTCCATGTTTCTCCAGTTCTATGATCCAGTTTATCATCGTTCCACTTTTCCCGACTATCAACTAATACCCACACTAGAGGAATACTCTTATTTGGTTGGATTGCTCATTCTTGACGAGTCTCCTTTTACAATCATGGAGAAAGACCCTATGCAGAAAGATATTGCTAAGGCTACACGTTTGGGAATCACTTTGAACAAAGCACAACAAACAGAAGAAGCATGGAAACACAAGTATCAAGTGGTTGTCGAAGAAAATGCAGAATTTCAGAAACAACTATAGTTGAAGAATGACGAAGTACTCTCTTGTAAGAAGAGGAAAGCATCAGATGATTTATCTTCACTTAGTCCTCAGTCGACTCCGTAGAAGCTAATTGTGGAGAAGCTTATTGTAACACCCCCTTTCTATACCCCAAAAATAAACAATTAAATCATTTAGGCACAAGTTTAAAATTTCATCAGAGTACATTTGCAACGTGGCATAAAAGGGAAATATCACATTATCATAAAAATTCCAACACATACAACACCTGCTCAATCGGATATGCAACAACAGGGTAGCACCCACAAGAAATATTTAGAACAAGGCGGAAACATCCAAATATTCCATAATTCTCCAAAAACATATGTTCACATATACAGTTATCATTCATCATGTTTACAAAACATATCATCAGCAGATACATACACAGATGTATCACAAAAGAAAAATCAAAATAATTCCTATCTACCCGGTGCTACATATCAGAGCCGACCGACCAAAAAGGGAAGAAGCCACGCTTCACAAAAATACCTTCAACAATCTAATCTGCAATGCCTCGTAGAGCATTAAAAGAAACAGCAGAAGGGTGAGAAACAATATCATAATAACAATGCATATAAACATATATACATATATACATAATATCCAATATACGTCTTTCGCATTCTCACCGCAACTCACCTCGTCATACCGTACATCGCAATGTATTCCCATTATCTATTTACAAATAGAATACCATGCATATACAATATGCGTCAACAATGTTTATATCAGTTCATAAACACACAGAACATACATATGCATATATTCACACATACATGTGTCTTCAAGCATACCAATCATGCCAATCATCAACAATTCATATAAACATTTACAATTATGTTTATTCACCATACACCATGCAAGATGTCAACATGCAACTCATAGAGACCGACACACGACTCTATGCAGATGCAAATGCGGTACCGACTCATTTCAGCAGGTTCAATTGAAGAACCAAATAACCATCGCTCACACCCCACATGGGCACACGAGGTTCTACAGATTCTACGCAGAATCAAAATAACCATCGTAACATACGAGGTTATGCAAATCCACCGAGGGATCAATAATTAACCATCGCTCACACCCCACAAGGGCACACGAGGTTCTGCAGATTCACCGAGGAATCAATCGACACAAGAATGCATACCATGATGCTTCACATGCAACATGACTCACGACACTCTTGAAATGCACACATGTTTACAACATACTCATGCATTCTACACATTCATCGCATATATTCATACAAACATCATAAATTTTTAATCGAGCTAAACAATGCACATAATTGCCCAAACGGCCACAATTCATAATCTAGGATTCACGCCATACGGCTACCCACAGCACATCACAAACCAACATATAAGCTATTAAATCAAAGGAGGGTCAATCGCAACCGAAACCCCAAGCCACGACAGCACCACACAACAGGGAAACTTCATACTGCTACGTTCGCTACACGCTCGCCTAGCGAGCTGCTAGCGAGCGTTCGCTACCTCCTCGCCTAGCGAACTGCTAGCGAGCAAGAACAGAGGCTACAAACCTCGTTCGCTATCCCGTTCGCCACAGCGAACCTCCAGCGAGCTCCTCGCTACTCCCTTCGCTGCCAGCGAGGGGCATCAGGATCTCACTGTCCCAAGTCTGGGACCGTTCGCTGCACGCTCGCCTAGCGAACTGCTAGTGAGCGTTCGCTGCGTGCTCGCCTAGCGAGCTGCTAGCGAGTCGCCTGCGAACAACAACATTCAGTTCTGCTCCAGCACCTCCAAACTCACCAAAATCACCCGATTAAATCCAAAGTTGTTCCAGTAGTCTTAGTCTAACATATATCGTCTAACCTACATCATCTAATCACGATTCTAACCGTTAAACAACGATTCCTTTCGATTAAACCAAATTCAACCTAAAATGGAAAGTGTAGAAAAACTACCAACAATCCAAAACAATCCAACAAAATCATACATGATTATACACATTGATAGAATAATAAAGTTTCACACCCTTACCCGATCAATCGAAAGCTTTGGTGATGATTTGTTGAAGTTCTAGGTTTTCCTCTTCTTTTCTCTCCACTTTCTCTTCTCCTCTTTCTTTCTCTTGTTTTTCTTTCTATGTTACTATATTCTTTTCTTTTCCTCTCTCATCTCATATTTCTATTTCTTTCCTCTCAAATTCTTTCCACACACTAATTAATCAATTCTCATAAAAATATCCACTTAGCATAATCACTAATGCCCAAAATACCCTCCAACCTATTTTTACCCGAAATATGCACACATAACATATTAAACACATAAATCCTATATTTAAAATAATAATTCAATCAATTAAATTAAAAGGACTCAAAATAAAGGAAATCGGAATCGGGGCGTTACACTTATCCTCGAGAAGGCTCAGATGGAAGAAGAGATCAAGAAGCTCAACATGAGGCTGTTAGGAGAATCTCTTTAGGACTTTTGTTAGATTTTATTTAGCTTTCTGTTTAAGACTCTTGTAAGGAGTACTGACATGTTGAAATTCAAAATGTTGGGTAAATAAAAAGGAGTTTTTGGTATATCTTGATGTTTGTAAATATTTTGAGTTCCATGAAACTTTTTGCATTGCATGAGTATGTCGTCACATTTGCATTTGCATTTGCATTTTTCAGCCTTGAGTCTCATCTTCCTCTTCCTGTCTCTAGAGGGATACCTAGTATGCATTCTGGACCAATGGAAACGATGAACGAGCTTTTGAAAGCACAAGAAGCCTTGAAGGAGGAAATCAGGATCCTCAAAGGTCAGATGAATTGGGTTTTGGAGACTTTGCAGAATTTGATGAGGAATGAGGGGTATTCTCACCCTATAGCGCCTGGAGAGGTTGTGAGTCCGTCACTTCCGGTGACTCTTCCAGCTCAAGGACCTCCTAAGTTTCAACGGTCAGACCATCGTCAACCGTGTCGGCACGCCCTACAAAGACCAAGAAATCCGGAAAGGCATTTCACTTTGCTACCAATGTCATACAACCAGATCTTGCCAGAATTGATCAAAGGTGGATTGATAGTGCCAAAGGAGATAGATCCAGTGATCCCTCCATACTCGCCAGGCTTTGACGTTAATGTTCGATGTGAATACCATGCTGGGGCACAAGGGCATTCAACTGAAAACTATAAGGTACTCAAGAGCAAAGTTCAGAATATGCTTGACTCCGATATGATTTCATTCACACCTCAAGGCGTTCAAATTAACAATCCTTCACCACTTCATGTTCCTCCTTCATGCCAAGGACACACACCTAAGGAAAATGCTAGTCAACCAGCATTTGGGCCTGCGCCAAAACGTCATCCTTGTCAGGTGGTTACCAAAAGAGCATCTCAACATTCATTGGCTGCTTCCCCTCAAGGTTCTCGAAGCCAGAACATGAATAAGAAGAATCCTGTCTAAAGGAACAGGGCATGCTATAAGTCAGTTCCTGTGCCGCTAAGTAAGCTTTATCCGCTACTAATTCAGAATTCGTTGGTGACTCCACGAGCTCTTAACCTTGTGCCAGGACCATGGCATAATGCAAACTTGACTTGTGAGTTTCACAAAGGGGCTGAAGGATATGAACTAGACACTTGTTTGGCGTTAGGATATGTTGCGCAAGAGCTAGTCTATGAAAAAGATCCGATCTTTGAAGAAGATCACCCAAAAGTTGAATGCAAATACCATATTGGGACAATGGGGCATCTGGTGGAAGAGTGCAAAGGTTTTGGGTTGAAGGTGCAAAGCTTGTTGGAACTGTTAAAATCTCAAGAAGGTAAACCAAGTACCAGTGTCTCAGCTCTTGAAGCAAGAGGCAAATGACCTATGAGGCCTCTCAAGGTTTTATACCACAAGGAGCAAGTAATCAGTGATGGAGGTGTTCCCCTGTTTGGGCCCGGAAACTGAAGTTGTTAAGTCAATTCTCCTAAGCTGGCTGTATTTTGATTGTTTCAGTATTTTCAGTTGTATTTTCCTTGTTGTTTAATTTGAATTGCTTGTAAGTTGTTGTTCATTTTGAGTTGGCAATATTAATGAAATGTTTGTGCATCTTTTGATTAAGTCCATTTGTTTCACTCTTTCTTTTTCCTTTCATTGTTATGAGATGACGAAAAATGCAAAAATTTCTTTTCTTTACTAAACTGTTGTTTAAAGCAAAGATTAGGGAGGATGATGAAAAATATATCCATAACTGCTGTTGATATGCTTTCAATTTAACTTTGCCGATGATGTAAGGCATTGTTTCAATCCCAAAACACTAGAGAAATAAGGAAGATAATCCCTCGTTAACTCCTTCGAGCCTAGAAGTAGGAGTTTTCTTTCTTTACAAAAAACGAACCTTAAATCTCAAACATGGGGAGGGTAGTTCTCGGTTAACTTGGAGATATGTGCATACAAGACACTTTTCACATAAAAGTGACGCATTCAGGTTTTCCTTCACACACAAAAAGCAAGTGTCGAAGTTCAAAAGACAATGATGGTTCGCTGTAGCCATTAAACTAGGTAGTCACCCCCTTTCTCAAAAAAAGAAGAAGAAGAAGAAGAAGAAGAAAAAAGGGAAATTGAAAAGCCCGCTAAGTCAAAACCTATGAAGGAGACTTAGGCAAAAACGGGGCATCCCGTTGACTATATATCCAAAAGAAACAGTTCAGGAAAAAGTAAGGGATAATAAAAAGAGGAAATCCTTAAAGCTTTCACTTTCAAAAATCCTCAATTAGCAAAAAGCTATCAAATACTGTAAGGGAGTTGTGACTACCTTAGATTTGTGAATCATCACCAACTATCATCAGTTCAATTCTTAAAGCCTATGAGAACCTGAATGTATAGTTTGAGTTAACTGAGCATAGGATTGGAGTTCATCATGTAGAATGGGTGGGACAAATAACTTTGAGCCTTTGTCCTTTGTTTCATGAACCGTGAACCAGACCATGTTACAACCCTTAAAAGACCTAATTGAGGTAAGGTTGTTTTGAAAGCATATTATAGCAAGGTTGGATAACTTGACTCCCAATGATCTTTGATGTTTGTGTGTGTTAATTACTTTATCCATCATCTGTAAAATGATTGGATCGCTTTCACTTTGATCATTTGATCATTTCGCCGTGTATGTTTCATCAAAAATGTTTTCAAAAGATTGCATGAATTTTACATTGAAAATTGCCAATTTCTAATGAACAACATTGCGTGCAAGACGATTCAATGTCAAAGGAATCCCAACAAACGCTGTCAGCTAGGGAATTGGATTTGATAAAGGAAGTTCAGCCTGGGGCAACTAATTTGAAGGATTGGTTAATCATTTGTGTCGCTACGCGAAAAATGACATAGAGTCGCCACCGGATTTTATTTATCCCACGGGAGAAAGGGAAATAGCGATAAAACCTTTGGGAAAAGAGCGTGGTCATCGCAACCAAGTCTTAGGGTTCGGGAGTCGGTTATGCAAGGGGAAGGTATTAGCACCCCCTCGCATCCATCGTACTCGATGGGAACCTCCTAGGTTATTTCACGTGAATGAGTGTTTTATTCTAAAAGTTTGCTTGTTTAAGGAAAAGAGGGATTGGTTTATTTATTTTAATGCTCGCCAAGGATTGTGGCCCTTGTGCCTACGTATCCTCACTTAAAAGAAGTGAAGAATCAGAGCTCCGTAGTTCGGAGGCTTTATGAAATTGTTGTTTGTTGGTTGATTTTATACCTTGAAAAAGGGTTTTTTGGATTGACGCCCTAAGGCAAAAATAGTTTGATGAGTTGATGTTGTTTTTAGTTTTTTTTTGTTGAAGAAAATGTGTTCTTGACTAGGATTATACAAAAGACTTTGGATAGAGATGAATGTCTCGAATAACCAAGTCGAGCGCCTTGTATTCGAAACATTCGGAATGAGTGTAGGAGGGTTCCATTCTCATTCCTTCTCCACCACTTTAAAGTTCATGGTGCATAATTCCAATCATATATTTTATTGTGTTTTTTTTTGTATTTTTATGCGAAAAGAGAAACACTTGACGTTGGATCAAGATTTATTGCTTGTAAAGATATTTGAAGTGATGCGATTTAGGTCGATGGCGGTGCACAAGGCATCCGACTTACATGGTCAAAAATGGCTCGATAAAATCGAGAGTTTACTTTTAAAAATAGTTTTCGGAAACAAAGGTCAACAAGGGTCATAACAATATTCACATACAAACATCATGCAAACATAAGCCACACGGCTCAAAAAAATCGAGACACACAAAAAAAACGGCACGGCGAACTCTTTGAAAATTTTTTTTAAGGTAAAAACGGTAAAAAAAATATATGGAGGAAACAGTGGTGTGACACGGGTGAAAAAAGTTGAAACAGTGATGCAACACGGCCGGCCGTGTTGTGTGATACGGCCCGTGTTGCAAGGCCTGGGGAAAAAACTTCATACAGTAGTGTGACACGGCCGGCCGTGTCGTGTGACACGGCCCGTGTTGCCGGTCCAGGTCGAAATCTCACATTTTTTTTATGTTTTCATTTCATTTTTGTGGTTCCTTGAGGATGGTTTCTTAGTCCCTTAGGGGATCTTAAATGATATACAGTTCAACAACACATAAAAGAGTGAATGAAATGAATATAAAAGCAAAGAATAAAAGGAGAAAGATTTGAAGAAATGGATACCAAGAGCTTTCTATCCTTCTTGCAAGTACTCCAATGACCTTTGTTGGATGTGCTCTCCCCTCTTCACTCTATGTTGTGAAGGTTTGGTTTCTCAATGATCCTCTTGTGTCTCTATCTCACTCTCTTTTTTTCTGTTTTTTTTAGGGTTTCTTGCTAACTATTTTCTGGTTTTTTTGCTCTTACTCTTTGCTCTCTATGTGTAGTCTCTACTCTCCTTGCTTCTTGTGTTGTGTTCTGTTTTGATAGTAAGGAATACTATGTTTTCTATGCTTGCTTGCAGCCCATTTTCCACCTTTTCTGTCAACTTTTTCTGCTGTCCTAAAGCCACACACTTTGCACACCTTTTCATCACCAACTTTCCATTCTTGGTAATGCCTTTTTCTTCCTTTTGTGCAGCCCCACTTTTCCCTTCTATTTCTAGTATGACTTGCTGCATTTTTCTGCTGTAGCATACTATACTACTATCCCTCTTTTTTCCCATTAGTCTCTTGGATGGTATTGCTTTGTATCTTGCCATGTAGCCAATTGTTACCACTCTTTGACAGCATTTGCAAACTGATATTTAGCAAGTAAATATATCATTTGCATGCTATTTCCTTGACTTTGTGACATAAAAAATGATCTTGTAACATAGTACATGTTGTCCTCTTGATTTTGTGACATGTAGTAATTCTTCAACTCTTGCATGGGGCTGTTTTGCCTATGATTGAACATGCATAATCTTGGCCCATAAACATTCCAATGTTGATTTAATTCTTGCATATTTCTTGGATGTTTGTGAGCATAATGTAGCACATGAAAAAAATGGTGTAGTATGAAGAGTACCATATCATAGATTTGATTAAAGACTTGAATGAAGATTTAGAAATAGATTAATTTCTAAACATTATCTAGAGTTGGAATTTTTGTAACAAATGACATGATTGTAATGTCACAAAATTCCTCTTAGTATTATTTTTATCTCCATTCATGAATCTTGAATTTTGGATGATGGATTCCCTCATGTGCTTAAAAATGAAATCTTGAATTATGCATTGATGATCTTGATTCATGCCTTAATAATTTGCACTCCACTTATGCCATAAAAATAAACATGTATGAAGGAGCTTTGGATTTGGCCTAACATTCATGTCTATTAATATTTATCTTGAATATCCTTGTATTTTGTCAAGTAACTTCCCCTTGCCAAAATTTTCATGAGTAGACTTTTTCCTTAGATCAAACCTTAGGTGATGAACCTTTTTTCATGTAGTCCGAAAATAGACAAGTTACAACCAAACGACCTAGTTCGTACCTTGTGAACCCGCATGCTCGATACGCAATAGAATGATGTATGATATGCCGAATGTAGGGTATAAAAGGCTAACGGTGAAAATGAGGGTGTGATAGCTGCCCCTATTTAATCCTCTTGGACCTGAATGTCTGAAGGATAAAGGTGCTCGAGCATTCATGGTAGAAGAGAATTAAATACTAGAATACCCGGGATTTTCAACTTTGAGACGTGTGGAAAGTAGACAATTAGTGATATGGTTTGAAAAAGGTAAGGTGTTTGTCAGCGCAAGAAGGTATGAGGGATATAATGCTATGTTTGAGATGCAATGCGGAATGGACATGAGTGCTTTGCCAGCCGGGAGAGGAAGCACCTCGTGATGGGGAATCATAATTGGCTAAGAGATATTCCTTCTACAAAAGATAGAGAGGACTCTAGAAATTGGATTGTGAGATATTCCTTCTACAAAAGATAGAGAGGACTCTAGAAATTGGTTTTCCCCTTGCAAAAGGCAAAGAAGACTCCAGAACAAAAGGTTTGGAGAAAATGCTTCCTTCTACGAAAGGTAGGAAGGACTCTGAAATAAAAGGTTTGAAGATAAACATAAACTCCTTCTACATCATGTAGAGGAGACTCCCTTGGGAGAATACGATCGCATTTCCTTCTGTCACGGCAGAAAGGACTCCAGAACAAAAGGTTAGGAGAAAAAATTCCTTCTACAAAAGGTAGAGAGGACTCCAGATCAAAAGGTTAGGAGAAAAATTTTCTTCTACAAAAGGTAGATAGGATATTCCCTTAGGAGAGGATGATCGTATTTTCTGGCTGCAAAAAGCAGAACAGGCCCCTGAACAAAAGGTTAGGAGAAAATATTCCTTCTACAAAAGGTAGCGAGGATACTTACGAAAGGTAAGCTGACAACAAACCGGTACAAAAGGTACGAGATATCTTACTAAAGGTAAGTTGAATCAGTTGCAAAAGGCAAGCTGGAGATACTTCGAGAAGACTTACAAAAGGTAAGTTGAGGGCAATAACCATCCTTAAAGGATCCTGCCAAGATGTTCGCAGGGAAAATCGCGTATTTTTGAGAATGATTGGCTAAACACTCATGAAATGATGCAGCATGTTATGCAAAAATGCTAAGGAGGTAAGCATTATGTAGATTATGGGTGATGATTTATGCCAAGTGATCGGGATTTTGGTTTGGGGCGTCAAGTTTAGCTTCCCGACTTCTTTGTGATCATTTTCGGATGATCTCATTAGACAAGCTGTGCTGGTCAGTCAGGCTGCCCCTGACTTGGTCAAGTCCCGATGAACTTTATGATCAGACGATATTTTGTGTACACATGCGCCTATTAGACATCGCATTTATGCTTCATACACCTTGATCGGAGAGCAACTTTATGTTTCCCTTTGTGTTTAATATCAACCCATAAATTCACAATGCAATATTTGTCAAGAATGAAAATTCCACTTTTTGCAAACAACAATAAAAAATAAAAGAAATGCAAAGCACGAATTGATGAAAGATATTTTATTGATGATAAAGGGACCCGTAAATGGGTAATCTTACATAAGGACACAATTCCTAAAAGAGGTAATTGCAAAAATAAACAATGACAAAAGTACAATGGCAATGAGAAAAACGGATTTCCATTGAGTTTCAACTCTGCTATGATCCTTATGAACTTGATGCTCCTCGTACATTGCCTCTAAGGAATGAGATTGGATTGATCCTTCCCGTGTGTAGCTCCAATTGTTCTGATGATGAACTCACAGATTTTTCACAGACCGCAGTCTTTTCTTTTAAGTTCCCTAACTTTTGCCTAGACCGTCCTTTCGGGTTTTCAGTCTACCGGGATACCTTTTTTTCCTAAGTTGCCCCTAAGGGTTTTCAACTTATCGGGTATTATTTTTATTTTAAACCTAACTTTTGCCTGGACTTTTCTTTTTGTTGTCCACCGGGTTTGCTTTCAAGCATAGTATTTTTTGACTGCGTCTGCGTTTATGGGGGATGATAGATCTTCACCGTCCATGTTGGATAATATCAAGGATCCTCCAGAGAAAACCTTCTTCACAACATATGGGCCCTCGTAGTTAGGTGTCCATTTTCCCCTTGGGTCTGTGTGGATTGGCAGAATCTTCCTCAATACCAAGTCTCCTACTTCAAAAACTCGAGGGCGAACCTTCTTATCAAACGGCCGTTTCAACCGCTTTTGGTAAAGCTGGCCATGACAGATGGCTGTCATGCGCTTTTCATCGATGAGATTAAGTTGATCAAATCTCGCCTGTATCCATTCTGCTTCATCAAGCTTAACATCAGTCAGAATTCTCAGAGATGGAATTTCGACCTCAACAGGTAGTACTGCATCCATGCCGTATACAAGAGAAAAAGGAGTTGCCCCAGTAGAAGTGCGTACTGAAGTGCGGTAGCCATGCAAAGCAAATGGTAGCATTTCGTGCCAGTCTTTGTATGTTTTCACCATTTTCTGGACGATCTTCTTGATATTTTTGTTCGCTGCCTCAACAACACCATTCATCTTTGGGCGATATGGTGATGAGTTATGATGCTCGATCTTGAAACTCTCACATAATTCCTTCATCATCTTGTTATTGAGGTTTGAACCATTATCAGTAATGATTTTATTTGGGACCCCTATAACGACAAATGATTTCTTTCTTGATAAAGCGAGTGACCACTTGTTTGGTGACATTGGCATAAGACGCGGCTTCCACCCATTTAGTGAAGTAATCAATGGCCACTAAGATGAAACGATGACCGTTTGAAGCAGTTGGCTCGATGCGTCCAATCATATCTATGCCCACATGGCGAAGGGCCAAGGCGATGTCAAGACATTTAAAGGAACTGGCGGCACATGAATCCTATCTGCATAGATCTGACATTTATGGCATGTTTGCACGTGACGGTAGCAATCGGTCTCCATTGTTAACCAATAATAACCAGCCCTCAAAATCTTCTTAACCATCGTGTGTCCACTGGCATGCGTACCAAAAGATCCTTCATGGATTTCATTTATGATTCGGTCAGCTTCGTGTCTATCCACGCATCTGAGCAGGACCGAGTCATAGTTCCGCTTGTAAAGCACATCTCCGCTTAAGAAGAATTTGGAGGAAAGCCTCCTTAAATACTTCTTGTCTGTGATGGAAACATTTTCTGGATATTCTTGTTTTTCTAGATACCTTTTGATATCATAGAACCAAGGTTGATCGTCGATTATTAGCTTTGCTTCCAGACAGTGGGCAGGCTCGTCAAGATATTCAATGCGGATAGAGGGTGCCTCGTTTTTCCATTTAACTTTGAACATGGATGACAATGTGGCAAGAGCGTCTGCCAATTGATTACTTTCCCTAGGGATGTGGTTGAAAGTAATCTAGTCAAAGTATGGGATTAACTTCAAGACGTGATCCCGATATGGAATCAGTTTGCTATCACGTGCTTCCCAATCACCTTTGACTTGACTGATCACTAATGCAGAGTCCCCATACACTTCCAAAATCTTGATTCCATGATCAATAGCGGCTTCAATTCCGAAGATACAGGCCTCATATTCTGCCATATTGTTGGTACACTCGAAAGATAACCTTGCGGTGAATGGAATATGGAAACCAGTAGGAGATGTGATGATTGCCCCTATTCCATTGCCTTGAGCATTTGCGGCGCCATCGAACACGAGCGTCCATCGCGATCCTGGTTCGGGTCCGTCATTTGGTCCTAATGTTGCATAGTCTCTGACAAACATGATGTCTTCATCAGGGAATTCAAAACGCATGGGCTGGTAATCTTCCATAGGTTGGTGAGCAAGATAGTCAGATAGCACACTCCCTTTGACAGCTTTTTGTGAGACGTACTGGATGTCATATTCAGTTAGTACCATTTGCCAACGAGCCACTCGTCCGGTGAGAGTAGGCTTTTCAAAAATGTACTTGACCGGATCCATCTTTGATATCAACAATGTGGTATGGGTCAACATATATTGCCTTAGGCGTTTGGCAGCCCATGCAAGTGCGCAACATGTCTTTTCCAACATTGAGTATCTCGTTTCGCAGTCGGTGAACTTCTTGCTTAGGTAGTAGATAGCGTGCTCCTTTCTACCTGTTTCGTCATGCTGCCCCAACACACATCCCATGGATTCTTCCAGAACAGTTAAGTACATGATGAGAGGTCTTCCTGGCACGGGAGGCATCAAGATCGGTGGCTCTTGCAGATATTCTTTAATTCTCTCAAATGCTTTCTGGCAGTTGTCATTCCACACGATTGCTTGATCCTTGCGAAGCAACTTGAATATTGGCTCACATGTGGCTGTTAGGTGAGATATGAATCTAGCGATGTAGTTTAATCTCCCTAAGAAACCACGAACCTCCTTCTCAGTCCTTGGAGCTGGCATATCTTAGATAGCTTTTACTTTGTTAGGATCGACTTCAATTCCTTTTTGGCTCACGATAAAACCTAGCAATTTACCAGATCTTACCCCAAAAGTGCATTTATTCGGATTGAGCCTTAGCCTGAACTTTCTTAGTCTTGTAAACAGCTTTTCCAAATGGATGAGATGTTCCTCTTCAGTTTGGGATTTTGCAATCATATCGTCGACGTACACTTCAATCTCTTTATGAATCATATCATGAAAGAGAGTTACCATCGCTCGTTGATATGTTGCGCCAGCGTTCTTTAGACTAAATGGCATAACCTTATAGCAGAAGGTTCCCCAAGGGGTGATGAAGGTAGTCTTCTCCATATCTTCCGGAGCCATTTTGATTTGGTTGTATCCGGAGAAACCATCCATGAAAGAGAATACAGAGAATTGGGCCGTATTATCCACTAACACATCAATATGTGGCAGCGGAAAGTCATCTTTTGGGTTGGCTCTATTCAAGTCTCGGTAGTCGACACACATCCGCACCTTACCATCTTTTTTAGGAACAGGTACAATGTTGGCGACCCATCGAGGATATTTTGATACGGCCAAGAATCTGGCATCAAGCTGCTTTTGCACTTCCTCCTTAATCTTAAGGGCCATGTCAGGTCGAGTTCGTCTCATCTTTTGTTTTATAGGCGGGAAATCCTCCTTGAGTGGCAGTTTATGCATCACAATGTCAGAATCCAATCCAGGCATGTCTTGGTATGACCAAGCGAACACATCTGCATATGTGCGTAGGAGCTCGATCAGTCGTCTCTTCACACTCTCTTCTAGAGCAGCGCCTACCTTGATCTCTTTCTTATCTTCCTCAGTTCCGAGATTGACAACTTCTACTGATTCCTGATGCGGTTGAATGACCTTGGATTCTTGCTTTAATAATCTGGCCAACTCTTCGGGGAGCTCACAATCTTCTTCACCATCCTCATCGGCGTGGTAGATTGGGTTGTCAAAGTCATATGGAACCGTAGCAGTATCATTATCAATGGAATCCAGGGTTGATCTGCATGATTGGTGATTTTATGCTTTTATTATTTTTTTTGAGAAAAATGAAAAGAATGAAAAATGCACGAAAACATTGCCATTTATTTATGCAAAAATAAAATAAAAGAAAGACAGGGAACACAATTGAATGCAAAAGTTTACTTCATTCATGATAAAACATTGATTGAAAACATGGGGGCCCTACAAAATAATCCTTATGCCTTGGGCAGAGCATAGGATTTGAAAGGAAAACAAAGAAAATTACTCCTCAATCAAAGTGACCTCCGGTATCTCCACAACAGTCCAATTGTTGATTTGTTGATTTGGTGCCTTGGGGTACACCATACAGACCTCCTTTAACGCATCGTCTTCAGCCTCCACGACAGCTACATGATCATCCACCATATGTCCACCGCTTACAAAGGAAAGCGGAGGGATGAGACCTTTGCCTTTGTCCATGATTGTCTTCTGCTGCACTGTATGATTGCCAGAATAACCCAAACCAGTTCTGTTTTTGTTGACGGGAAGTTCCAATACTCTACCCCAACCTTCAGGGTGACCAGCCTCGATTACAGTCTTCGCATCTTTCCATGTGACCATAGGGGATCCGAACCTTTCTGATTTCTTTTCCTCTTTCTTAGCAGGAATCATCTCCACGCTTATCACATCAAACGCTTGGAATGGGGTCTCGTGAACCTCCCCTCCTATCTCAATATAGCGGAAAGAAGCAAGATGGCTTATAAGAACATCGGATTCGCCCTCAATGACGACCATCTGATTGTTAATCATGAATTTAATCCTTTGATGCAGGGTTGAAGTTACAGCGCCTGCTGAATGAATCCACGGACGGCCAAGAAGGCAGCTATAAGCGGGGTAGATATCCATTACAAAAAATGTAATGATAAAGGTATGAGGTCCAATCTTGATTGGGAGATCAACCTCGCCTATCACAGTTCTTGTAGCTTCATCAAAAGCTTTTACAATGGTTTGACTTGGCTTCATCACAAGTCCTTCAATTGATAGCTTGTTCAACGAGCTCTTTGGTAACACGTTCAATGACGATCCAGTATCGACAAGTACTCTAGAGAATACAACATCTACACATTCAATGGTAATGTGTAAGGCCTTGTTATGGTTCTTACCTTCGGGAGGTAGTTCACTATCATTAAAGCTCAAGATATGGGCCGATGCTATATTCCCCACCACTTCTTCAAACTGCACCACTAATATCTCTTCTGGCACATGAACAGTCTTCAAGAACTTTAACAGTGCTTCTTGATGGGCTTTTGAACACATTAACAATGATAGCATGGATATCTTTGAGGGAGTCTGATTGAGCTGATCGATCACTTTATAATCACTTTTCTGAATGATTCTTAAAAATTCCTCTGTTTCATTGGTGCTTGGTTCAATAGTATTTTTCCTTGTATTATCACCGCTATTGACAGGTGGTGGAGCAAATATTCGACCACTTCTAGTGATACCGCCGGTTCCTACAATGTTTTCTATGGAGCTGCCAGCTTTCACAACATCTTCATCCACTTTCTCACCCTTAATGTAAACAGTCAGCTCATATTTCCAAGGGTCAGCCTTGGTGCTCTCAAAAGGAAAAGGAGCAAGTGTTGATATCACTAACGGAGCAAGTGAAGGAGGAGACAACGAAATTTCTACTTGATCATACAATATCTGCAATGGTTTACGAACTTGATTGTACGGGGTTTGAACAGAATGCCAGTCATAATCACAAGGATTTCTAACAGCGCATGCGGCTGATCACACAGAATTTCATACGGAATTTGCATCGGAATTTGGGTAGAATACCAATCTTCATCACAATGAATTGTTAGAGGGACACGTGTTTGTTCATATGGAATGTTCAACAGCTCTTCGTCATAAGAGAACTCCATCGGATCATAGGGAATATCAAGCGTTGCTACTTCTTCAGCCTTAGATATTTGTTCCACTAACAAGACGCCTTGATCTATCAAGCTTTGAATGCCCATCTTCAATTCGAGACAGCTTTGGGGATCTTTCAAACAGTGTCGACAATCCTTGGTACATCTTAGGATAATGTTCCTCAACAACAACTGCTCTTTCACGACTGCTAATGGGGTTTTCAGCTCATCAACATTTGATACCAGCTTCTTCCCTTTTGATTCTTCGACCATGTTAGTAGCATGGTGAGGCATTGGATTATGAGTCACGTTGGGAGTATTTTTGGTAAAGTTGATGGCCCTTGAGTCGATGAGATCCTGCACCACATATTTCAAGGCTTTACAATTTTCAATGTTATGCCCGGGAGCGCCAGAATGAAACTCGCATCGGGCGTTCGCGTCATATCCGGGGGGTAGGATAGCAGGGGGAGCCTTCATCTCCCTCAATTGCACCAATGAACCCTTTAGTAAGAGTGGAAGCAACCGAGTGTATGTTGTTGGAATGGGATCAAATCTTTTTTCGGGTCTCCTCTGTCTTGGGGGACCTTGATAATAACCTTGTCGCTGTTGTTGGTAGGGGACTTGAATAGTTGGTTGACTTGCGGATATAGCAAGAGGTTGACTCGGAGTAACAGCAGCCGCATGATGATAAGGGCCTTGGTATGCTTTGGCCTTCCCCTTATCCATCAAGGCAGCACTCGTCTCGCCTTCTCTCTTTCTTGCAAAACCTTGGTATGGCTTTTTCGATCCGCCAGAAGCTCCATCAGAAATTTGAATCTTTCCGATCTTTATCATATTTTCGATCCTCTCACCGGCCATCACTAAATCTGAAAACACAGAAGATGTGCATCCAGCCAATCGCTCTAGGAATGGTCCTTGAAGAGTCCCCATGAACATATCGGTCAACTCTCTCTCGAGAAGAGGAGGCTGGACTCTAGCAGCTAAGTCCCTCCACCTTTGCGCATAATCCTTGAATGCTTCGCCAGATTTTTGGGTCAACCCTTGGAGCTGTGTTCGGTTAGGTGCCATATCAGAGTTGTACTGATAATGTTTTAGAAACGCCTCAGCCAACTCCTTCCACGTCTTGATGTACGTGCCCTCCAATTGCATATACCATTCAAGAGATGCCCCACTGAGGCTATCTTGAAAGAAATGCATCAGCAATTTTTCATCGTCAGAGTAGGCAGCCATTTTCCTACAATAAGATCTGATGTGAGTCCGGGGACAGCTGGTCCCTTTGTACTTTTCAAAGTCGGGGACTTTGAATTTGAGAGGAACCTTCACACCGGGTACCAAACACATATCTGCAGCATCTAGCCCAAAAGTGCTTGGGCCTTGTAATCCTTTGACCGTCTCTTGCAAAGCAAGTACTTTCTTTTCCAGATCGCTAGTTGGTGCTCCAGAAGTATCTATATCCAAGAATTCAGGAGGGTTGTAGAAACCTTCGTGGCTATCCACGTGGATTGGGGTAGTAGCCGTTCCACTACCAGGAGTGTGGACCGCGCCTGTGCCAACAGGAATAGGGATTGTTCCACTAAGAACGGGAATTGCAACCACAGGGGTTGGAATGGCTCCATCAAGAGTGGGGATTGAGCCAGTAGTAGTAGGAGTAGGAGTATTGGTAGCATTTTTCTCCATAGCTTGCTTCATCTCTTCTTGACCTTTAGCCATGGCTTGAATGACTTCCATCAGCTGGCCCATCTGAGCCTTCATGTGGACCATCTCTTCCTTGAAAGCGGCTTGATCCTGCTCGATTCGATCCATTAGTAATCTTTGTTTTCCGTGAGTGTAGTAAGGATGCCGGGAAGTCAGCTTGTTTACTGCGAATGGAGGTCAAGTCTTTTTGTAAGTTTTGGGTTTTTTATGAGATGCAGAATGATGCATATGAAACAAAATTTTTATGCGCAAAGCTCTTAGTAACCTTGTTAATTATCGTTTAAGAATATAAACATTTTCCATTGCAATTAATCAGAAGAGACATAATGGAACAAACAACTTTCATTTCATTAAGGCTCTAGGCCAAATTCAAATACAAAATACAAAAGATACACTTCTTAAACAAATTACAAATCGACTCTAAAAGTGACTCCTTGAGCTCTACGAACCGCTTCCAAATCTGTAACAAGTTCTCCCATTGTTTCCACGCAAAACTTCACAAAGCCGAACACAGGGATAGGAGTGTTTTCAAGAGTCATAACTTGATCAGCTATCTTCAATTTTTCGGGGATTTGCTGAAGCACAAAGTTGGAGAATCCCGCCAAGTTCACAAATTTGTTCTTCCACTCCTCATAGAGAATTTGGAGATCATGGATGATGTCATCTCTTTGAAGTACAGCAGCTTCGGCTTGACGACAACTTTCTTCCCAATAATGACAACTATCTTGTAGTGCTAAGTACTGCTCATCATAGATTCCGTCTTTCAATCTTTTGATTTCCTCGATAGCTCTACCCAACTGATACTCCGCTTGTACAAAATCTCGTTGTGCACTTTCTTTCTCCAACAGTGTGTGAGATAACTGATCTTCACAACCTTTGATAACGCCTTTCAACTGGTGAATCTGAGCTTCAAATTTTTCCCTTTCATCTTTCTTCATCTGGTTGGCGATCCTTACATCGTTTTCTAAGTCTCTAACCTTTCACCACACTTGGTCTAATTTTTCATTTCGGTGATCCAAGTCGGCGTTGGCGCTTCTGAGTGCTCCACCAACCCATTCTTTCTTTCCTTTCTCTTCTCTAGCCCTTTTCTTGCTATCCTCGAACTTGTCTTTCAACTCTTTGCTTTTGTCTTCCCAAGCTTCACTTTTCTGCTTAGTCTCGTTGAGTCGAATTCGAAGCTGAGTGTTCTCATCTTCGAGTTCTTGGATCTTAGCCTTAAGTTTCTCCATATCTTCGGGTAAGATAGGCTCGGGTTCAGGATGAGATGGGAAAACAGATGCATCAAAGATAAATGGTAATCTGACCTCTTTCACTCTCTCTTTCACCCATTTGACATAAGGTTCACGAGCAAGGATGTTCTTCCGCCCATTGTCTGGATTGCCTCTTTGGATGTTTACGCATTCTCTTCTTGCTCTTCGTACAGACGGATCACTTGGATCGGCCGTATTGACAAGGAATGGCACCAAATCTTCTTCCTTAGGAGGGCCATCCATGGAATGTCCAAACTGTCTCTTGAGTAACACCGGGTTGTAATTGATGCAACCTCGTGTCCCCACAAGAGGCACGTTGGGAAATTCTCCATAAGAAAAGATAATATCTTTGGTTTCCCATTCCCTCTTGTACCATGTGATGGAACTAGCGGTGAGTGAAGCGAATCTTTGAGGCCATGAGAGTTCCTTGGAAGCAAAAGGACCTTTTTCGGGCATGTGGGTCCTTAGCCACCTATGCAGGAGTGGGGCGCAACAAAGGAACATTCCACCTCCTTTTGTATGTCTTGTATGGAGTGTGTGGTAGAAGTCACCTAAGAGGAAAGGCACAGGATTCTGGGTCAAGAAGATTTCCACAGCTACTTGGTCCACAAAATTTTCCCCATTTGGAAACATCACAATTCCATAGACCAAGAGTGCCAGAATTGCACCACATATTTCCCATTTCTCTTCCTTGGCATACTTCCACGCTTGTTCTTCCAAGAATTTCCTCGAGAAACCCCTAGCTCCTTTGGGTGCCCAATTGGCTATCACATCTGATGTAGGAATCCCTAAGGCAGAAGCCACTTTCTTCAACGTGAACTCTTCTTCGAGCTTGGGAAAAGGATTGCGATCTTTGATGTAGAGGTTCAAAATCTTCTCAAATTCTTCCAAAGTAGGAGCTATCTGAAAATCGGCGAAGGTGAAACAACGGAAAGACGTGTCATAGTACTGAGCCAAGGCTGTGAGAGCTTCAAACTCCACCTTCTCTGTCAATAGATCCAAAATTCTCCCATAAGAAGAGTGAAATTTGTTGTGCTTGATGGGAGTGATCTTGGCACTTAGAGCTTTTAGACTGTCGATTGAAGGATCTTTGTATTTGAAAGTGAAAGTGCTCTTTCGGTCGGTTTTCTTGTTTAGCTTCATTGTTCCTAAATTCACATTCATCATGACTGCTTCTGAAAAATGCTTATATCTGCAACAAGAACAAGACATTAAGAGCTTTGTTTTTTTTATTTATTTATGAAGTATGTATGTATGAACGGATGCAGAATTCGAGCATATGGGTTCATAAGTCCGTGGTATGGATATGGTCGATACTGTCTGCTTTATGGAAAAGGTTCTCACAAGGTGTGATCTAGGGTTTAAAAGGGATCCCAAAGTCATGGATTCATATGACTGTTCATCATACATGACATGAATATGTCGGAGGATGACTCCATCACATGAATCTCTTTTGGGTGAGGTCCTCGTATCGACCCACACGAGAAGAACTTCTCGGGGGCCCATACTACGAGACACATCGACATTGGGTTCTAGACAAGGATTTCAGAGTCATGGACTTTCTTGACTGTTTGTTACGTATGTCAGTCATTGCCAGGCAACAACTCCATCAAGAAAGTCTCTTCTGAACGAGGTCTTCGTATCGATCCACACGAGAAGAGCTTCTCGAGGACCCATACTACGCGACCATCAATCTTAGTTGGCCAAAGATTTAGGGTTCTAAAAGGTCCTTAGAGTAATGGATTCTTGAGAAAACGTTGATCAAACACGCCAAGAGCTTGACGGTTCTCATCATTCTCAAATGAATCTACTCTAAGCGAGGTTCTCGTATCGACTATCACAAGATGAGCATCTCGGAAGCCCATACTACTCAACCTCTCCTATCTCAATTTTAACACTCTAGACTCGGGTATAGAGTCTTTCCCTCAAGGTTTGCCACCAAAGTTTTCAATCCATAACAAGAACCAATGAAGCCAAAACACGGTGAGATACAATTGAAAAAACAAGGAAAGCGATAAACAAGAAAAAAGGAAAGAACCCAAACACGCAAAAACAACTTAGGTTAGGCTTGACTCGCTTAGGAAAAAAGTCCCCAAAGAGTCGCCAGCTGTCGCTACGCGAAAAATGACACAGAGTCGCCACCGGATTTTATTTATCCCACGGGGGAAAGGGAAATAGCGATAAAACCTTTGGGAAAAGAGCATGGTCATCGCAACCAAGTCTTAGGGTTCGGGAGTCGGTTATGCGAGGGGAAGGTATTAGCACTCCCTCGCATCCATCGTACTCGATGGGAACCTCCTAGGTTATTTCGCGTGAATGAGTGTTTTATTCTAAAAGTTTGCTTGTTTAAGGAAAAGAGGGATTGGTTTATTTATTTTAATGCTCGCCAAGGATTGTGGCCCTTGTGCCTACGTATCCTCACTTAAAAGAAGTGAAGAATTAGAGCTCCGTAGTTCGGAGGCTTTATGAAATTGTTGTTTGTTGGTTGATTTTATACCTTGAAAAAGGGTTTTTTGGATTGACGCCCTAAGGCAAAAATAGTTTGATGAGTTGATGTTTTTTTTAGTTTTTTTTTGTTGAAGAAAATGTGTTCTTGACTAGGATTATACAAAAGACTTTGGATAGAGATGAATGTCTCGAATAACCAAGTCGAGCGCCTTGTATTCGAAACATTCGGAATGAGTGTAGGAGGGTTCCATTATCATTCCTTCTCCACCACTTTAAAGTTCATGGTGCATAATTCCAATCATATATTTTATTGTGTTTTTTTTTTGTATTTTTATGCGAAAAGAGAAACACTTGACGTTGGATCAAGATTTATTGCTTGTAAAGATATTTGAAGTGATGCGATTTAGGTCGATGGCGGTGCACAAGGCATCCGACTTACATGGTCAAAAATGGCTCGATAAAATCGAGAGTTTACTTTTAAAAATAGTTTTCGGAAACAAAGGTCAACAAGGGTCATAACAATATTCACATACAAACATCATGCAAACATAAGCCCACGGCTCAAAAAAATCGAGACACACAAAAAAAACGGCACGGCGAACTCTTTGAAAAAAAATTTTTTAAGGTAAAAACGGTAAAAAAATATATGGAGGAAACAGTGGTGTGACACGGGTGAAAAAAGTTGAAACAGTGATGCAACACTGCCGGCCGTGTTGTGTGATACGACCCGTGTTGCAAGGCCTGGGGGAAACACTTCATACAGTAGCGTGACACGGCCGGCCGTGTCGTGTGACACGGCCCGTGTTGCCGGTCAAGGTCGAAATCTCACATTTTTTTTATGTTTTCGTTTCGTTTTTGTGGTTCCTTGAGGATGGTTTCTTAGTCCCTTAGGGGATCTTAAATGATATACAGTTCAACAACACATAAAAGAGTGAATGAAATGAATATAAAAGCAAAGAATAAAAGGAGAAAGATTTGAAGAAATGGATACCAAGAGCTTTCTATCCTTCTTGCAAGTACTCCAATGACCTTTGTTGGATGTGCTCTCCCCTCTTCACTCTATGTTGTGAAGGTTTGGTTTCTCAATGATCCTCTTGTGTCTCTATCTCACTCTCTTTTTTTCTGTTTTTTTTTTAGGGTTTCTTGCTAACTATTTTCTGGTTTTTTTGCTCTTACTCTTTGCTCTCTATGTGTAGTCTCTACTCTCCTTGCTTCTTGTGTTGTGTTATGTTTTGATAGTAAGGAATACTATGTTTTCTATGCTTGCTTGCAGCCCATTTTCCACCTTTTCTGTCAACTTTTTCTGCTGTCCTAAAGCCACACACTTTGCACACCTTTTCATCACCAACTTTCCATTCTTGGTAATGCCTTTTTCTTCCTTTTGTGTAGCCCCACTTTTCCCTTCTATTTCTAGTATGACTTGCTGCATTTTTCTGCTGTAGCATACTATACTACTATCCCTCTTTTTGCCCATTAGTCTCTTGGATGGTATTGCTTTGTATCTTGCCATGTAGCCAATTGTTACCACTCTTTGACAGCATTTGCAAACTGATATTTAGCAAGTAAATATATCATTTGCATGCTATTTCCTTGACTTTGTGACATAAAAAATGATCTTGTAACATAGTACATGTTGTCCTCTTGATTTTGTGACATGTAGTAATTCTTCAACTCTTGCATGGGGTTGTTTTGCCTATGATTGAACATGCATAATCTTGGCCCATAAACATTCCAATGTTGATTTAATTCTTGCATATTTCTTGGATGTTTGTGAGCATAATGTAGCACATGAAAAAAATGGTGTAGTATGAAGAGTACCAAATCATAGATTTGATTAAAGACTTGAATGAAGATTTAGAAATAGATTAATTTCTAAACATTATCTAGAGTTGGAATTTTTGTAACAAATGACATGATTGTAATGTCACAAAATTCCTCTTAGTATTATTTTTATCTCCATTCATGAATCTTGAATTTTGGATGATGGATTCCCTCATGTGCTTAAAAATGAAATCTTGAATTATGCATTGATGATCTTGATTCATGCCTTAATAATTTGCACTCCACTTATGCCATAAAAATAAACATGTATGAAGGAGCTTTGGATTTGGCCTAGCATTCATGTCTATTAATATTTATCTTGAATATCCTTGTATTTTGTCAAGTAACTTCCCCTTGCCAAAATTTTCATGAGTAGACTTTTTCCTTAGATCAAACCTTAGGTGATGAACCTTTTTTCATGTAGTCCGAAAATAGACAAGTTACAACCAAACGGCCTAGTCCGTACCTTGTGAACCCGCATGCTCGATACGCAATAGAATGATGTATGATATGCCGAATGTAGGGTATAAAAGGCTAACGGTGAAAATGAGGGTGTGACAATTTGTCACAACGTTTAGCTAATCAGAAGCAATCAAGTCGAGATTAAATTAATCTCTCAAAGACCGTTAAACTGGGGCAGTTATGTCGAGATTCGTGAATCTCTCCAAGAGTTTGAAGATATTGAGGCATCTTGTATGTCAATTCTTCTATAAAATCCTCTTGATGATTTCTTCCCACAGACCATGTAATCTGGGGCAGAAAAGTTTGAAGACTGTTTGTCGCAAGAGCCGTTGCTCACTTGCAGAGGATTGTTATACTATCGAGGGGCAGAAGTGTTTTGCTCTCATGATACCTTTTTGTCAGCTCTCCGATTAAGTTGTTACTTCGGTTGATCTTGGAACTTCCCTTGGTGATTTTTCCTTCAACAAAGAATTCAAGCTCATGATGGCAATCCGAGTGAAGTCATGATGTTGTGTCCTAAGTGGATTACTCTCTCCTAGAAAAGGTTGTAACTTTGAAGTGGAACTGTTGATCTTTGTGGTCATCCCCGTTGATGTCCAATTTTGCTGAAAGTTAGTTGGGTATCCATGTCGAGATGTTTATTTCATCTTCTGTTTTGTTTCGTCTGTTTTGTCAGCATAAACATAAGCATGGCATAAAGCATATGCATAGCATCTGTGCATTTTTGCTATCTCTGGTTATTACCTGTTCCTGTTTCACTTTGGTGTTTTTCACCAAATGATTGGGTTTGTCTCTTCTCTCCAATAGAGTTGTCAGCCCTTAGGCATAAAGTGCCCGCCAATTCTAATTTCCCCATAGAGTCCAACCCTCGTGGATGATGGTTGTTTCAGTTATCTTTTACATGCCTGGATAAGATAAATTCCCATTTGAATTCAATCCTCAATGGTTGGAGTCTTGTTTGACCGTTTCTTTCTAGCTCGTTCCTAGATTGAACTTTGATCCCTAGAAAGTGGTTTCCAAATCTATGTTGGGTGTACATTTATCATGCACTGTGTCCCCCCAGGAAGAATATTTTGCAGATCCTATTCGAAGAAAAATCTTTCTCCAGTGGTGTTGCGGTAACAACCTCTCTTTGGATTTTATGCTTAAATTAAATGGCATATCCTTGAGGAGTTGAGGAATTTCTTTTGGTTATTTCTCTTTGTTTAGAAAATTAGGCTTGTAAAGCGATTGTCCCACATCTTTTGGTGAGGTCCCCAGTAAGTCCAATGGTGACTGACATTTCTTTTTAAAGTCCAGTGGTGGCTGGCAGCTTTCTTTTAAAAGTCCAGTGGTAACTGGAAGCTTTCTTTTAAAAGTCCAGTGGTAACTGACAGCTTTCTTTTAAAGTCCAGTGGTGACTGACAGCTTTCTTTTAAAGTCCAGTGGTGACTGACAACTTTCTTTTAAAAGTCCAGTGGTGACTGGCAGCTTTCTTTTAAAGTCCAGTGGTAACTGGAAGCTTTCTCTTTAAAGTCTAGTGGTAACTGGCAGCTTTCTTTTAAAGTCCAATGGTGACTGACAGCTTTCTTTTGAAGTCCAGTGGTAACTGGAAACTTTCTTTTAAAGTCCAGTGGTAACTGGCAGCTTTATTTTAAATTCCAGTGGTAACTGGCAGCTTTCTTTTAAAGTCCAGTGGTGACTGGCAGCTTTTCTTTAAAGTCCAGTGGTGACTGGCAGCTTTCTTTTAAAGTCCAGTGGTAACTGGCAGCTTTCTTTTAAAGTCCAATGGTAACTGACAGCTTTCTTTTAAAGTCTAGTGGTGACTGGCAGCTTTCTTTTAAAGTCCAGTGGTGACAGGCGTTTTTTGTTAAAGTCCAGTGGTGACTGGTGTCGCTACTGTGAAAAACGAGGCCGGAAAAACAGAAGAGTCGCCACCTTTCGTTATTTATCCCACAGAACAGGAAAGGAAACGATCGGAAAAAACCTGACGAAAAGGTATAAGACAAGGTCATCACAACCATTGTCTGGATTCGGGAGTCGGTTACGCAAGGGGAAGGTATTAACACCCCTCACGTCCATCGTACTCGATGGGACCCACGCTTGTTGTTTAACGGAAAAGGGTGTGTTTATCTATGTACACTAAAGGTCTGATCTTAAAAGAAAATAAAATGACTCGGCAAAGCGTCGCACTTTATGCCTACGTATTCCCGTCTGGAACGAGAAATCAGAGTCAACGTAGTTCGCCTAACTACGGGTGAAAAGGGAGGAAAGGTTGCTCGCCTAGATATCGCATCTCGTGCCTACGTACTTTCATACGGCATGAAAGATCAGAGCAAGCGTAGTTCGGGAAACAAAAGACACAGGTTTGTCTAACAGATTTTATCCAAGTAGGGTTAAAAGACGGTTCCATCAGTGGGTATTTGCAGCTCGACCTTTGGAGACTTAAGCGTTACCGTTTGCGATAGAACCGAAAGTTAACAGAACTTTTCCTTATGAAAGGGTTTTCTTGAATTAAAGGTCCAAGAGGACAAAAAGAATTTGGATGTTTGTTTTTGAAGTCTTTTACGGAAGAAGTGCTTTTTAGTTCTATTTGTAACTCGTATTGCACTAAAGACTTGTGACTTAAGAGTGAATGTGTCACATGTCACCCAAAGGGTACCACACTAAAAACCCAGGCTATTGAAGAGAGACCCTCAAACAACCCTTTCTCAAGTAGCTTAAGGCTCGTAGCGTACAACACATGTTATCCTTTATTAAGTGTTTTTGAATTGTTTTGAGATGAGAATAGAAAGACACTCTAAAGGGGACTAGACTCAACCTAATGTTCTCATGCAAATTATATCCTATGGTTGAAGTTAGGAGGGAACTACCTAATGTTATCATGCATAGTTAAAAACCTAATGTCTGTCATAACTTCCCTTGAATAAGAGAAGTCAGAGTCCCTAGGGGAACATGGCAATGGAAACAACAGTAAACAGAAAAACTGTACAAGAAAGACTACTGTAAACATATTGCTGTAAATAAAATGCATGCAATGCATCACACAAGCAGAAGGAGCCAAGCTCAAACAAGCAAGGCACAAAGGCCACAAACCACATAGGCAAGGGAGCTGAGCTCTACCAAATACCAGCAAGCAGAGCCACACAGTAAAAATACAAGCAGAAGGAGTCCCACTCAACTTCTAATGCAATACAAGCAAGGGGAGAAGCTCAACCCTTAGGATGTTCTTAGGCCTATGATCATCTACATGAAGCCTATTACTAATGCAACACTCCAAGAAAGTCACATCAATACAGTAGAACAAGAAGAAAACAGACAAACAGGGAAAACAAGCCAGCAATCTCCATAACAGAGCAATCTTCTGACAGCAATCCAATCCAAAGTCTGTAACTGTTCTTCAAGTCCACACCATCTTCAAGAGAAGGAAAGGGATGATCCATATTTAAGCTTTACCAAGCCACTCCACCAAAAATGAAGAGAATCAACAAGATGAGTATTTGATGATGGGAAGCATGAGGTATACCAAAGGTATCCATCATGACACTCAACCATGCATCCATGAAAAGTATCCTCAAAAGTTCTACTCATCATGACATGCCATACATCCCTCCAAAGGAGAGATGAGCTTTCATGTGAGGACTTTGCGTCATAGATAGGATGGAAGGCAAGTGAAGCCAACCATATTTATTTGAAGAAAGAAAGCAAACCACTAAGGCTCTCCTTAATCCCTAATGAAAATAAAGCTACCAAAAAGCTATGCAAAAGGAACTCAAAACTCCAAATTAAATCAACAAAATCAATCAAACAGAGGTTTATCATGTATATAACAACATCCAAAAGAAATGAACAATTTATCTTGATCTAAAAATCATTATTGAAATTAATCAAATGGGAAGACTAGGTTGAAAGCATGTTATGACTAGTCTAATTGTTAATTCCATCTAAAATACTAAAACTAATCCTAAAATTCTATGATTATTTCTAGGGGAGCCTAAGCATGTTATGGGTCTATAGTAGAAGAAACAGGGGTCAATTCTAATGGGAAGGCCTCTAAAAAATTCATGAATTACAAGGTGTTAAGGGGGAAGCCTAAAATGGGAGGCCTAGTGATCTAATTCTAAAACAGCACCAAAAGCTATCACAAAATTACCAAAAAAATCATGAAAGCACCTTAAAATGTACATAATCAATATCCAAAAGGATGGGGGAAAATCCAAGAGGAAAGGGTTCAAACAACAAGAACAATGTGAGGTATGCAAATGAATCAACAAGTGTGGAGGGTCACAAAGATTTAATTCAAAACTACATTAAAAGCTCTAAAAAAATCTGAGAAAAATTACACAAAACAATTAATGAGTCTACAGCTAGCATACAAAAAATTAGAACAAAATTCTAAAATATGAGCCAATACAAAAATCAGAAAATCATGCATGTCCATTTTCGACCATTAAAAACACATTAAAGGAGAAAATACGAATTTAATTGAAAAAGAAACGGAAAATTAAAATAAAAAACATGATAAGATTCTACACGTCTCAAGCTAGCTAGAAAGTAATTTTTTTTTTGATTTTATGAATCATCTAACTATTTTTAGTCAATTAAAATCAAACAACATTAAAACAGAAAAATAAAAGAAAAGCAAATTAAATGCAATTGGGAAGGGGTGGTGTACGTAGTAAGCAGTCCAAGGCAATTCTGACTGGGCCCGTGTGGAGTGGGGTGCGTGTAGCAAGCTGATCAAAGCCCAATGAATTTCATTTAATAAAACTACGTAGTTTTGATGAGGGAGATGTCGCACATTCGTCGTCATCGGATTGACGGACTTGGTCAAATTTCCACGCGAATCCGACGGTGGTAGTTCATCTTCTTCGTTCAAACATACAAGGTGGGAAAAAACGCAGCACATGTACAGTAACGGCGGACGGTAGCCGTGATGTTTTCCGGCGATGCTTCCAAGCACATATCTCTCTCATAACTCAACAGAATCGAACGATTCTTGGATGAAACTTGAAGGATTTTTCGCAAGGATTCCAAATATCACACTTATTCATGATATAACTCCAAGATTAAAGAGATCCATATCCAACAAGAAAACGTGTTCAAACTTATTTTGTCTCTAAACTACAGTTTTTTCATCCAAAATCCATCTATGGTTCATGTACTACCTAACCGCATGCATATTCTACCTTAATTCATCAAGAACAGAGCATAATTTTGAAATGTAAAAACCTGAGTTGGAGCTTCGAATTGGAGCGGTTATGGCGCAAATCTTGATCCAATCTTCTGCAGATTTACTCAATGAAGTATGTGGAAGCTTTTGGAATCCTTGGTTTGGCTTGAGAAGCTCTTGAAACGAAATTCACTTTTCCACTTTTGCTCTTGAAGCTTCAAACCTCCATAACCGTTTTTGGCACCAAATAACTGTCAAACTTGATCTAGAATCATCATAGAGAATATATAGAAATGATTTGTGGGCTTTAGAGGTCCATGGGAGGCCCAAATTAAAATATCCAATTTTCAAGTTTCTTCCAAAAACTCAACAATGGAAAAAACAAATTTGCCTTGCTTCCATATTCTAGAACCTTCATTCCACTTTCATATGACCTTGTGAATAAGTTTGGATCAAAAGGAGTCTTTGTTTGTGCCTTGTGAAGGATTTTGGATGTGTAGCTTATTCATGAAGTCACAAAATAAAGCACCATGAACTAAGCCTCAAATGTAAATTCTAATAATGCCATTGTGTTTAGAATGCTTTTTCCACTCAAAATATGTCCTAACTTGGCCTGATTTGGACACATAGAATTTATTGTGAATTTTTCAAGTTTAGTGCCTTTTATTTCCTCTTTTCAGAGCTCCCTTGAATCAAGTCTTGCTACAAGCCAAATCAACCTCTTCTTAATCCATGATTGACCTTAAAATCCCATTTTGAGCAAGTCTCGTGTTGGACAAAACTTCATTTGAAGTTTGCAAGTTGGAGATTTTGACCTATAATTGAAAATGACCTATAATCTCACTTTCCCAAAATACCCCTGCCTTGCAAAGCCTATAACTCGAGCTCCACAAATAAGAATGAGGACTTCTATAACTTTTAGGAAAGCTAAGATCATGAATAACAACTTTCGTGCTTATTAAAAGGTCATGTGAAACTCCCTTCTAGGTCAAAAGTAGCATGGAAGTTGATTGATTTTCACAGACAAATTTCAGATGCATCTGAGGACCTGTAACTTGTCTGGCTCATAACTTGAGTTCTACAAATCATATGGATGACTTCTAGTACTCAAATTAAATTTATGAACATACTATACAAGTCTCATGCTTGGCCCAAAGTCATATGAGGCTTTTATCTTGACTTACATGGCTTGGAAGTTTGGCACTAAACAAGGGATTTTACCCTAGAAACGTTGACTTAGCAACTTCAACCACTCTTGATTCTTCTTGATTTGTTCTTGAAACAACATCTCATATGCTTCAACACATCATTTCATGAATACCATGACATAGAAGTAGGATTTTGCTCTCTTCAATTACTCATCTTGACCTAGGATTAACCAGATGAAACCCTAGTGACACCAACTTCCACTGTGGCTCTTGCACTTAACACAAACCCTTGTCTGAGCTCTATCATGACCCTCTAGGCACTCCATGAGCTCTATCCACATACTATATCCATGATCAAGGCTTCACAACCCTCTGATGATCTTCAAATGGCCCTCAACTTAGGAGATGAACCCCATACAAGCAATCAAACTTCTCAAGAGCATGAACCACCTCCTGATGACTCTGGTGACTTCTCAAGCTTGAATAAAAACTCTGGCTAGGCTTCTCTTGTCATAGACCAAACTTGATCCCCTGCTAAATGGATGATGCTAGGCTATGCAAATGTTATAACAATGCTAGAACAATGTTATGCTATGCAGTGAAACACAAACCAAGTGATAAAAAGGTTGGGCAAATTTTGGGGTGCAACAACTGGCATTGTTTGAAGTCCAATTGTCTTTGGCGATCTTACCCCATTTTGCTATTACTATGCAAAGTCTGTTATTTTCTCTGTTTCTTTTATGGTGTTTCTTGAAGATCCCGTTCGAACTCTTCGTTATAGGAAACTCCTCATTTGGTTATCACCAATAAAGTTTGCGTCTCTGATTTCTTTCGTCTCCCCGGTGGAGAATTGCCTTCTTCCCCAGTGGAGTGTGTGTTTCCTTTTCTCCGGTGAAGAATTGTCTTCCCCGGTGGAATTTGCGTCCCCTGTGTGAAAGATTCCCTTTCAGCAGCATCTTTAGTCACGTTTGAACTACTTTGCTTTGTTTTGCCTTGGATCTTTCCCTAAGGTGTTGGGTCCCCCATGAGTAGTCACTCGTTGTATTGCCGTTCTTTTATCTTTGCTCGTGTGTCTACATCTGTCTTGCATTCAAACATCATAAAGTATCATTTAGATTCATGGCATATTCTCATTTTTCCTTTTGCTAACCATCCGATCTAAAGGACAAAATTTTGGGTTCGCTATATTTAAATACCTTTCACTACGATTCTATGAGGATTATCATCTCTCATTGTCATCTAGTGAAAATATTTAAATAGGGGCAACTGTCATACCCCAAATTTTGAACCCTTAGATCTTCATCATCATTTTAGGATCATGTTCATTTGATTATCTAACCTTAACCTGTTTCAAGTTTGTCTTTGTTAAGATACAGGAATCAGGGTTCCGTACAACCGAGATTCGAGGTTTTGACGGTTAATCAGTCAACGTTTTGGATTGGCTCTCCATGAAATAAGTCTCCACATCATCAAACATACTCCATTGGATCAAGTATGAATCCAATTTGAGGTTGTCACCCAAGGATCAAGAACAGTGCAGTTCAGGATACCCGATTAGGGTTTTCGATCAGGAAAAGTAAACTATGGTTTGACTTTTGATTTAAAAGGTGTTACAATGGTGGGATCATGGTCCATAAAGTTCATATGGCTTAGTAAAGTCTACTCAAGAAGTTTCAAGGCTTCAAAACACCCGGAGCATCAACAGTCGACTCGGTAGTCACCAATCGATCGTTCGGTTGACCGAAAAGTCAACTCTTCACTCATAAGGAATTTGACCTCAAGATATGAATCAAAAATGTTCCTAATGCCATATTGCACCTACCCATGAAGTTTCATGACCATTGGATCAAATATTGGGGAGTAATCAAAAAATCGAGAATTAGGGTTTTGAAAGGGGGAAGACCATAACTCCCTAACCACACATCCAATTGAGTTGGTTCAACGCTCATTGGAAAGCTCTTGACAAGTCCTACAAAATTCCCACAGTGTTCCATGAGCATAAAATGCATAGATTTGGAGTTATGACCAAATTCATTACAAGAGGGAAATGTAACTTAGAAAAATTCTAAGTTATTTCACTTTTAGGCATATTTTTCAGCAACTTTGAGAGGTTTTTTGGCCAAGTTCCTTTGGGAATCTGAAACTCATGAAAGCATGAAAGTTGTAGAGCTACATGAGGGCTTTCCAAAATGAACTAGAACTCCTCCATAGACTTTATGAGTTGAGAGTTATGAATTCAACAAGATGAGGTTTCAACACTTGAGTCCAACATTTTCACTTTTTCACAAACTCACCTTTTGGTCACTTGAGCTATTCTCAGCCCTTGGATCATATTTCTATCTGAGATTTAGAGGATATGAGGTGAAGAAATGCAGAAAATGAAGAGGTTTGGTGAGTCTTGCAAGTTGGAGGCAAGTGGTATTATTTTAATCAAAGAAAAGGAAGAAAGAGAAACTTTATGGAACTCTTGCAGCAAACAGCCATCCTACTGCCTAGCCACTTCAATCACTATTATTTCATTCATGCCACTTGAGTAATGCATCATCTTGAGCCAAAATTTGAATTTGCAGCTGCATCAAAATCTCAAGCAAGATTACTTTTTCAAAACTCCCACCAAAAGTGCCAAGTTACCAATCTGCCCCAAGCCTTGCCTTGCTTATAAATAGAGGCTCCCTCAATGTTACTTCTCACACCAGAGCACTCTACAACCCAAGAGAAACTCATTGCTCTCATAATTCCTTGCATTTTCTTACAAGTGAAGAAAACCACCTCAAAAAGCCTCAAAAATCTGTCTTGAGCAAAACAGCCACCAAAACCATTTTCACTCAACCAAAACCACCACAAACCATCCACACAATCCACAAATGATGTTTGGGAGGTGTTCAAGCCTTTAAACCAGAAAAAAACTTCATTTTCCCAAAAGTCAACTTTCAACCAAGGAAAGTTTGACTTCATACTTAAAATCTGCCCAAACACATACCAGGCCTGCTTTGATCTTTGAAAACCTCTAAACACCTTAGGTTTATGGTATACCAACTGAACATAACCTAAAATCTCATCATCTTCACTTATTTCAAGTTCTGGTCCAAGGATTCACTTGTTTATTTCAAGTGTAAGAAAGGCCATCATTCTCACCAAGGCATTGGATTTGGATTTCATTTGGAGGTTCCAAGGTTTTCCTTCTGTATTTGCTTGCTTAGAAGTCTACAAGAGGTTGGTAGTTACTATCTCTTTTTCCAACTGTCATGAACATGAGTAGTATACATTAGTTGTTACAATGTGCTTTATGTGTATGTTCATGTTTGAATCTGTCACATTTTGCTTGCCTACTCATTAATGTATTTTGTTCTTATAATCCTTATGCAATATGCTATGTGGCTGTGTGTTAAGCTTTGAGGTCTCTTAAGTGCTGTTATATGGCATGAACATATGAGAAACTGTTGCAAATGTTTTGAAGTTGATGTTGTCTTGTGTTGGTTCTGTTGGTGAAGGATCTTAACTTGTTTCTGTTGCATTACCACTTTTACATCATGATCATGTTAGTTAACTTTTTGACTTAGAAACCCTCATATAGGTGTTTATGTGATGTTTGCATTGTTGAAATCTGGTTAGGTTTTGGTTCTGCACATTTCTGTTCTTACCATTTTCAGCCCATGTGCACTTTTCAACCAATAAGCCATTCTTAGTTCCACCATCTTTTGAGGTCATGTGTGTGTTTAAACTTGGTATTTAATACATTTTGAACTTGCTTGTAAGTGGTTCTGCCTCATTGGACTTGTTAAAGGTTGTTGGAATGACTCATAAGGATAATGAGGACCAATACCTATTTTTGATGTCTTGATGCTTGTAACTGTTATGACATATGCTTTGTGCTTGATACTTGCCTTTTGATGTGTTAAGTGTGCCTTCATGTTGCTTTGAACTGTTGCTTTATTTTTTACTTGTGTTTGTTAACTTATGAGTCTTGTAGCCTTGAAATCATGTGTAGGATGTTTGGCACTGTCATAATTGCATCAGCTAGTGTTTTCATTAGATTTGTATGTTAGGACTGTCATTTTGAGGCATTATGGTGAAATTGTTGTGACATGATCATATTTTATCAAAGTTGTTGCCTGCCATTTTTCCTTTGTTGCATATTGTTTGTTAACATGAAATCTGATACTTTTTGAATCATGGCATGGTTTCATCTCTTGCATCACCACTGTCATCACTTGGGCACTAGGATAGGGCTGTGATTGTACCATGTTTTGTTCACATATTTGTTTACCTTGTCAATTGTGTTGAGCATGTTTGTCTTGAAGCCTATGGTGTGAATCTGCCTTGAACTTGCTCATATGCCTCATTGGTTAATTCTGCTCATTTGCATCTTTGTGCCTTGTGTTTTCTGTTGAAAAAACAAATTGCCATGATGACTGTGTTAAACTTGCAACTGATGTATGCATTAGAGGTATTAAGACTGATTGTTGATTTGTGCCAACCTTGCCATTTTGTAAAGTCCATACCTGCTGCCAACTGCCTAGGTTAATTTGAGACTGCCATAGCACCATTTCTGTTATAGGTTAATATTTGACTTGTGTTTGAAAGATTAATTTGTGCATATAGGACTAGGGCTAGCTATTGATCTTTGATATTGTCATATGTTGCTTCCAGCTGTAACGCCCATTCATTTTAAATTAAATTATTTATGAATTGTTGGTGCGCATTTATGTGGGAGTGTGTCTGAGAGCGTGTGTGGACATCTTTAAAGTATAGGAAAACCATGTAATAAAATATAGAGTTTGATAATAATATAATATAATTAATAATGATGATAATTTAATAATTAGTATTATTATTATTATTATTATTATTATTATTATTATTATTATTATTATTATTATTATTATTATTATTATTATTATTAATGGATGGAATAATGGGAATTAGGGAGTTATTAGAGAAGTTATGGGAGGAAGAGCAAAAACACGATAAACTGCTCAGAAAACCAAAATTGAGGAGAAAGGTTGAGGAAAGAGGAAAAAGGACATGGCCGTAGAGAAAGTAAGAACAGAAGAATTGTCCATTGGTGAAATTGGAAGATAGTTGCAGGAGAGTTACCGTAGAACAAAACCAGAACTGGAAAGCGTAGAGTTGGCCTCAATTATAAGGTAAGGGTGGGATTCGATTCTATAACTATGGGTAGGATCGATTTCATGAAGGGAGTTGACTCATGAGTAATGTTCCCGTAGTAATATTCCCGTAGTAATATTCTTGTAGTAATGTTCCTGTAGATCGATGAATATTAAGGATTAATATTCCCGTAGGTCGATAAATATTAAGGATTAATGTTCCCGTAGGTCGATAAATATTAAGGGTTAATGTTCCCGTAGGTCGATAAATATTAAGGGTTAATGTTCCCGTAGGTATGATCGAATTCAGGTAGGGAATCGAATCATAGATATAGTTTCCGTTAATCGATAAATGTTAGGGACAAGGTTTGTCTGTGTAGGAATGAATGTGTTATATCGTAGTTAACGAACCTTTTCAGAAACTATAATTAATTAAGTGTGTAATAGTTGTGATGTCGTTCTGCGGAAATGTCTTGAGTTCTTATTTGTTGATAATGATATTGTTAATGTTCCCTTACATGAACAGATTGAGATGATGAATACTTGATGCATATGAAGTTGTTATGTCATTATTGAGAAAATGTTATTATAATATTCTCATTTGATTATGTTGATAAGTTGTAGTTATATGATGATGGGTATGCCTCTGTTATGGACAAATTGGTTGTAGGCTTAAATGCCTTGTTGAATTAGTTGTTGCGGTTATGTTGTAGTCCATAATAGTTGCATTTCATGGCATATCATCTTGGTTGGCCTGTATTGGCGATTGGATGGCCTGTATTGGCGGCCCTTAGTGGCAAATTGTTGGCTTGTATTGGCGGCCCTTAGTGGCAAAATTATTGGTTGTGCCTGTATTGGTGGCCTTAATGGCAAATTGGTACCACATGCATATGCACAGTTGAGTCGTATTTGTTGAGTTGCATTGTTGAGTTGCTGAATTGTTAATGCTAATTGTCATGGATTTTGAATACCGAATTATTGCAGTCTATTATGGATAATATTTTACAATCTGTTGGAAAAATAATGCTGTGATAATATTCTAACATGACTTTTATCATGCCTTATGTTATATTGTTGATATCTCACCCTTTATGTTGTATGTTACCTCCGTTGGTGGTAACTTGCAGGTAATCCGGAATAAAGTGTAGCTTTCCGTTTAAGGTTGTTGGTCCCTCTGATACGTAGCACTCTTGGGGGGGGGGGGATGAACGATTGATGAGGTTTTATTTAATTTCCTTGTTGCTGAATTTTATCAAGTACTTTTCATTAAATTGGTGGCTGCTGTTAAGTGCCAAATGTTGGTTGCATGCACTATACCGATGAATTAGTAGTGCTGATTTTTATGGTTGAAACTCGTTGTTTATGTTGAATTGATGCAAGATAGTTACTTGCTGAATTTTTATAGAATTTGGTTATTGTGAATGGTTGGAAGTATATTATAACATGTCGTTTTCTGATTAAAATGTTAAACAAATTATCATTGTCTATTCATCCGAATCTGTGCTACGTATGTTATTAAATGATGTGTTGCAGGCGTCTGTTGTTGGTTAAGTTGAAACTGTGACACCTCTGATGCGTCCCAGAATTTGTGAGTGTGACGGTCGTCACAACTCCATGACGCTCGTCATGACCGTTACGGTCGTGACATACATGACGGTCGTCATGAAACCTTCTATTTGCTGCACTCTGATTGTTTTCTGTTTTCTGTTGTTTCTCTTATTTTTCCGCGAGAGTTTAGAATGGGGTGTTACAATTGGTATCAGAGCAGGTCGGTCCATCCGGCCAAGTTGTCTAATGTTGTTTGTTCCCTGGTATGCGATATGTGTGTGAAAACATTGTCGGTACATGTTTTATTGTAGAACCGTTGTCTGCAGGAGTGAGAATGATTCAAGTTGGGGAGAAGCTTGTGCTTCTCCAGGATGTTGCAAGTGTGGAGTTGTAGCTCTGTGTATGGTTGAACGCTCTTATAGTTTGGTAAGTATGGTTTGTACCCATCATGGGATGGACGTGTCTTGCAAGCTTAGATGGCATGAGCAGTGAATTGTCTTAGGTTAAGCTAAGTGCCTAAGAATTGTTTGACGAGTCGGCGCAGGACAATGTTGAGGTGTTTAATTTTGATGGGAATTTTTGAGTTATAATGAAGGTGGTGTTGTGACCGACTTAGTTACGAAAACTAGTCCGAGAGTGAGAGCCCCATATTATATGTCTGTTTGGGTGGTCAAGGAATTAAACTGATTAAGCAGTGTTGAGACTCGTGTCTGGTGTGTGTGCTAAGGCAACAGAGTGTGAGGTCGAGTATATTAAGAGTGGATAGTGACTTCTGATGATTATTAAAGAAAGTAAGATGTGGAATGCAATATTAGTATAATTATACCTTTAAATAGTCCAAGAGTTGAAGATGTGTCGAATGACCTTCTAAGTGTGAAATTGTTGTCGTACGTCGAATTTCGAGATCGCAGCTTTTTACGGAATCGATGTTTTTACGGACGAAAGTTGGAGTAGATTACGCAGTTGTGTCGAGTAATGTTAGATCGTGATCGAGTATGCTTGTTTTATCGAATTTGATTGATTTTTGTAAGTTTTTGCATTTTTGGAGATTTAAGGGTTTAAGATTCGGATTAAAATCGAAAGTCGTAGATTTCATGTTTGATGGTTCTAAATCACTAATATATGTTTGGTATGAATGAGTATGTATTTTTTTCAAAGAAAATAATTGAATCGGTCGGATTTTCGGACGAAAATTCTCAAACCCGTAGCAGTCTTTATGCAGAAAAATTCTGTTTTGGAAAAACTTTGAAAATTCATAACTCTTGAACCGTATGCCAGTTTTGACCCCCGTTCGAAGCGTTGGAAAGCTAACGAGATGTTATTTCTAGGAAAAATTGTTTTGAGGCCTGTACCTAGTTCAATTATAGCATAAAATTGAAAACATATCATGTGTTGATTTTTGCTGAACCCGACGGGACCATTTGTTGTGTTTTGTGATGCTTGGTTGATATGCTTGGGAGATATGTTAAGTGAAACTTCAGCGAGTTTTGGTTATGCTTTAAGGAAACTTGAAGTACATAAGAGGAATCACCTGACAAGTGATTTAGACTTGGTTGCTGTTGTGGTTGTACCGGAGTTGGAGGCTTCAATTAGTTAGTGTGAGACTTGAAATGTTTTGTGATCTCAAGATCTTAAGGTATTTGTGTGAGTTGGAAGATTTGAGTATGAGGCAGAGAATAATTGGGACTCCTGAAGGATTATGGTTTTGTATTGAATTACCATTCGGGTGAAGCAAAACGTGGTAGCCTATGCAGTGATTTGGAAATCTTTGCATATACCGATGATGGTGGTGAAAAGAGTTAGGACTGATTGAGCAATTTTTGTGATATGAGTTTGGTTTTTGAAGAGACTTCTTATGGAGTTTAGCTTAGTATGTTGGACCTTACTAAGGGTATTCTTGACGAGATTCGATAAGGTCAGAACTCTGGTTTGAGTTGGTAGATTGGTTGAATCTGAGGAATTAAAGTCGAAGGGATGATTTTCAGATTAATGGAAATAGTATCACGAGATGTCGTGATAGAGTTTGTGTTCTAGATATTATTAAGTGGAATAAGAGTATTGAGGTAGATGGAGTATTCATCCCGGTGCTACGAAGATGTAACCGGCTTTGAGGAAATTATTTTGAGGGCCATAGAGGAAGAGAGAAGTGGTTGAGTTTATATATGCAGATTAGACTTGTCGGAAGTAGAAGAATAAACGTCAGAGACCGTTGGGTCTGATGCAACCGTTGAATATTCCAGAGTGGAGAACGAGTAGTATTCCCATGGATTTTGTGTTGAGTTTTCCGGAGAATTTGAGGGATATGATTTTACTTGAGTGATTTTGGATAGAATGACTAAATTGGCTCTTTTCCTAACAAGGAAGATTAATCATTCTATGTTGATGCTAGCTGAGATTGTGCAAGAGGCGAATGAAAAGATCCAAAGGATCCAAGAAAGACGTGTTTTGAGAGTTACGATAGTAATTGATGTTGGTCGAGCTTGAGGTCTCGGAAGCATACTGTGTTTTGTTGATCTGTACCAGAGTGGCACAGCGAAAGCGTGGGAAAAATAGCAGGATTAGACTATTTTACCGCGGTCACTCGTGGGAATTTACATGATGTGGCATGTGCCTAAGTTGAAGAAGTACATTGAATCGGATGGATGGTGTACAAGTGAAAGGTAAATTGACTGTTGAGGCGTTGCTAGTTCAGGTGGATGAACGAGAAGCAACCTCGAGATGAAGAGATTGCTTCGGTGAAACTGGTAAGGTAATTTCAAGGACGAAATTCTTTTAAGTAGGGGAGTGTTATAACGCCCGTTCATTTTAAATTAAATTATTTATGAATTGTTGGTGTGCCTTTATGTGGGAGTGTGTCTGAGAGCGTGTGTGGATGTCCTTAAAGTATAGGAAAACCATGTAATAAAATATAGAGTTTGATAATAATATAATATAATTAATAATGATCATAATTTAATAATTAGTATTATTATTATTATTATTATTATTATTATTATTATTATTAATGGATGGAATAATGGGAATTAGGGAGTTATTAGAGAAGTTGTGGGAGGAAGAGCAAAAACACGATAAACTGCTCAGAAAACCAAAATTGAGGAGAAAGGTTGAGGAAAGAGGAAAAAGGACGTGGCGGTAGAGAAAGTAAGAACAGAAGAATTGTCCATCGGTGAAATTGGAAGATAGTTGCAGGAGAGTTACCGTATAACAGAACCAGAACCGGAAAGCGTAGAGTTGGCCTAAATTCTAAGGTAAGGGTGGGGTTTAATTCTATAACTATGGATATGATCGATTTCATGAAGAGAGTTGAATCATGAATAATGTTCCTGTAGTAATATTCCCGTAGTAATACTCTCGTAGTAATATTCCCGTAGATCGATGAATATTAAGGATTAATGTTCCCGTAGGTCGATAAATATTAAGGATTAATGTTCCCGTAGGTCGGTAAATATTAAGGGTTAATGTTCCCGTAGGTCGATAAATATTAAGGATTAATGTTCCCGTAGGTCGATAAATATTAAGGGTTAATGTTCCCGTAGGTCGATAAATATTAAGGGTTAATGTTCTCGTAGGTATGATCGAATTCAGGTAGGGAATCGAATCATAAATATAGTTTCCATTAATCGATAAATGTTAGGGACGAGGTTTGTCTGTGTAGGAATGAATGTGTTATATCGTTAGTTTTGTACGATGGTGTATGGTTGCCCTTAATGGGGCTAGGTTAGTTGCCCCGTAGTTAACGAACCTTTTCAGAAACTATAATTAATTAAATGTGTAATAGTTGTGATGTCGTTCTGCAGAAATGTCTTGAGTTCTTATATGTTGATAATGATATTGTTACTGTTTCGTTACATGAACAGATTGAGATGATGAATACTTGATGCATATGAAGTTGTTATGTCATTGTTGAGAAAATGTTATTATAATATTCTCATTTGATTATATTGATAAGTTGTAGTTATATGATGATGGGTATGCCTCTGTTATGGAAAAATTGGTTGTAGGCTTAAATGCCTTGTTGAATTAGTTGTTGCGGTTATGTTGTAGTCCATAATAGTTGCATTTCATGGCATATCATCTTGGTTGGCCTGTATTGGCGATTGGATGGCCTGTATTGGCGGCCCTTAGTGGAAAATTGTTGGCCTGTATTGGCGGCCCTTAGTGGCAAAATTATTGGTTGTGCCTGTATTGGTGACCTTAATGGCAAATTGGTACCATATGCATATGCACAGTTGAGTCGTATTTGTTGAGTTGCATTGTTGAGTTGCTGAATTGTTAATGCTAATTGTCATGGATTTTGAATACCGAATTATTGCAGTCTATTATGGATAATATTTTACGATCTGTTGGAAGAATAATGCTGTGATAATATTCTGACATGACTTTTATCATGCCTTATGTTATATTGTTGATATCTCACCCTTTATGTTGTATGTTACCTCCGTTGGTGGTAACTTGCAGGTAATCCGGAATAAAGTGTAGCTTTCCGTTTAAGGTTGTTGGTCGCTCTAATGCGTAGCACTCTTGGGGGGGGGGATGAACGGTTGATGTTATTGCTTTTATTTAATTTCCTTGTTGCTGAATTTTATCAAGTACTTTTCATTAAATTGGTGGCTGCTGTTAAGTGCCAAATGTTGGTTGGATGCACTATACCGATGAATTAGTAGTGCTGATTTTTATGGTTGAAACTCGTTGTTTATGTTGAATTGATGCAAGATAATTACTTGCTGAATTTTTATAGAATTTGGTTATTGTGAATGGTTGCAAGTATATTATAACATGTCGTTTTATGATTAAAATGTTAAACAAATTATCGTTGTCTGTTCATCCGAATATGTACTACGTATGTTATTAAATGATCCGTTGCAGGCGTCTGTTGTTGGTTAAGTTGAAACTGTGACACCTCTGATGCGTCCCAGAATTTGTGAGTGTGACTATCGTCACAGCTCCATGATGCTCGTCATGACCGTTACGGTCCTGACATACATGACGGTCGTCATGAAACATTCTATTTGCTGCACTCTGATTGTTTTCTGTTTTCTGTTGTTTCTCTTATTTTTTTCCCGAGAGTTTAGAATGGGGTGTTACACCAGCTGCCTGAATTCATTATGCTATCATGTTGCTTTATGTCATTTTGATTTCCTTTTCAAACTTTGTCAAGTTTATGCTATGATACTTTTTCAACTTTGTCAAGTTTATGCTACCATGATTGCTTTGATTTCCTTTTTAAATTTTGTCAAGTTTGTGCTGCTATGATTTTGCTATGATTGCTTCCTATCTATGTCAAGTTGTTGCATTTGTAACTTGTTTGTAAACCAAGAGCATGCCTTGTTTTCTAACTGTCATCTTTAACTACTTGCTGCTAGCATGATGTTCTTGTTAGAAATATATCTAGGCCTTTGTTCCTATGGTTGTAACCATCTTTCTTCAAGGCTTAATGTGAATTTTGATATGTTTGGCAAGATTTTATTTTGAGGACCAATTGTTGTTGTTATTATGTATGAGTTTCACATGTTGGATCAATTTGTTATTTGCTAGTCCATGAACACCTAACTGCTAGACTTTCAAGATTAGGCCATGTTGTTTGAACTGATACAATTTTCTTAAGTTGTTTTGCTTTTGTTAAGGCATTGTAGAGTTGCACATGTGTGGTTGGTTTGAATTTTGATTTTGCTTGCCATATGTTTTGCTGTCATGTTTCTGTTTTCTGTGCCAATTCATATGCCATCATTTTTGCTAAGTTCTTGCATCATGTTTGAATCCTTGATTATGTGTATGAATCACTTTTGTGTATGCATAGGCTATATCATGATTTGTTTTTATCTTCCAAGACAGCATTTCAACATGGTTGTTCCATTCTTGCCACTTGCATGCCAAATTTCATTTGAAGCTGTTTTTGATCAGTCTTTGCATCTAGGATCCTTGGTTTACATGTTTGAAGTTTGTGCATACCATTACATAGCCTTAATCCCTTCTGTCATGAGCTGTAGCTGGCATTTTGCATCTCAAGCATCATCTTTGCATTTGCTATCATGTTCCTTTATATGTGCATTTTCTGAGAAAACTGAGATTGCCATCTTGATCCTTGTTGAATTTCACACAAGTTAGGCTTTTAGTTTGTAAAAATTGATGGAGTTTTGAGCTAGTTTGAATCTTCACGCATTTGGCCATGTTTGCTTGCCTTGTCATGATCTTTGCCCGGAAAATACGCGCCCTATGGTACATATTTAATTGGGGCGGCAAAATACACGGATGTATCGCCACCCCAGTGGTTAAACCTTCACTTTCACATATGCCTTGTACTGCCTGAACCTGGGTTCGATCCATAGTGGAGATCAACCCTTTTATTTATTTTCCCATTTTGCCTTGTTTTCATGTTTTTGTCTTTCTTTCCTTTAACTTAACAAGCCCGCGCCTTGGCTCACTTGGTAAAGTTTTAAGCTGGCAGCCATGAGGTGGTGGGTTCAACACCCACCAAGCGCCTCCCCTTTCTTTTTATTGCTTATTCCTTTGTTATTTTTATTTAATTGTTTAAATTTCTAAAAAAATCATAACTTCTTCATTTTTTGTCATTTTGGATTGGTTCTTTTTGTATTAGCTTTGTATTTGTGCATATTTTCATGTGGTAAATTAATATTCTAAAAATCTCTTTTTTGAAAACAACTTTGCATTGAAAACGTTCATGTTTCTTTTAGGGTTTTTACCCTCTTAATCATTTCAAACTTTTGATTTATTTTTCTTAAGTTGGTTGTTGTGATATAAGTTTTATGTTTGTCAACCTTTGTGTATGCAATTGCAATTAGTTTTTGCTTGTGAGCATTCTGTTTGATTCATTTGATTTCCATCCCTATGAAGTTATACTTGCTGTTACTTTCATCTTTGTCAAGATATGCTTAAGTCTTTATCTTTCATTGAGTCTTGTAAGAACTAATCTTTGCTTGCATATCGTAATACGCTTGCATGCTTTGGTCGTAACCATATACTTTACTCATCTTTGCTTGCCTATCATAATACGCTTGCATGCTTTGGTCGTAACCATATACTTTACTAATCTTTGCTTGCCTATCGTAATACGCTTGCATGCTTTAGTCGTAACCATATACTTTACTCATCTTTGCTTGCCTATTGTAATACGCTTGCATGTTTTAGTTGTAACCATGTCTCTTATGTTCATCATGTTTGTTTTTTTTGCTTTGCTAAGTTTAGTTTCCCCAAGTGATGGAACTCTTTAGTTCTCATCCAAGTTGCCTCCCCTTCGCCCTTCCAAAGGAAAGTCTCTCTATTGACCTTTGGGTCATAGATAGTTCATCACCCTCCCTCGAATTTGTTAAGTCATCTACCCACTTAGTTAAGTTAGAACCTATCCATTGGACTTTGCTTAAGTCTAAGAAGCCTACCCCTTGTTAGGAGTGCTCTTTCAATTAGAATTTAGGATAGAGTTTGTTAACTCTATGTAAGAATCATGGAAATGATTACTTACTTCCCTTTCTTGAGTGTTCAACTTATATCTAGAGAGTTTCCTTAAACTCTACACAAGCATTGTAATGTTTGTTCCCCTTTGAACCTTGATCATAATCAAGTGTTCTTCAACCCTAGTGAGGTGAACTACGATTGCTTTGATTCTATCCTAGTTAGGATACATAGGCAGAAGACGCGATGTCTTTGCGAGCAAACTTAGAACTATCTTTAGGTCTTAACTTACACCTTTTACCCAATCCCAATCCATAGCAAACATTTAGCAAACTTATCATACAAACAAACAAAAGGTTCCTGTAGAGTAGTACATATGTTTAGGATGTGAAATACCTACCCTATGCATAACCAACCCCCGATCCCCGAATCTCTTAGCGTTGTTGTTACATCGCGCAAAAGGTTCTTTTTTTTCTTTAGACCTTTCCTTTGGATAAATTAAAGTCCGGTTGTGAATTCAAATAATTAAAGATTCAAGTTAATCAATAGCTTGGTATCACGATTCTCACCGTAATAACTATCAAGTCCAACCTCTTGTTGCAGTTTATATGTGTTACGTCTTGATCAGTTGCATTCTAATTTAGTGAGCATTGTTTGTCTTTGGATCTTTTGCTTTGAACATCATCCATATGCCAAGTCTGCCTTGAACCAGTTTCACTTGCAGCTTGAGGTTCATTTTGAGATTCACTGAGGTTAAGCTTATCTCTTTGAGCATAATCATAAGTGACGCCTTTCAAACATGTGCAGGCTTTGATTAGGACCTAAGCTTATCAGTTTTGCTCCATTAAACTCCAAGATGCATCTCAGGTTTCTTTTTGCATTTTCATTTGAGTTCCTTTGTGTATGCATGATTTCAAAATTTGGTTTGGACCATTGCAATCCTTATGAAATTTCAAGTGAGTTTGACTAAAATTTCATGGAAATTGATTAAAAATTAAAGAAGTTAGAATCAAATCGTTTTTGACATTTTTTGCCTTAAACTTGCCTTGGACCTTGCCCAGAAATTTCGCCTCTTTGGGTATATGTTTTAACGGGGTGGCTTGATACATTGGATGTATCGCCACCCCAGTGGTTGTTACCTTGTGTTCATGTACCTTGTCGTGCCTTGTATCCCGTGTTCGACCCTCAACGAGGGCATTTTTTGTTTATTTTCATCAATTTTAATCATTTGTAAGTGGTTCTTTTTGCTAACTTCTTGTATTATTGTATATTTTCATATAGTGTTTAAAGAATTCTAAAAATCATATTTTAGAAACAATTTTCATTGTAAGGAAGTAGTGTTCCTTTTTAGGGTTTTCACCCTCCTATCTTTCAGTCCTCATTTCAAAAACTTTGATTTCATTTTCATTAAGTTTAACTTGAAACTAACATGTACTTGGTTTGTTAACTCTCTTATGTACTTTGCTTGTAAGCATCTCTTGGTTCACTTTGCAGTTGAGTGTTTGTAAACCACACTATCCCTAATTGTTGTAACTTCCTAAGCATACTTCTCACATGATCCCTCACTCTTTTGAGTCTTGTTAGAACTTAATAGGATGGGATTCATTTGGTTGTTACCTTAAGCCTATGGTTGTCCCCATGGAGTAATGAATTCCTTACTTGCATATTTGTAACTCGTTTGTATTTGTTTCTTGGTTGTTACCTTCATCTTTATTAAGATATTCCTTGGTTATTACCGTCATCTTTGTTAAGATATGTCATTTGGTTTTTACCTCTTAGGGTGAATCTTGTAAGAACATATTTTGTAATATCCTTGTGTATAATTTTATGGTAATCATTTTCGTTACTTATAACCCTTTCTTGATATTGTCATATGCTTGCATGTTCTTGGTTGTTACCATACTCTCTTATACTCATCATGTTTGAATATTTAAGCTTTGTTAAATTATTTCCCCAAATGATGAACTTATTAGTTCTCATCCAGTCGCCCCATCTTTTCCCCATCCAAAGGAAAGTCTCTCTATTGACCCTTGGGTCATAGATAACTCATTACTCTCCCTCTGACTTTGTTAAGTCATTTTGAACCCTAACTTAGTTAATTTAGAACCTTTAGCCATTAGACTTTACTTTAAGTCTAAAAGACCTACCCCTTTGTTAGGAGTATTCCTCAACTAGAACTTCAATAGAGAGTTTGTTAACTCTATTTAAGAATCATGATGATGATTGCACCTTTCCCTTTGGCTTTTGTTAAAGTTATTCCTTAGTCATGTCCGAACTACGGACGCTCTGATTTCTCATTGGTTAATGGGAATACGTAGGCACAAGATGCGATATCTTGACGAGTACACCCACGACGCGGTTAGAGTCAATACCTGTAGGCCTTGATAGAGCCTCCTTTCTCCTTTTGGTCTGGATAGAATCAATTGGTCTTACAGGGTAGAATTAGGTAGAGTTGGTTAACTCTATGTAAGAATCATGGTGATGATTACTTACTCCCTATTCTTGAGTGTTCAATATAGATCTAGAGAGTTTGGTTAAACTCTATACAAGCATTGTCATGTTTGTTCCCCTTTGAACCTTGATCATAATCAAGTGTTCATCTATCCTCAGTGAGGTGAACTACGGTTGCTCTGATTCTATCCTAGTTAGGATACATAAGCAGAGGATGTGATATCTTTGCGAGCAAATTTAGAATTATCCTTAGGTCTTTACCTCAACTTAACCTTTACCCAAATCCTAAACCATAGCAAACATTTAGCAAGTTTAACATACAAACATACAAAAGGTTCCTGTAGAGTACTACAGATGTTTAGGATGTGAAATACCTACGCTAGGCATAACCAACCCCCGATCCCCGAATCTCTTAGCGTTGTTGTTACATCGTGCAAAAGGTTTCTCTTTCTTTAAACCTTTCCTTTGGATAAATTAAACTCCGGTTGTGAATTTAATGAATTAAGATTCAAGTTAATCAATAGCTTGGTATCACGATTCTCACCGCAATAGGGACATCCAAGAATCAAAATGCATTCACAGATCGAACACAGACTGCAATCTTTTGCTTTTAAATCCCTAATTTTTTCCTGGATCGCCCTTGCGGGTTTTCAATCTACCGGGATACCCATTTTTGCCAAAGTCGCCTTTTCAAGTTTTCGACTTTGCGGGTTTATTCTTTTATCTTTTTATCCCTAATTTTTTCCCGAACCATTTCTTTTTATTGTTCACCAGGATGCCCATTTTGCCTGCACTTTCTTTTTATGTCCAGCGGATCTGTTTTAAGCAAAGTATTTTTTTAACTGCGTCTGTGTTCACAGGGGACGTAAAATATTCACCGTCCATGGTTGATAGTAACAAGGCTCCGCCAGAGAAAACCTTTCTTACTACGTATGGACCTTCATAATTTGGAGTCCACTTGCCCCTGTGATTTGTTTGTGGAGGGAGGATCCTCATCAACACCAAGTCACCTATCTGGAAATGCTGAGGGCGCACCTTCTGATCAAAAGCCTTCTTCATTTTGCTCTGGTATAAGCGTCCATGGGCGATAGCCGCCAATCTCTTTTCATCAATCAGACTAAGTTGATTCAACCTAGCCTTCACCCATTATGCTTCATCAAGCTTCACGCCATACAATACTCTTAAAGAAGGAATCTCGATCTCTAATGGTAGGACAACTTTTGTACCATATACCAGCGAGAAAGGTGTTGTCTCATTCAAAGTACGCACCAAAGTACTATAACCATGTAAAGCAAAGGGCAACATCTCTTGCCAATATTTATAAGTCACCACCATATTCTGTATGATCCTCTTGATATTCTTGTTTGCTGCCTCAATAACGCCATTCATCTTTGGAAGATATAGAGAGGAGTTATGGTGTTCAATTTTGAAACTCTGACACAACTCTTTCATCATCTTATTACTCAAATTCAAACCATTGTCAATAATGATTCTTTCAGATATCCCATAGCGACAGATGATGTCCCTCTTTATGAAATGAGCAACCATTTGCTTGGTGACATTGGCATAGGAAGCTGCCTACCCACTTGGTTAAATAATCAATTGCTACCAAGATAAAGCGATGCCCATTTGAGGCAGTTGGCTCAATTTTCTCGATCGTATCAATGCCCCACATTTCAAAGGGCCAAGGAGATGTCAATACATTTAGAGGGCTCGGTGGCACATGCATTTTGTCAGCATAAATCTGAAATTTATGGCATTTTTGGGCATACTTAAAATAGTCGGACTCCATGGTCATCCAGTAATACCCAACTCTCAATAGTTTTCTAGACATTGCATGCCCACCGACATGAGTACCAAAAGAACCTTCATGGACCTCTTCCATTAGCAAGCTTGCTTCATGCTAATCCACACAATGTAACAACACCATGTCAAAGTTTCTTTTGTACAACACATCATCCTTGTTCAAGTAAAAAATTCCCGACAGCCTCCTCAGAGTCTTCTTGTATTTACTTGATGCCCTAGGCAGATACTCTTGAGTCTTGAGAAAATGTCTGATGTCAAAATACCAAGGCTTTCCATCCGACGCTTTGTCAATTGCAAATACAAAAGCCGGTATGTCAAGGCGCATGATGGTGATTACTGGAGCTTCATCCTAGAAATTTACTTTGTACATTGATGATAACGTTTCCAAAGCGTCCACCATCTAATTTTCAGCCCTCGGTACATGATGAAACTCGACTCTATTAAAGAATGGAAGCAATCTTCTTGTGTAGTTCTTGAAGGGCACCAGGTTGACCTGACGAGTCTCCCACTCTCCCTTTATTTGATTGAGGACTAGCGTTGAATCACCATACACATCAAGATTCTTGATTCTCAAATCAATAGCTTCTTCTGAACCCATGGTGCATGCTTCATATTTATCTTCGTTGTTCGTACATGCAAACGTCAACCGGGCAGTGAATGGTTTATGGGAACCATGAGGAGTTGTAATAGTTTCCCCAATTCTGCTGCCGTATGAGTCAACAACACCATCAAAAATCAACTCCCGCTGAGACCCAATCTCGGGGCCCTCGTCAGGTAAAGGTTTATCAAAGTCCTTCATCTTCAAAAAAATTATATCCTCATCAGGAAACTCGAACCTCATTGGTTGATAATCCTCAATTGGTTGTTCGATAAGATATTCTAACAAAACACTCCCTTTAATGGCCTTTTGGGAAACATACTGAATGTCGTATTTTGTCAACACCATCAGCCATCTAGCAATTCTTCCGAAAAGCTCTTGCTTCTCAAACATGTATTTAATCGGGTCCATCTTCAAAATCAACATGGTTGTATGGTTTAACATGTATTGCCTTAAGAGTTTAGCTACCCAAGCAAGTGCACAACATGTTTTCTCCAACATTGAGTACCTTGACTCACAATAAGTGAATTTTTCACTCAGGTAGTAGATAACATGCTCTTTCCTACCCGTCTCTTCGTGTTGACCGAATATATAACCCATCAAATTCTCAAGAACCGTTAAATACATGATCAATGGTCTTCTAGCAACTGGAGGTATTAATATTAGAGGCTCCTGCAAATACTCTTTTATTTTTTCGAAAGCCTTTTGACAATTCTCATTCCAGACAACTACCTGGTCTTTTCTTAGCAATTTGAATATTGGTTCACAAGTGGCTTTAAGATGAGAAATGAACCTTATAATGTAGTTAAATCTCCCAAGGAAACCCTGAACCTCTTTCTTTGTTCTCGGCTCAGGAATTTCTTGTATAACTTTTATTTTGGCAAGATCTACCTCAATACCCCTTTCACTGACAATAAAACCCATCAGCTTTCCTAATCTCACCCTGAAGGTGCATTTGTTAGGATTCAACCTCAGCTTGAACTTCCTTAACCTTTCAAACAATTTCAGAAGATTGACCAGATGTTCTTCCTCTGTTTGTGACTTCGCAATCATATCATCAACATATACTTCAATCTTATGATGAATCATATCATGAAAGAGACTCATCATCGCCCGCTGATAAGTTCCCCCTTCATTTTTCAATCCAAAAGGCATCACTTTGTAACAAAAGGTCCCCCACGGTGTGATAAAAGTAGTTTTCTCCATGTCCTCTAGGGCCACTTTGATTTGGTTATACCCAGAGAAGCCATCCATGAAGGAAAACACAGAGTATTGAGCAGTGTTATCAACCAACACATCAATGTGGGGGAGCAGGAGTCTTTCGGGCTCCCTCTATTTAAGTCTCGATAATTAACACACATCCTAACATTTCCATCCTTCTTAGGTACAGGCACAATGTTAGTGACCCATGGAGGGTAATTGGTAACAACAAGAAAACCAGCATCCAACTGCTTTTGGACTTCCTCTTTGATCTTAACTTCCATATCTGGTCTGATCCTTCTCAACTTCTGTTTCACGGGCAGACATTCTTCTCGAATAGGCAGATGATGTACCACTATATCGGTATCCAACTCTGGCATATCCTGATAAGACCAAGCAAAGACATCTTTATACTCCCGGAGCATTTCAACCAATCTTCTCTTGACATCACCTTCCAATGTAGCCCCTATCATAACTTCTTTTTTCTCATCTTCAGTACCCAGATTGATGACTTCAATAACCTCCTGATGAGGCACAATAACCCTTTCCTCTTGCTTTAGAAGCCTGGCCAGTTCCTCAGGTAAATCACAATCTTCATTAGCCTCATCTTCAGCTTGATAAATGGGATTGTCGAAATCATACCGAGGCATAGCCAAATCAGGATCGATGGTGTCTGAGATGTGAAACCTACATGATTGATGTTTTATGTTGATTATGATATGCAAACAAACACAAAACACATTGCCATTTTACTATTTTAATGTAAAAGCAAGATGGAAAGACATGGATTAAAACATTTGAATGCAAAAAATGACGTCTTTTATTCATGATAACTTTAAAATGTTAAAACAGGGCCCTATAAAATAAGTCGTTACGCCTTGGGCAGAATGTAGGACTAGTCATAAACAGAAACAAAAGTGAAAATTACTCTTCTAATATGACGTAGATGATTTCCTCCACAGTCCAGTTGCAAAGCTTTTGCCCAAGGACACACGGACGAATCCAGGCATCCATATCACAGTCGTTGTCTCCTTTGTCCTCGCCAACAATATTTACCTTGTCGAATATAACCTCGCCACTGGTAAACCGAACAGGTCTCTTGTACTTTGGTGGATATTTTAAAGAAGAAGAGGGACTATACCCCAAACCGAACTTGTTGTGCTTAGCGGTAACATCAAGCACCTGGCCCCATTTCTGGGAAGACCCAAGTTCCACTATAGCACGGGCTTCCTTAAATAACGACATCGAGACCTCTGGACCTTTAGCTTCTATAGGAGGCTTCTTCTGAATCTGCATAGTTTCGAAAGTGTTGTACCCCAAATTTTGACCCCTTAGATTCTCATTATCATTTTAGAAGCACGATCATGAATTATCTAACCCTAAATCAGTGCAAGTTCATTATTGTCAAGTTACAGATGAATCAGGGTTTTCGCACCGACAAATTCAAAACAACCAAGGAATGATCAACCAATGATTTAGGCCAATTCAATCAGGCAATGAAATCAAAGATTAATATCAAAGTCAAATGAGAAGTCAATTTGAAGAAATCAGGTCAGAATCAAAGACAATGCGGTCGGGAGGCCCCGATTAGGGTTTTTAACTAGTGAAAAGTCAACTGTGGTTTGACTTTGATGTTGGAAGGTGTTGTAATGGTGGTACTGAGGTCCATGAAGTTCATATAGACTATTAAAGACTATTCAAGAAGTATCAAAGTCTCAGGATGTCCAGAATGTCAACAGGCGACTCAATCGGCACCGATCGATCGTACGGTTGACCGAAAAGTCAACTCCTCAAATTTTGAGAATTGGAATCCAAGTTGTGAATCAAAGTTGTTCCTTATGTAATAATGGACTTGCATATCAATTTTCATGATCATTGGATCAAGGTTGAGAGAGTAATCGAGAAATCGGGAAATTAGGGTTTTGAAAAGGGATAAACCATAACTGCTTAACCACGCATCCAATTGAGTTGGTTCAAAGCTAATTTGGAAGCTCTTGACAAGTCCTACAAAAGTCCCATACTAGTCCACAACCATAAAATGCATACTGTTTGAGATAGAAGCAAAAACATTCCTAGAAGGGAAAATAACTTAGAAAATTTCTAAGTTATTTTCACTTTAAAAGCTTGTGTGCAGCCAACTTTGAGGGGATTTTTCACCTAGTTCCAATTGGAGTTTGATTCCTTGACAAACATGAATGTTTTAGAGCTATGTGAGGACTTTCTAAATTGTACTAGAACATCTCAAGAGGAGTTATGAGCAGAAAGTTACATGTATTCAAAATTAAGGGTCTCACACTTTAGTCCCACATTGGCTGAATTTTCAAGATTGATTTCTTTCACCAATTTTGCCAAATATTCTTGATCCAACTTGTTGTATCTGATGTATGAGATGTATGTAGCATGAAACAAAAGAGAATTATGCAGAATAGCCCAAAATCAAAGCTTGAAGTCCATTGCCTCTCAAGTGGGGCAAGTTGCCAAATTGAACTTCACCAAGCATGAGGTGGAAAGGTAAAGTTGTACCAGCCCCTTCCCTATGGTTTCTAGGCTGAAAATCACATCAGAAAATCATTAAATAGCTTTGAAAAAATGGTCTTGTAGCAGAACAAGTGGAAAACCATTCAAGGGAGGTTTGTTTCAAAAAATCTTAAAGCTTGCTTCATGGTGAAGAAAGGTCTCTAGCAAGCACCTCAATCCATTTCTCTATAAAAGGAGGACTCATTCACCTCATTCCACACACAATTCATCTGATAGAAACCATAGAGAATCTCTGTTATCCCAATTTCCACATCTTGCACCAAATCTCCAAAATCACAAGATCCATGAAAACACCAAAAATGGTCATGAAGTGAAATTTGCTCAAAATCATTTCTACCCTTTCAAACACCCCAACAACCCTCCATACACTCTCTAAATATCATATGGGAGGTGTCTAGCCCTTTGAACCACCAAGAAAACTCAAAAATCAAAAAGTCAAACTCATACCTAGCAAACTTTGACCAAAAGCCACAAAAACCACCAAATTGTGTTCTAAGCTTTTCCTTGAGGTTGTGATCATTTGTACACCTCACAAATAGCATATCTCAACTGTCAAGACCCTTAGCAATCATTGGAGACTCATAGTTTTCATTTTGGCATCATAAGTGGTTGTTTACTTAAGGTTGAAGCAAGGTGTGCATTTTACTTAAAGTTAAAGCAAGAACCAAGGCCAAGAAGTGAAGCAAAGGATCTCTGGTTTTCTCAACATTTCTAGCATATTCAAAAGGATCATTAAGAGGTATGTAGTTGTTTCTATTTGGTTTTAGTATCATTTTTTATGAAATCACATTTTTGAGCATATTGGTAGAATTTGAACCATGAACACATGTTGATTTTTATGATGTTTTGTTTTTTTGATGGATGGAGGTTCTCATAAGCATTAGCACAAATATTTGAACATGTTTCTGTCATATTAATTCAACTGTTATGCTGTCTCAAACATGTGAGCATTTGGACTGTTGTTGGTTTCATGTTATTAAATTATGTGGTGATGCTGCTAGGTTTCTGGTGTGCTTAGAACCATAGGTCTGTTAGAATATGGATGTTATTAGAGCCACACCTTTAGGCTCAGTTTTGTTTTAATTAGATTTGAGTTATCCAAGGGCCAAGTGTTATGGATTCTAACTGTGGGAGGATGCTTGGTGTGTACTTGTTCATGTCCTTATAACTTGTGGTTTATTTGCAAACTCAAACTCAGGCCAGGGTTGGTATATATGTTGTTCATATTGTTGAGTTTATTACCACAAAAACCTGTTTGCAGCAGTACTGTCCCTTAGAGAGGTAAGTGGTATTTGCTCAAAGTTTGAGTAAGATGCATACCAACTGTCATTGACTGCTATTGTTTGATGACTGTCCCAAAACTAAGTCCATCCCTCATGTACCCAAATATCAAGTGTGTTTGGATTGCAGTCCCAAATCTGAACCATACCTATAGAACATAGCCTGCTTTTCTAAGTTTAGTTTGGCCAGGTTGTATTTTCAGTTGAAGAGATTTGAGGCTAGTGATCAGGAGTGTGAGTGTCTATGTTGGCCAAAGCATTTCTGTTTGGTTTATTTTGATCTTATGCTGTTTGGTAAGCATTGTGAAATATCAAAGCTGGCTGCCAATTGATTGAAGGTTGGCTTGGTCAACAATCTCCCAGTTTAGATTGGGGATCAATAGCTTAGTGCAGTATGAGGTATGTTGATTTTGGTATGTACAATTTTTGGCCTCTCACCATGTCTTGTTTGTGGCTGCTGCTGATCCCATTTTTGCTTATGGCCAGTTAACTTGTGTAGTCTGTTAGAATTCATGTGTTGGTTTATAAATGCTCTTGCTGTCTTGATTGCCCTTATTTCTCCAAGAGTTTATTACTGATAAGGACTAGGACCTGCCAGCCAGAATTTTGTTTGAAATAGAAGGCATATAATCAGTTGTGGTGTGTGTGAATAACCTAGCTTTCCATCTGTCATGCACACCAGAACTGATAGTTCATGGGAGCCATCATTTGATGGGCCAGATCAGTTAGGATGTTTGAGTTTTGTCACTTTCAGCATGTGTGTGCTATTCTTGTAAAACATGGTAGTAAATTCATGGATGTATTAATACTGTCAAAGAAATCCATAGCAGTTGGGGGGTCAGTTTTAGCATAAGTCCTAGAAACCTGATTTTTGATACTTGAACATATGTGCATCCATGTTTGAAAAGTGTACGAGGGATCTACTTTGTCATATCTTGCATAAAAATGATTTTTCATGTTTTCATGCTTATACCAAGTACTCATCAAGCACATTCATGAACCTTTTTCACATAAAGCTTGTTCTCATCAAAAACATTTTTGAAGCACCTTATTTTGGTCATTTGTGAGATGTTTACATGATCATTGAGTATCAAAACACACTGCATCAAGATTGACACTTCCACATGCACATTTCTTCACTAAATTAACAACTCACATGCCAATTTTCAATGTAAACCTGTTCTGCATCAAATCCATATTGGAAAACTTTGCATTAAGTATTTATGAGTTGTGTGCATGGTTCTTTATCATTTAAAACAACTATCATGAGTTGTTCATTGCAAATTGCATTTCCAATGTTAAAATTGCAACTTGTTGGTCATTACTCACAACAAACTGTTTTCAACTGAATCTCTTGCTTACTTTTACTCATCAACAGTATTTTAGTGTGTGTATGTTTGTGGTTTGATCTAAGGTTGGCTAGAGTGGGAGTTGAACAGCAAAATGCATCACATAGCCTTAGAATGCAAGAGCCATCGAATTTCTCACTAGGTTAGGAATTTTGAAAAACCACCACCACCATCATTTTCCTTGTTCAATTCTACCCAAGATGCATATAAACTTTGTCAAAATCCATGGAGAAACAAGAAAGTTATGGGTGTTTTGCAAAATCATAGTTTTGGATTTTGTTTTGCCCAGGAAACCAACCAAACAAGCCTTGTATATTTATTGTTTCACTTTGGTTAATGGATGTACGGTCGCCCCAGCGGTTGAGACTTTGCGCGCACACTATACTTGGCATGGGTTCGATCCCTTGTGATAACCTTTGTTGCCACTTTTTCTTATTTTTTTCACATGAACTTTAAAAAATCATAACTCTCTCATTTTTTTTTATCATTTTTCACCAATTCTTTTTTCATTGTGTTTGTTTTAATGTGTAATTTCATGTTGTTGCACCCTAAAATTTGACCAACCGGGTCTCGTATTTGGCTCGATGTTTCGACGCATGATCGCATTCGCATCTGCATATTGCATACATTGCATTTTGCATTGATATTGATTTTATCAGGGATCACAGCTCTCGTCTCGTGTTTCAGGTGTTTTTTATCAGTTTTAATCAGTAGAATCGATTTTTGGGATATTTCGGTGCCCGTTTATTTTTACCGATTATTTTTGTGTCGTTCGGTGCTTATTTTGTCCCTCTGGGAATTATGGTGATTTTTCTGGATTTTATAGGATTTTTTAGGGTTTAAATAGATTTTAAATTCATTTTTAGGATTTTAATAGATTTCAATATTTTTAGATAATATAGTAATATAATTTTTTAGAAATTTTAATAGAATTTAATAGCATTTTTCATTTTAGGATAATATAGGATTTTCTAGAATATTAGTATAATTTTTAAATAGTTTTAAATGGCTTTAATAGTTTTTAGAATTTAATTGTTTTTTAGAATTTCTTTTATAAAAATAATAAATGAATAGAGTTTTCTTTTATAGAAATAAATAGGTTTTATTTTCTTTTATAGATATTATAGAAAATTAATAGATTTTAGAATATTATTAATTAGGAGTTAATTAGATTTATTAGGTTTAATTGAGTATTAGTTAGTTAATTAGGTTAGTTGTTAGTTACTGTTAATTGGTTTAATGATTTTAATTCAATTCAGATTTTTTTGTGGGTTTTTTTTAAGATTTTCGTGTAGGCCCAATTAGCAGGCCCAATTGGTTTTTTTGTTGTTCAGTATGAGCCCAGTCTCAGTCAAAAAACGTCCATTGCATCCATCAGCTTCCACCAAGATCCAGCAATTTCCAGCGTTGTCTAGGTTATTCCAGAACCTTCCAGAAGTTATCAGCCTATAAGTATCAGCACGCCACGTGTTGGCCAGAGGACTGGCCCACGCTTCACGTTCCCCACACGCCACGCCATCACCATGCAGAGAAGGGACCCCACACGTGGCGCACATGCGCGCCGCCACTCCATCCATCCTCACCACGTGGCCACACCATAGCAAACCACCGGAAGAGAGCCACCGGCCGGCCTGCATGGCCGGCGGCCACCGCGCCAACGCCGGAACCCCCCCCAGAATCCCCAGAACTTGATCAATCTTCATCTTCCTCCTCAAACCTCCATCTTCATCCCTCACCAAACCCAGAAAAAACCACCAGAAACCTCCATCATTTCCTCCGATTCACCGCCATATTCTTTCTACGATCCAACATCAGTATCGCAATCACCAGAAATTCAATCTTCAACTCTCCAGATTCATTCATCAAAACTCTCAAGAATACCATCATTGTTCTTCACCAGACCGTCCAGAAATTCATGGTCTTCGTCTCCTTTCTATGATCCTCATCAGTCTTCGCCGATGATCTTCACCGATCATCATCAATAATCATCCAATCTTCATCAAGATCCATGCGTTTTCCCCAGAACTGATGCAACCTTCATCTGGATCTTCATAGGATTTCCAGATCCGCAAGCGATCCTCAGATTCACCCAGAAGATGATGAAGATTCTTCAAACTCGTCCAGGTTCATCAAGGTTGATCGAGCCTTCGTCATCGACGTGTTTCCAGATCTTGATTCAAGATCTTCAACTTCAAGAGCATGCATCAAGATTTGTTCCCATGACATCATCACATCAACTTCATCGTTCGGATTCTCCAGTAAACGCCATCAGAACTTCATAACTCCAAGAACTTCATCAAACGAGCATCACCAGATTTCCAGAAGGAAGAATATTCAGAGTAAGACTCCAGATCCTCCACATGCATCTTCAAAAACTCTGAGAATCATCAAGCTTGTACTGGTTGAGATCGTTGGTGAGTGATTCGGTGAGAAGAAGACAATGAATTATTGAGTGAAGAGTTTTGAGATGGGGAATTGGAAGAGAGAGGTTGAGCGAGCAAGAAGGGAAGGTTGGTTGGCGGCGGCGCTGAAGGAAAGGAAGAAAGAAGGAACCTAGGGTTTTCAGATGAGAGTGAAGAGAGGTAGACGGAGATGGTTGAGTCTTGGGCCAGGCCCAAATCCTTTTTTTTTTTATCAGCGCCCCCTCACGTTTTTGGACAAACGTTGGGCCTGAGCCCAACACCACCTGCTAGCCAGCGCCTCCCAATTCAGTCCACACCCCCCCTGCGTCTTTTTTGGAGAGACACATTGGGCTGGGCCCAATCAATACAGTTTTTTTATTTATTTTTATTTTCTTGTTAACTCCCCCTGTAATAGCAGTATACCCCTCCCCCTTTTTTGTTATTATTTTTTCTTTGTTTTGAGAATAAAAGAAAAAATATCAAAAGAAAAAGAAGTGAAAAAGAAATATATTTGAGAAAATATTCAAAAAAAAGAAATATTGAGAAAGAAAATGTTGTGAGCAAAAATAGAGAAAATATTGTAAGGAAAAATAGAGAAAAATATGTTGAAAAGAAAAGAAGAAAAAGGAAAAAATATTAAAGTGTCGATTTAATATTTTTAAGTGCATTTCCTTTTAGAGTGTATTTTCATAGACTTTATTTCTCGACTTTTAGGATAGTTTAGAAGCCCATTTGTTAGGGGGCTATTTTTCATTCGATTTTTCAAGATAGAATAGGATAGCACTTCCTAGGAGATTTATTTCAGTATTCAACCCATTGTAATAATTTTTCAGAGATTAATAAAACGAGATTTGAGCTGTGGTCCGAAAGTAGCCGAACTACAGCTGCTCTGATTCTTCGTACCAGACGAAGATATGTAGGCATAGGATGCGATATCCTAGCGAGCACACTAACGACTGACTTTTGTTCTCTCGCGGCTGTGCGATCGAGACTTTCCCGCTGACGATTAATTGAGTACCCATTTTTCTCTCTTGCCCAAGTGCATTTGAGACCAAGCCGTAGTTTTGCCCATAGGTTCCCGACCCTGTGAAACCAGTTGTTTTTCTCACTGCTGTGTGAGAATGTTTGTTTAGCCGTAGTTAGTCTGAACTACGTAAAGCTCTGATCTTCCATCCAGTGGAAGTACGTAGGCACAAGACGCGAGGTCTTGGCGAGCCATTTTTCCCTGTAGTCCCGAACTACGTTGACTCTGACTTTCTCTCTTGAGAATACGTAGGCATAGAGTGCGACGCTCTATCGAGTCAATTCCCTTCCGTTTAGGTTTAGCAGCCGTAGATAGATTGTTTTGCATCCAGTAGACAAACCAAGCAAGCGTGGATCCCGTCGAGTACGACGGACGTGAGGGGTGCTAATACCTTCCCCTTGCGTAACCGACTCCCGAACCCAGGTTTTGGTTGCGATGACCATACCTTTCCCCGTTTTTTGCGAGGTTTACTTCGAGCGTTTCCTTTCCCGCTCTGAGGGATAAATAACGCACGGTGGCGACTCTTCTGTCAGCCGGCGCCGATTTTCGCAGTAGCGACAGCTGGCGACTCTGCTGGGGACCCAACGCCCCTGGCTGCTAAGGACTGCGATAGTTCTTACGCATTTGGGATCCAACGTCCCTTAAGAGAGAGTCAATCCTAGCGCTTGTTTGGGGCTTATTTACTATCTGTTGCTGTTGGGGTGTTACGGGTGTTCTATGATATTGAGAGATAAGCCGGACCCGGGCTTGGAGTGCACCTTAGACTTAGAGTAGAGATTAGTGGGCGCGTACCGGCTTTGCTTGTACTAGTGTCCCGCGAAATCTACACTCGGACGAGGTTCTTCTGGTTGACTTCTTTCCTACCCTTTGGGTCGAGGGGGTTGTTTGGTCAGTTGGATTGTCGACTCCGGGAACCGATCATTTGGAAGTTAGCTAAGTGAGGCCTCTTCAGGACTTGATGATGCCACTCCTTCTGGGAATCGTATCGTCAGTTTTGAAAGTCTGTGACGCTGACGACCGCATAGGATGCCGTACCTTGTCAGATATAGGTCCATACCTGTGAGTGGGGGGGGTTTTGTGCAGGAAACTTGACTTCCAACCTACCCGTTATTCTGGTCTTCTTTTCAGAGAACGTCTCCGTCAGCAGCGCCGTAGTATTCAAATTTTGTGTGGGGGGTTGTGGTCCCGTTGTTTGCTGCATTTTGCATATCATATGCATATCAGTGTTGCATTGCATATCATCCTCCAGCTAGCCAGAGTTCTGATCCAGCCTTTGTTTCCTGAAGGTGATTACCCGGAGTTTGGATTGAGCAGCTGTTGATTGTCAGAAGACCTACCTAGGGGTTGAGTAGATTTGAGCAGAATCAAGTGTCGAAGTCAGCTGAAAATTATTGGTAGCCATGTCTGAAGGCAATTTCCAGTCTTCTAACACCTTGACAGGGTTCACTATGGCGTCCAACCCTCTGTATGATTCCACGGAAGACTTCCCGCAAGTGAACAACGTTGCTGCAGACCAAGTTGTACAGCCTTCTGTTGAGAACCGAGATCGACATGAGCAGTTTGTTGCCCAGAATGAGCGTCCTCCTCCTGTCAACAATCAAGGTGTTGCTTTCCCTGTGATGAATTACCGAAGAGATATTCCAGCAGCTGGGATGGTAGATCCAAGAGCCCTTGACGATGGTAGAAGACTCCGAGTGTTGGAAGAGCAAATGAAAGCTTTGAAAGCCAAAGATGCTGTCAACCTGGATGCTGTAGGCATGTGTTTGGTTCCTGACCTGGTGTTGCCTTACAAGTTCAAAGTGCCGAAATTTGAGAAGTACACGGGAGATAGCTGTCCAAAGCTGCATTTGATGATGTTCTGTCGAAGAATGACTGCGTTTGCGCGAGATGATAAGTTGATGATCCATTGCTTTCAAGATAGTCTGACTGGGGCATCTTTGAGGTGGTATATGCAGTTAGAGAGGAATCAGATTCAGTCATGAATGGATTTAGTCAGAGCTTTTCTGAAGCAGTACGATTACAATTTAGACATAGCTCCCTATCGCATGCATTTGCAAGAACTGTCTCAAGAGATCAATGAACCTATCAGGAAGTATGCTCAGAGATGGAGAGAATTTGCTGCTAGAGTGCGTCCCCCGCTGTTAGACCAAGAGCTGGCAAGCATGTTTGTGGATTCCCTACAATATCCGTACTTCAAAAGATTGCTCGGAACTCCGGCAAGTTTCTCTGACGTGGTAGCATTAGGAGAACGCCTTGAGTACTCCATAAGAATGGGGAAAATTCAGATTACTTCATATGATCAAGCTGGTGAAACTGAATACCCTTGTGACTATCAGAGTGAAGAAGAAGTTGTGATCAACTCAGTCATGCCAAAGGTTGAATATCCTCGAAGCGAATCAGTGAATTTTGTTGGTTCATCATCTTATCAGAGATCAGTACCTCCCGTGGCTTGTTATACTGAACAGACAGCCGTGCCTGGGGCACCCCGTCAGGAATCTTATGTCGCTTCCATTGCAAATCAGCGAACTCGTGGCCGAGGTTATCAGAATCAGCGTCAGAATCAGAACAGACCTCGCAACAACTTGGAACGAAGGAAAGCTCCTTATCACCCAGTGCCTATGCCGTATAGCCAGCTGCTACCGTCTTTGATCCAGAGTTCTTTGGTGGAACCTAAAGCTCTTAAGCCAGTTCCAGAACCGTACCCTCCTGGGTACAATCCCCACGTTCAGTGTGGTTATCATGGTGGCTCTCTGGGGCATTCAACCGAAGATTGTAAAGCATTTCAGGCGAAGGTACAGCAGTTGATTGATCAGGATCGCATTTCCTTTCGAGAAGGATTTCTGTTTGTTCATCCCTAACCACTCAGCTGTCTAAGCTCGTAGACTCAGAAGGGTGTTCCCCAGCAAAAGCCAGTGGTTCAGACAGGCAGGCGCCTCAGCATTGGCAGTCCTCGGACTTTTTACCAGTTTGCATGTGTAGTTTCTTTTCTGTTAGTTACTTCCCGCTTTTTAACATTGTATGTTTTGAATGGTGATAATAATAAAGTGACTATGCATTTTTCTGAATTAATCATGTCGCTGTCGCTCATTTACTGCATTGCACTGACACTTGCATTTTATTCACTCCACTTTATCATTGTGACTAGCAAAGTTAGGAGGGAGGATGATGAAACTGAAACTCATAACCAATGATTGTATGCTTTCAGATAAGACCGTACCGATGACGTACAAGGCATTGTTTCAAATTCCCCAAACACTGGAGAGATAAGGAGTTAGTCCCTTGTTAACCACTTCGAGCCAGGAAGTAGGAGTTTTTTCGGACTTATAAACCCTCACATCTTAACCCGGGGCAGGGTAGTTGTCAGTTAGCTTGACCGAGCGTTCAAGTCTTCCAGAGGAGTGTTGTCTTTCGAGGACCAATCAGTTTACACCTTTCAAGAGGTCAAACCTCACCAATCAGGAGTGAGACAGTTACAATCCTTTCGGAGCAATCAAGACAACCAGTGTCGCACGACTTTGTTCCAAAAGAAGGAAAGAATGAGAAAGCCCGCTAAGTAAAAAGAAAGAAGAGCTGGAAAGCTAATACTTAGGCAAAAATTAGGGCATCCTGCTGGACTTCAAAAGAAATCGAAAAATCGAAAAGAACTCAAAATGAGTCAGTCCAGGCAAAAATTAGGGAATCAAAAGAATGAAAAAGAAGGGATAAAAAGAAATTTTCCCCAGCAAATCACAAAGTCGTGTACACAGACACCGAAAGCGAAGAAGGAGTAACTATCACTCTAGAAGAAAAGCTTGTGAATTCCTTAACTGTGGTTCTTACCATTCAACGTACCTCTCGAAGAGGCGAGCGCTTGTGCCAGGTTAACTGAACCTTAGGATCGGAGATCATCACGTAGAAGGGGTGGGTACAAATCAAAATTTGAGCCAAATGTCCTTTGTTTCACGAACCGTGAACCCGACCACGATACAACCCTCAAAAGACCTAATTGAGGTAGGGTTATTCTGAAGCGCATTACGATAAGGTCGAGTAACCTGACTCCTTCTTGACTTGCTAGTCACATCCTTGTTATATTTTCACTGACCACGTACGCACTACGTTTGAACGTTGGTTCATTCGTCACTCGCAATCATATGCATGTAAATGAGTGACAGCTCAAATTTTTTCAAAATCTGCATGAGCACTGCATTAAGATTACCATTCGTGAACAGACGATTCTAATTGCAGGTTAGTAGTTGGCATGAAAGAAATTCCACTAGGGAATAATCAAGCAGGACTGAGTAATCCAGCAGTCTGAACCAGAATGGTGTATGCTGTGAAGCCTTGTGAATCAGGGGCATTATCTTCCAGTAAGTTCAGTATCAGTCAGTCTGAGGACAAGTCCCGAAGTTCCAGTTGAGCAGGGGCAGTTTGTTTGAGAAGCAGTTGATCAGAAGGAGTCTTCTCAAGACCCAATCAGGGGCAGCTATTCAGAGCATTGAGATTTGAAAGCAGATACTTCCAGTGGATAATCAGAGCAGGTTAAGTCGCTAGAACGCTCATTCAGGGGCAAGTCATCGCAAGAGAATGTTGAAATCAACTGGATTGTCAGGAGTCTAATGGAGATTGAATTCTGTTGTCGTACAGATACCGGGGCAAATATTCTCGAAGTCGTCTCGTAGCAAGCTGTTCAGAGCAAGTATTCCCAAGAGATAGATTGGGACAAGTTGAATTGTACTGGGGCAAGTTGTGCAAGATAGTCTTGTTATCCCCAGCTGAGTGCACTGGGGCAAGTTGTTCAAACAGGTCTGTTTATCCCCAGCCGAAGCTGAATATCGGGGATCATGTCAATACCCTTATCGAAAACCTTTCAAATAAGAAGGTCTTGTTGTCGTTGGATCATTATCCTGCAGTTTAAACCTGTTGCGCGTCAGCAACCAGTCGTTTCCAAAGTCCAGTTCTCGCCTGGCAAAGTGGTAACCAGTTCTCGTCGGGCCCACCCTTCCGTAAGCATCAGTTCCCGTCCTGGTGCAGTTTATTGTAAGCAGCAGTTCCCGTCCTGGTGCAGTTTATTGGTAACCAATTCTCGTTTGGTCACCGTTTCTTCGAGTGTTATACCAGTTCTCGCCTGGTGTACGTCAGCTTTCAATCAGTTCTCGCCTGGTTGTCTATACCTCAGTCTGATGGTCAAAAACACAAAAAACCAAATCAATTCTCGTCCGATAATCAATTTTCCTATCAGTTCTCGCCTGGTAGTCTGCCTTTGAATGCTAGTTCTCGTCTAGTATTTCCCACATCTTTCACTGTGTACATAGTCCATGTTTATTCTAAACCAGAAAACAACAAAAAAAAAACCTAAAGAGATCTGACACAATATTTCCCAATGACTCGCATGTCGTCATGTTCCCCGATACGAAGCTCGACGGATGCCAGCGCTTCGAGTAATGTTTGAATTCCTTGTGGATGTTGTTAAATCAGAATTGCCACTCTTCAGCAGATGAAAGTTGCTTATTATCCCCGGAAGAGTCGAGATTGTCTTTTATCCCGTATCAGAGTAGGATCAGGAGTATCTTCAGCAGATTAAGATTGATATCCTCGATAGTAAGGGCATTTCCAGCAGTGCGCTGCGTTCAATCAACCTCAGTTTGGGTCAATCCCCGCAGAGCGCAATCAGTTGCCAATGGTTTGAAGAAAGCATCCCCGAGCAGAGTTGTCTTTCTTTCCCCAGTGAAGTCGTCAAGCAGGGTTGCCTTTTCATTTTTCCAGCAGGGCAGTTATCCCCAGCGGATTTGATTTCTCGTTTCCAGCATTTATTTTGCTGAGATGGTTCTGTGACTTCAGGTCATCCCCAGTAGAGTTGACGTTTCCTTCGGCATTTATTTTGCCAAGTGGTTTTCAGACCTGGTGTTCTCTGACAGCTCGAGCCTGCATTAGCATTTGCATATATAGTCATAGCATTTATACAAGCATATAGCATATCCATGCCGTCTGGGCCTCGCATTTTCAAACAAAACGCATAGCATTTACATGTCGTATAGGACATTGCATCATTTCAAGCATACGCATGTCGAAACATAGACCAAGATGGTTACCTATTGGATTTCGAATTTGTTCACCTGCAGAGTTGTGTGGTTCAGCTTCTCGTCTTCCCCAGCGGAGTGATTCTTCATTTGGTTGTTACGTCAGCATCGGAAAAAAAAACAACAACAACAACAACAAAGATTGACATATATCAGACTTCTGAAGCTGCCCCCTTCGTCAAAACAGGTGCCAGGCAGTTCCATTCAGAATTCCCCAGGAGAATTGTCCTCAAGTTCGCAGTGAACTGTGAGTTGACTAGATTTGATCCCATGAGAGAGATGGGAATCAAGGTGTTTGCTTTACGAAGCATTATTTCAATACTTGTGGCGTCACACAGGTGTTGAAAAGGAGAAGAAAATGTTATCAGCAAATTGACCAGTTGTTGCCGTGACAACCAAACTTCAGTTTATTGGAAGCTATTCCTCAAGCAGCTTTGATGTATATTCTCGCGGTTGGCAAATTTCAGGGTTCCATTTGTATTCAACCGTCATCTACCTTGAATGTTCGAAGGCTGAGCGCTCTTCACCCATTCAGGTCGAAGCCGCTTGAATAGGGGCAGCTGTTGCACCCTAAAATTTGACCAACCGGGTCTCGTATTTGGCTCGATGTTTCGACGCATGATCGCATTCGCATCTGCATATTGCATACATTGCATTTTGCATTGATATTGATTTTATCAGGGATCACAGCTCTCGTCTCGTGTTTCAGGTGTTTTTTATCAGTTTTAATCAGTAGAATCGATTTTTGGGATATTTCGGTGCCCGTTTATTTTTACCGATTATTTTTGTGTCGTTCGGTGCTTATTTTGTCCCTGGGAATTATGGTGATTTTTCTGGATTTTATAGGATTTTTTAGGGTTTAAATAGATTTTAAATTCATTTTTAGGATTTTAATAGATTTCAATATTTTTAGATAATATAGTAATATAATTTTTTAGAAATTTTAATAGAATTTAATAGCATTTTTCATTTTAGGATAATATAGGATTTTCTAGAATATTAGTATAATTTTTAAATAGTTTTAAATGGCTTTAATAGTTTTTAGAATTTAATTGTTTTTTAGAATTTCTTTTATAAAAATAATAAATGAATAGAGTTTTCTTTTATAGAAATAAATAGGTTTTATTTTCTTTTATAGATATTATAGAAAATTAATAGATTTTAGAATATTATTAATTAGGAGTTAATTAGATTTATTAGGTTTAATTGAGTATTAGTTAGTTAATTAGGTTAGTTGTTAGTTACTGTTAATTGGTTTAATGATTTTAATTCAATTCAGATTTTTTTGTGGGTTTTTTTTAAGATTTTCGTGTAGGCCCAATTAGCAGGCCCAATTGGTTTTTTTGTTGTTCAGTATGAGCCCAGTCTCAGTCAAAAAACGTCCATTGCATCCATCAGCTTCCACCAAGATCCAGCAATTTCCAGCGTTGTCTAGGTTATTCCAGAACCTTCCAGAAGTTATCAGCCTATAAGTATCAGCACGCCACGTGTTGGCCAGAGGACTGGCCCACGCTTCACGTTCCCCACACGCCACGCCATCACCATGCAGAGAAGGGACCCCACACGTGGCGCACATGCGCGCCGCCACTCCATCCATCCTCACCACGTGGCCACACCATAGCAAACCACCGGAAGAGAGCCACCGGCCGGCCTGCATGGCCGGCGGCCACCGCGCCAACGCCGGAACCCCCCCAGAATCCCCAGAACTTGATCAATCTTCATCTTCCTCCTCAAACCTCCATCTTCATCCCTCACCAAACCCAGAAAAAACCACCAGAAACCTCCATCATTTCCTCCGATTCACCGCCATATTCTTTCTACGATCCAACATCAGTATCGCAATCACCAGAAATTCAATCTTCAACTCTCCAGATTCATTCATCAAAACTCTCAAGAATACCATCATTGTTCTTCACCAGACCGTCCAGAAATTCATGGTCTTCGTCTCCTTTCTATGATCCTCATCAGTCTTCGCCGATGATCTTCACCGATCATCATCAATAATCATCCAATCTTCATCAAGATCCATGCGTTTTCCCCAGAACTGATGCAACCTTCATCTGGATCTTCATAGGATTTCCAGATCCGCAAGCGATCCTCAGATTCACCCAGAAGATGATGAAGATTCTTCAAACTCGTCCAGGTTCATCAAGGTTGATCGAGCCTTCGTCATCGACGTGTTTCCAGATCTTGATTCAAGATCTTCAACTTCAAGAGCATGCATCAAGATTTGTTCCCATGACATCATCACATCAACTTCATCGTTCGGATTCTCCAGTAAACGCCATCAGAACTTCATAACTCCAAGAACTTCATCAAACGAGCATCACCATATTTCCAGAAGGAAGAATATTCAGAGTAAGACTCCAGATCCTCCACATGCATCTTCAAAAACTCTGAGAATCATCAAGCTTGTACTGGTTGAGATCGTTGGTGAGTGATTCGGTGAGAAGAAGACAATGAATTGTGGAGTGAAGAGTTTTGAGATGGGGAATTGGAAGAGAGAGGTTGAGCGAGCAAGAAGGGAAGGTTGGTTGGCGGCGGCGCTGAAGGAAAGGAAGAAAGAAGGAACCTAGGGTTTTCAGATGAGAGTGAAGAGAGGTAGACGGAGATGGTTGAGTCTTGGGCCAGGCCCAAATCCTTTTTTTTTTTGATCAGCGCCCCCTCACGTTTTTGGACAAACGTTGGGCCTGAGCCCAACACCACCTGCTAGCCAGCGCCTCCCAATTCAGTCCACACCCCCCTGCGTCTTTTTTGGAGAGACACATTGGGCTGGGCCCAATCAATACAGTTTTTTTATTTATTTTTATTTTCTTGTTAACTCCCCCTGTAATAGCAGTATACCCCTCCCCCTTTTTTGTTATTATTTTTTCTTTGTTTTGAGAATAAAAGAAAAAATATCAAAAGAAAAAGAAGTGAAAAAGAAATATATTTGAGAAAATATTCAAAAAAAAGAAATATTGAGAAAGAAAATGTTGTGAGCAAAAATAGAGAAAATATTGTGAGGAAAAATAGAGAAAAATATGTTGAAAAGAAAAGAAGAAAAAGGAAAAAATATTAAAGTGTCGATTTAATATTTTTAAGTGCATTTCCTTTTAGAGTGTATTTTCATAGACTTTATTTCTCGACTTTTAGGATAGTTTAGAAGCCCATTTGTTAGGGGGCTATTTTTCATTCGATTTTTCAAGATAGAATAGGATAGCACTTCCTAGGAGATTTATTTCAGTATTCAACCCATTGTAATAATTTTTCAGAGATTAATAAAACGAGATTTGAGCTGTGGTCCGAAAGTAGCCGAACTACAGCTGCTCTGATTCTTCGTACCAGACGAAGATATGTAGGCATAGGATGCGATATCCTAGCGAGCACACTAACGACTGACTTTTGTTCTCTCGCGGCTGTGCGATCGAGACTTTCCCGCTGACGATTAATTGAGTACCCATTTTTCTCTCTTGCCCAAGTGCATTTGAGACCAAGCCGTAGTTTTGCCCATAGGTTCCCGACCCTGTGAAACCAGTTGTTTTTCTCACTGCTGTGTGAGAATGTTTGTTTAGCCGTAGTTAGTCTGAACTACGTAAAGCTCTGATCTTCCATCCAGTGGAAGTACGTAGGCACAAGACGCGAGGTCTTGGCGAGCCATTTTTCCCTGTAGTCCCGAACTACGTTGACTCTGACTTTCTCTCTTGAGAATACGTAGGCATAGAGTGCGACGCTCTATCGAGTCAATTCCCTTCCGTTTAGGTTTAGCAGCCGTAGATAGATTGTTTTGCATCCAGTAGACAAACCAAGCAAGCGTGGATCCCGTCGAGTACGACGGACGTGAGGGGTGCTAATACCTTCCCCTTGCGTAACCGACTCCCGAACCCAGGTTTTGGTTGCGATGACCATACCTTTCCCCGTTTTTTGCGAGGTTTACTTCGAGCGTTTCCTTTCCCGCTCTGAGGGATAAATAACGCACGGTGGCGACTCTTCTGTCAGCCGGCGCCGATTTTCGCAGTAGCGACACATGTCATGAATTTATTTTCCATGTTTGATTAAATTTTTATCATGTTTGACCATGTGCGATTCGTGCATTGACAATGCTAACCCTAATCTGTTGCAGATGAAAGTTAAAAGGGTTCCGCTTGTTTTTCTTTGTGAAAATTGATTGTTCTCATGCCTATACATGTTGGTTAACTTGCTAGGATTTTTACTTTGAATTATTATCATGCTCAGTTCATCTGTTTGTTAAATGTACTCCAGGTGCGATCTGTCGTCACAGTTGTCGTACTAATCATCTGCTTTTCATCCTTAATCTTTTTCATTGGTTGTCACCATGAATGATCTTGTTTATATTTTATCCCCAAGTGATGAAGCTTGTTAGCTTTCATCCAGTTACCGATCATCTGTCCCTCCAAAGGAAAGTCTGTCCACTTGACTGTCAATGTCTTGGACCAAAATCTTCACTCTCTCTTGACTTTGTTAAGTCACTTCAACCCTAGATTAGGAGCCTTTAGACTTTGCTTGAAGTCTAAGAAACCCACCCATACTAGGAGTGATCTGCAACTAGAACCCTAGGAAAGAGTTCATCAACTTTGTGTAAGAATCATCGTCATGACTTCTTACTTCCCCTTCAACTTAGCTTAGGGAGTTTTGTCAAACTCCACACAAACATTGTCATGTTTGTTCCCCCTTTGAACTTTGATCATCATCAAGTGTTCTTTCCCCTTGTGAGGCGAACTACGATTGCTCTGATTCTATCCTAGTCAGGATACGTAGGCAAAAGGTGTGATGCCTTTGCGAGCAAACTTAGAAAACCACTTAGGCCTTTTATTTATTTTATCTCAATTCCCAATCCTTAAACCATAGCACAATTCACAAACTTAGCAATTAATTAAACAAAAGGTTCCTGTAGAGTACTACAGATATTTAGGGTGCTAATACCTTCCCTAGATATAACCAACCCCCGAATCCCCGAATCTCTTAAAGCGTTGTTGTCACATCGCGCAAAAGGTTCTTTCTTTCTTTAGACCTATCCTTTGGATAAATTAAAGACCGGTTGTAAAAAGAAATACGGTTCAAGTTAATTAATAGCTTGATATCAAATTTTCACCGCAACAGAAATGGCGACTTCACTGGGGACATTGCTTTTGCTTTTATTTTGAGGGTTCAACCTTTTTTGTTTAACTAATTGCTATCTGTGAATACTTGTATATATTTGTGCTCTGTTGGTTTGGGAAACTTGAAATGGTGAGACAGCACTACACCCGTACTCGAGCGTGCTTATGATAGGAAGGTGATATATTTAAGAAGGCTTATAGGGAGTAGATTCCCGACCAAGCTGACTTGAGAAAATCACCGCTCAGTGGAGGCCCTTTTTGAGAGCTAGTATTGTTGATCGAGTATTCGTGAAAACAATGCTACTTTCTACATAGGTGCCCATGACACTGAGGACCTTTAGATACCTTTTCCCCCACTATGGCTTTATTAGGATGTAGTGCGGTGACTATAAGGAAGTAATTCCAAAGTAGTTGATACGCGATACTACACTTGGACGAGACTCTCTTGAGAATATTATCGACCACCAAGTATTTGGGAAATTGATAATATCCGAAAGATGGGTCGAAGACTCCGGGAACTCTTTTAGAACCTTGTTCTACAGTTGTGGGAACCTTAGTACACACCTTTGGGGAGGGTAGACCTCGACTCCTTTTTCACTATCCAAACCCAAAACCTTGTCTGTTTACTTGTGTAAATCTGTGAATATGTGATTACCTGTGTTTGTGCATTCATGCATCCATAAACATCATGTCATAAAAGTTTTATGGAACTCAAAATCGTTTATTTATAAAATATCAGGAACATCATGGACAATGGAAAAAAGAAAACTATAAAGTACACTTACAAAAGCCCTAATGTAGATGAGATTGAAAGGTTGAGCACTCTGATCACAGATGTAGAAGGGTTCAAAAGTAGGTACGGGAATTTGTTGTCTCTACTGAAGACGAGGAAGAGAATGGATTTGGGACTCCTTTCCATATTACTCCAGTTCTATGACCCACTTTATTACTGCTTTACATTTCCTGACTATCAGTTAGTGCCGACACTTGAAGAGTATTCCTGTCTGATTGGGTTGCCCATCCTGGATGCATCTCCTTTTCCCGTCATGGAGAAGGACCCTAAAGAGGAAGAGATTGCTAAAGCCACCCGTATCGGGTTGGTAGAAATTCAGAAGAACATGGTTACTAAAGGAGGGATCTTTGGGCTGACTGCAAAATTCTTGATTGGGAAGGCTCAGTATTATGCCGATCACTTGAGTATGGATGCTTTTGAGGCTATTATAGCCTTTCTTATTTATGGGATCTTTCTTTTTCCGAGCTTTGACAACTTTGTGGATCTCAATGCCATCAAAATATTCTTAAAGAAGAATCCAGTACCTACTCTACTAGCTGATGCTTACCACTCTGTTCATCTAAGAAATCTTCACAAAGGAGGGATGATTGTCTGTTGTGTTCCATTGTTGTATAAATGGTTTGTTTCTCATCTACCCAAAGCCCATACTTTTTGGAGCAAAGGATGGTGGTCTGAAAAAATTATGGCTCTTACTCACTTCGATATTGACTGGTACAGTCGTAGTTATGATGGAATCAAAATCATTGATAGTTTAGGAAGCTTCGGGAATATACCACTCCTTGGTACAAATGAGGGAGTCAGTTATAACCCCGTGCTTGCTCGTGGACAACTTGGTTATCCACTGAAGGACAAACCCTGCAGTGCTCACGTAGAAGGTATTTTCTTCATAGGAGTTTCAGAATTAAAAGATGAAATTCTCAAAGAATGGGGGCATATACACAGGAAAGGAAAAGAGGACTTGGGAAGACTTAACTGCATCTCTTTTGAACCTTATCTCCAATGGGTCCGAAAGAGGGCCATTCAGTTGAAAATGCCTTATCCTCCACAAAAGCCTATGGTCTTAATAGAAGAACAGTCGTTGATTTTCATGTCTGAGGAAGAGAAGCTGAAGATTGCTCTGAGGAAGTCACAGCAGACTGAGGTATCCTGGAAATACAAATATCAGGTGGCTATGGAAGAGAACGAGGAACTCCGCAAACAACTTCAGTCGAAAGAAGAGGAAGCAGTTGCAAGCAAGAAGAGGAAGGCACATGAATATGCATTTTATTCCAACCATCAATCAACTCCTTGGAAGGCTATGGTAGACAAACTCATCCTTGAGAAAGCGCAGGTGGAAGAAGAGCTCAGAAGAATCAAGAAGAGAGAGGATTTTCTTTTAGAGCATATTGAGTTGTAATGTTAGGGCTTTTGTAAGACGTACTAAAATCTTTTGTAAAACCCCTTTGAAAAATCAATGAAATGAAAGGATATTTTGGTAAATTTGAGTTCCATAAAACTTTTGCATTTACATTTGCATTCTTGTTATTTAAACATTCAAGGAACTAAAGATTGTTTTGCAGATATTATAGGATGGATTCTGGAAAGAAAGAAGAGGTTGTGTTCCGAAGACCAAGATTGGAGAACTTGAAGAAACTGGTAAGTTTAGTAGAAGACCCCGAGGCATTCAGAGAAAGACATGGGAACATGCTGTCATTGCTGGAAGTTCAAGTGTATGAAGAGATGTTATTCGCACTCGTGCAATTCTATGATTCAACCTATCATTGTTTCACGTTTCCAGATTATCAGTTGTTACCAACTTTGGAAGAGTATTCTGCCCTGATGGGAGTAGGTGTTACTCCTAGCCCATTTTCTGGAAGGGAGGGGACTCCTAATGAAAGAGAAATTGCAGAGGCCGCGTATTTGGAGTTGGACGAAGTGCGATCTCATATGGGTGCTAAGGGAGGATTGTATGGATTTTCAGCTATGTTCCTATATGAAAAAGCTCAGAGCTATGCCTTGTCACAAAATACTGAAGCATTTGAGGCCATCCTGGTTTTACTTATTTACGGACTGTTCCTGTTCCCAACTGCTAGTGATTTTGTGGACGCAGATGCGATCAATCTTTTCTTGATCAAAAATCCCGTACCTACCTTGCTGGCTGACACTTACTTTACCCTCCACCGAAGGAACCGTTATGGGGTTGGACGAATTGAATGTTGCACCGTTCTCCTGCACAAGTGGTTTATTTCGCACTTGTCAGAAATTCCAGCCATCTGGGTAAGCAAAATGGACTCTTCTGGACAGAAAAGCTGATATTGCTCAAACACTCAGACATTAAATGGTATGATCCTATGTATGGAGGAATTACCATGATCCAAAGCTGTGGAGATTTCCCGAATGTACCGCTCATCGGCGTCAATGGTTGCATCAGCTATAATCCTATTCTGGCTCGTTGACAGTTGGGGCACCCCATGGAAGAAGAACCAGATCCAGACTGTTTGAGAATATTTTACTTGGAGGAAAGGAAGAACCCCGCTTATAGGGCTCGAATTGCGTATGCTTGGCGTTATGTCCACACAAGGGGAGTAACTGCCCTAGGCCCCCATAACGCTACTGTTTCAGAATCTTACCTATCATGGGTAAGAGAAGCGGCAATGAAGATGTTCTATACTCGCTTTGAGCCTGACTCGCCCAAGCCTACTCTTGTAGAAGAGTTGAAAGCTGCTTTGGCAAAAGCTGAGAAAGAAGGGAAAACGTGGAGAGATAAGTATTTCAAGGCTATGCAAGAGAAAGAAGAACTTCAAGAAGTGGTGTATCAAAGTGGAAGAAAGAATCAACCGGGAGGTGAAGGGTCATCCAGTCAAAGGATCTAGAATCTGTTGTTGTTGTTTTTCGTATTTTGTAGAAGCTTGTATTTCCATTTCCTGTTTGATGTTGTAAACTCTCCAGATGTTATCAATGAAGATTTGTCTGTTTTTCCTATTTATTGTTATAATATTTGCAAATAAAGCTTTTATTCCCTTGAATGTTTAAAATCTGCATTTTGTATGTCTGCATTTCATAAGCATTGCATATGCATGTTCCTGAGTCGAGTCTCATCCCTCTGTCTTGTCTACAGAATCACACTGAGACCGCGCCATCGATACAACACCCGAGCCCAAGCTCGCTTAAGGATGGAAGAACAGAACTTAGATGTGGACAAAATCGACAATGAACTCGGAGAGCTCCGAGGAGGCATGGGACAGATCAGGGAAGCCTTACAAGTCATCCGTGCAATGTTGGACACTCAAGCCACTGTTGTCTCTGAAATCACTGCAGATCCAATCCCGACGGCTGTTACTATTGCAAATGTGCCAACCTATGGGTTACCTCTAGGCTTTGTACCTCCACCAAGAGTCACTCAGCAGACAGTTTCCCTAGGGGGAGAAGTCCCTCAGGCAGTTCCTACATATACTCCAGCTACTGTACAGATTCAGGCACGCCCTGTCTTTCACAATCCTCCACCGGTATACGAAGGACCCGAAGGTTATGAAGAAGAGAATGAATCACATGAGAAGTTAAGGGAAAGTGTTGAAACTATAGGGAGAAAGATCCGAGCGATGGAAGGAAACGATACCTTCGGCACTGACGCCAGAGAAATGTGTTTGGTATCTGGGCTAGTAATACCGCCAAAGTTCAAAATCCCAAATTTCGATCAGTACTCAGGAGCTACTTGTCCACGAACTCACTTAATCATGTACTATAGAAGAATGGCAGCACACGTCGAAGACGACAAGTTAATGATCCATTGCTTCCAAGACAGTCTGAAAGGAGCTCCAACAAAATGGTATCTAAGTCTAGATCAGTCAAGAATCCACAGTTTTCAAGATTTGGCTGATGCGTTCATGAAACATTACAAATATAATATGGATATGGTTCCTGACCGAAGGCAGTTGTTGAGCATGTCCCAGAAAAGCACAGAATCATTCAAAGAGTACGCTCAGCGGTGGAGAGAAACATCGTCCCAGGTAGAACCACCTCTAAGCGAGAAAGAGCTGACAGACTGGTTTGTTGACACAGTGAGACCAGAATTCTACGAGAAAATGATCAGCAGCGTGTATGCAAGTTTTTCAGACATTGTGGCCGTGGGAGTGAGGGTAGAATTGGGAATGAAAAGTGGAAAGGTAGCCAGCAGCTCCAGCAGTTCTAACAACAGCAGTATTAAGAAAGTCAGCAGTGGGTTTCACAAAAAGAAAGAAGGTGAAACAAATGCCGTAATGGGAAGAAGAAATCGTACCGTGAGACCTCCATATCAGCAATATCAGCCGCCTCAACAAAGTTTCATCCAGCCAATCCAACCTAACTATGTTCAACAGTTTCATCAACAAAGACCCGTGTACCCGGTACAGTATGCCCCTCAGCAATATGTGGCAGCTGTGACCCCAGCATTCAACCATTCCATTTCAAACTATCAACCAGGGCGACCAGCGCCCATGTATCAGCAAAACCAGCAAGGGCATCAACGAGCGCCCAACGCTCCGCCCTTTCAACAAAATCAGCCACAGAGGGTGCCACAGCCTAGACAACAATTCCAGAATTGGAGGCCGACCATAAAACCTCCACTCCCACAAATACCAATGACGTATACTGAGTTATATCCATCTTTGGTCCATCAGGGGTTGATCACGACAAGACCACTTAATCCGGATACCACATCTCCATATTATAACCCAAATGCCCATTGTGCTTTCCATGAAGGTGCTGCCGGCCACGACTTAGAAGGTTGCTTTGCCTTGAAACATCTGGTAAGAGAGTTGATGGAGAAGAAAATCATGTCCTTTGATGATGTACCACCTAACGTCAAAAGTAACCCACTGCCAAACCATGGAGGGGTCAATGCCATTGAAAATTAAGATGAAGAGATAATTAATGATGTGTCAAAAATCAGAACGCCATTGAAGATATTGCATGATAAGTTGACAGAAGCAGGGTTGTTGGGTAGTGTTCATAACAATTGTGAAAAATGTACCGTTAGTTCCAGTGGATGTGATGTGATGCAGGAAGGTATACAAAGATTGATGAATGAGGGGATGTTACAAGTATGTGGTAAGGTAAGGAAAGAAGAAGTTTCTGTAATAGAGCCAGTTTTCGACCTATCCAGAAAAAGAGAGAAAGTTCCAGTGTTTAATAGGGGTGCAAGGCCAGTTTTCAACAGAGCTGCTATTGGTCAACCGCGACCAATCGTAGTTCAAAAACCAAGACCGTTCCATTATGACAATACAAAATTTGTTCCATGGAAGTACGATGTGACCGTGGTAGACAAAGAAACGAGAAAGGTTGTTCAGACAGATAATCAGAAAGATGTGACCAATATTGCCGACACTAGCAAGATGACCCGCAGCGGTCGGATCTATCAGCCGAAAGAATCAATAGCTATTCCAAAAGAAGTTATTCCTGCTGTGGTAACCAAAGAAAAAGAAGCCTCGAGCACAGAAGAAGAAAATGATGAATTTTTGAGGATTATCCGAAGAAGTGATTACAAGGTGATAGATCAGCTTCATCAGACGCCATCAAAAATATCAATCTTGTCACTCTTGATAAATTCTCCAGCTCACAGGGAAGCATTACAGAAAGTATTGAGACAAGCACACGTAACCAAGGATATTTCACTCGGGCAGTTTGATTCAGTAGTGGCTAACATCACGGCGTGCAATACTTTAAGTTTCAGCGATGCCGAGTTACCGAAGGAAAAACGTGATCACAATCGTGCACTACACATATCCATCAAATGCCAGGAAGATACTTTGGCACGAGTACTGGTCGACACAGGATCCTCGTTAAACGTGTTACCCGCAAGATCACTGTCCAGATTAGCCTATGCCGGGGCAGAGATGAAACCAACCTCATTAATTGTAAAAGCTTTTGATGGTTCAAGGAGAACGGTCATCGGAGAAGTAGAATTACCGATTTTGGTGGGACCCCATGAATTTAACATTGTATTTCAGGTGATGGACATAAATCCAGCTTATAGCTGCCTACTGGGACGTCCCTGGATCCATGAAGCAAGGGCGGTAACTTCTACCCTGCACCAAAGAATGAAGTTTGTGGTAAATGATAAGCTAGTAATTGTTCATGGTGAGGAGGAATTAATGGTCAGTAATCTTTCGTCGTTCTGGTACATTGAAGCAGAAGAGGACGCGCTAGAGACATCATTCCAAGCACTAGAAATAGCAAACGCAATGATGATAGAGGAGACGGTGGCAAAAAGTGGTCCAACTTTCGCATCTGCTCAAGGCGCCAAAGCTACGCTGGAAGAAGGTACTCCCGCAGGATGGGGAGAAGTCATTGAGGTAAAATCGAAGATGAATCGCCAAGGGTTGGGTTACAAACCAACTCAAGGTGAAGAACCGATGCATGACAACAGCCGGCCAAAGGCTATTCAAGAAATATTTATCAGTGGCGGTTTTCGAATCAACGCCGTGGAAGGAAATCTTGAAAGTGAAGACATAGGACAACTAGTGTATCATGACGAAGCTGCTCTGAACAACTGGGAGGCTATCAAAGTTCCTGTAGTTTTTCCCGAGTTAAAGTAATTTGTTATTTTCTTTCTTTGTTGTTGTTTTAAAATCTCCATAGCCGTGCCCAAGGCTATAGGAATGTTTTGTAAGGGCCCCATGCTTTCAACGAAATATCAATGAGAATGGACTATTTTGTTAAATTCCTCGTTTTTTTACCGTCTTTTTGCTTTTACTTTGAAAGAAAATGGCAATACAAAAAACCAAAACAAAAACAATTTTCTTTTTCTCTGTATGTGTTGCATTTGTTGTTGTGTGTTTTGATAAAGTAAACCCTTCAAACATGCAGTGATGACCATAACCCCATTGAATCCTGTAACCTCGCATTCCCTCCAGGCGTAGATTCCCCAATATACCAAGCCGAAGACGAGGATGAAAATTTTGAAATCCCTGAGGAACTGGTAAGATGGGCACAGTCTGAGTACAACGAGCTCCAGCCGCACAAGGAACATTTGGAGGTCATTAATCTTGGCACAGAAGGAGACAGAAAAGAAGTCAAAATTGGGGCAGCCCTAGGGGCAGAAGTAAAACAGCAGTTAAAGGAACTCTTAAGAGAATATGCTGATGTGTTTGCTTGGTCTTATCAGGATATGCCAGGTTTGGATACAGACATAGTGGTTCACAAGTTACCACTCCGACCTGAAAGCCCGCCGGTTAAACAGAAACTCAGAAGAACCAGACCCGAGATGGCTCTCAAAATCAGAGATGAGGTAAAAAAGCAGATTGATGCAGGCTTCCTTGCAGTGGCCAAGTATCCATAATGGGTAGCCAACATTGTTTTTGTACCAAAGAAAGATGGAAAGGTAAGGATGTGTGTGGATTATCGAGATTTAAACAAAGCCAGTCCAAAAGACGACTTCCCTTTACCACATATTGATACTTTGGTAGATAATACAGCTCGGTTTGCAGTGTTTTCCTTTATGGACAGTTTCTCTGGTTACAATCAAATCAAAATGGATCCTGACGACATGGAAAAAACAACCTTCATCACTCCATGGGGCACCTATTGTTATAAGGTTATGCCATTCGGTCTAAAGAATGCAGGCACAACTTATCAAAGAGCTATGGTGGCTTTGTTCCACGACATGATGCACAAAGAAATAGAAGTATATGTGGATGACATGATCGCCAAGTATCAAAACGAAGAAGACCATCTAGAACATTTGTTGAAGTTATTCAAAAGACTCCGGAAATATCAGTTGAGATTGAATCCCGCAAAGTGCACTTTCGGAGTCAGATCAGGAAAATTACTCGGTTTTATTGTCAGCCACAAGGGGATTGAAGTGGATCCAGACAAAGTTCGTGCCATCCAAGACATGCCAGCTCCTCAGACCGAAAATCAGGTTAGAAGTTTTCTTGGAAGGTTAAATTACATATCCAGGTTCATTTCCAATATGACCCCTACCTGTTAACCGATCTTCAAGTTGTTACGAAAGGATCAAACAGTTGTATGGAATTCTGATTGTCAAACAACGTTCGATAAAATCAAAGGTTATCTCCAAGAACCTCCAATTTTGATACCACCTGTTCTGGGAAAGCCTCTCTTTATGTATTTGACAGTACTTGAAAACTCAATGGGTTGCGTTCTGGGCCAGCAAGACGAATCCGGACGGAAGGAGCATGCCATTTATTATCTGAGCAAGAAGTTTACTGATTGTGAAAGCAGATACTCACTCCTAGAAAAGACTTGTTATGCTTTAGCATGGGCCGCTAAGCGTTTGAGGCAGTATATGATTTGTCACACCACTTTGTTAATCTCGAAAATGGATCCAATAAAGTACATCTTTGAGAAACCGGCACAAATCGGAAGACTCGCCCGGTGGCATATGCTACTGTCAGAATATGATATTCAATATATGGCTCAGAAATCTATCAAGGGCAGTGTGTTATCAGAATATCTCGCAGATCAACCTGTCGAGGATTATGAACCTCTGAAGCTTGATTTTCCGGATGAAGATATCATGTTAGTAAAAGATTGTGAAGAAACAAGTTCTGACAAAGGTCAACAGATAGATGTTGGGTGGAAGATGATGTTCGACGGTTCCTCCAATTATAGCGGACATGGCGTAGGTGCAGTCTTAATGAATCCTGAAGGTGGTTACACCCCGTTTACAGCCAGACTAGACTTTGATTGTACAAACAGCATTGCTGAATACGAAGCATGTATCCTTGGTCTCGAAGCAGCCATTGATCTCCAAATCAAAAATCTCGAAGTCAGTGGAGACTCAGCTTTGGTTATCTACCAAGTCACGGGTGAATGGGAGACAAGACATGAAAACCTAATCCCTTACAGAGCTTATATCATTGAAACAATCAAGTATTTTGATGAAATCACCTTTAAACATGTTCCAAGAGCAGAGAATCACATCGCCGACGCCTTAGCCATGCTGGCCTCGATGTGGAAAACTAGAGATGTCAATGATGGCACACTTATCAAAATTGAACGCAAGACAGAGCCTGCTTACTGTCAAATGATCGAAGAAGAAACCGATGGCAAAGCCTGGTATCATGATATAAAGAATTATCTGTTGAAACAAGAATATCCCACAGATGCTACAGCACTTGACAAGAAAACACTGAGACGATTAGCATCCAAATTCTTCCTCAGCAATGGTGTACTTTACAAAAGAAATCATGATATGGTCTTACTCAGATGTGTTGACAAAAGAGAAGCGGACTTGTTAATGAAAGATGTTCATGAAGGAATGTTTGGTACTCACGCCAACGGATACGCCATGTCCAAAAAGATCTTGAGAGCTGGTTATTATTGGTTAACTTTAGAAACCGACTGCATTCAGTACGCCAGAAAATGTCACAAATGTCAGATCTACGCGGACAAAATGCATGTGCCTCCAACACTGTTGAATGTACTGTCGTCACCATGGCCTTTCTCTATGTGGGGGATTGACATGATTGGGGCAATTGAGCCAAAAGCTTCAAATGGACACCGTTTCATTCTGGTTGCCATCGACTATTTCACAAAATGGGTTGAAGTTGTATCCTACACCAATGTTACACATCAAGTGGTGGCTCGTTTCATTAAAAAGGAGATCATCTATCGTTACGGGATCCCAAGCAGAATTATAACAGACAACGGTACCAATCTGAACAACAAAGTCATGAAAGAATTATGTGATGATTTCAAAATCGAATACCACAACTCTTCCCCTTACCGTCCAAAGATGAATGGAGCTGTGGGAGCTGCAAATAAAAACATCAAGAAGATCTTGCAGAAAATGGTTAAAACTTACAAAGATTGGCATGAAATGCTGCCATTTGCCCTGCACGGATACAGAACCTCCGTCCGCACTTCCACAGGGGCAACTCCTTTTTCTCTGGTATATGGAATGGACGCAGTTCTTCCCATCGAGGTCGAGATACCATCCCTTAGAGTCATCATGGAAACCAAGTTTGAAGAGGCAGAATGGATTAAAGAAAGATTTGATCAGCTGAATCTCATCGATGAAAAGCGCATGTCTGCGATGTGTCACGGTCAGTTGTATCAAAAAAGAATCAAGAGAGCGTTCGATAAAAAGGTCCGTATCAGAGAGTTCCGTGAAGGAGAACTTGTGCTCAAGAAGATCTTACCAGTTCACAAAGACGCAAGAGGGAAGTGGATGCCTAATTATGATGGCCCCTTTATCGTGAAGACAGTATTCTCCGGAGGTTCACTGATCCTTACTACCATGGACGGAGAACAACTCACACACCCGATAAACTCTGACGCAATTCGGAAATATTACGCCTAAAAAACACCCGATAAATTGGAAAATCCAAAAGAACGGTTTATGCAAAAGTTAGGGTAAAAAAGAAAAAAGAGAAGAAAAGAAAAAGAGAAAAGAAATCAAAAAGCTCGCTAAGTTGAAAACCCGAAAGGGCGGCTTAGGCAAAAATGAGCGTCCCGGTGGATTGAAAACCCGAAAGGGCGATCCAGGCAAAAATTAGGGACAAAGGCGTTTCGCTGCATCAGACAAAGTCATCAACACTGCAGACTCAACAAAGATTCATCTCAACAGCTCTCGTCAGAAGCAAGGATCTTGGAGAATTCTAGTCTTTAGGGATAGTTAGGTCACAGGATTCAATGTAACCTTATCCACTTTTGCCATTTTACTTGTAAAAATTTCCATGGAATATTGTCATTGGCAAGATTTCATCCTTTAAATAAAATCAACCTTTTGAGCCTTTCTTTCTTGTGCAAATTATCAGTTCCTTATTTTCTTTGTTATGCAAAATACCGTTCGTTAGTCAACGATTGTTTTTGAAAGCATTAAAGTCCAAATTTTTGAAAAATAACTTGGAAAGATTTTACAAAATGTTTTAACTTGTGGAAAGACTCGAGGAAAATCATACTTCCCCGAAACTTCAGGGTAGCAGAAGTCTTGATGCACAGTCAGAATTTACATTCCCCAATGAAATGCTAGCAAGTTGAGCGACGAAGAGTCCTTTGGCCATGTATGGTTACCAAGATTGAAGATTATCCCTCAGGATTTCTTGTGATAATATGAAGGTTCTTTCCCCAGCAAAGTATTTCTGAACATCTGTTTGAATTCACCTCAGCACAATCTACCTACAGGCTCTATTCCCTAGTAGATCTTCGGGTTTATTTCCCAAGTCTACGTACACCCCTCATCATGGGATCAGTGTGATTCGGTTGTTCCCCGAGTCGGTGACATCTATCAATCCCCGTGAAGTCTAAGTTATTACTCGCTTCATTTCCAAGTATAAGTCCAGTCGTAACTGGCATTTTAACCAATTGTCGTTGGCATTCATTTGGTCGTCACCGTCTATTTCCTTTTAAGCCCAGTCGTCACTGGCATTGTCTAAATCCAATTGTCATTGGTGTCTCGTTAGTTGTCACTAACAAATCCACGTATAAGTCCAGTCGTCACTGGCACTGTTTAAAAGACCAATTGTCATTGGCGCCTCTTGGTTTGGTCGTTACCAACCTTTCCCCGTGAAATCCAGTCGTCACTGGTATTGTTCCAATTGTTATCTTGTTAGTTGTTACTAACTCTCCCTATGAAGTCCAGTCGTCACTAGCACTACCTACAACCAATCGTCATTGGTATCTTGTTGTTTGCCACCAATTTTTCCCTTTGAAACCCAGTCGTAACTGGTATCATCATCTAGAGTCTAATCGTTATTGGAATCTGTTTCGTTTTGGTCGTCACCAACACCCTAGCTAAGATCTAGTAATTACTAGCATCCTCGTAACCAATTGTCATTGGTATTCCACGGCATGGTCGTCGCCCTCTTCATTAAAAGACCAGTCGTCACTGACATTACTTGGAATTCTGATCGTTACCAATTTCCCCAGGACGTTTCAGAATTACCAGCACTGTGCGAACTATTTACAGAAGCTGAGGATATATCCCTAGTGATCCATGTTCCCAGTCAAGTCTCGGAGATCTAGTCGTCATTAGTATCCTCCGTGTGTGATTAGTCTTGTTTCTAGTCCATTCCTGAAGATCCCGTTTGAACTCTTCGCTATAGGAAGTTCCTCATCTGATCATCCCCAGTGAGGTTGTATCCAGTCTTTCGCTTCCCCAGTGAATCCTGCTTCTCTTTTCCCGATGGAATTAATTTTCCATTTCCCTAGTAAAAGTATATCCTTTTCCCCTAGTGGAAGTCAATTCTTCTCCCCGGTGGAGTACCTCTGTTCCAATAAGATTGTCATCTTTATTGGATTCGTCTCTTCCCCATGTGAAGTTTCCCTGCTTACGCTATCTGTCATGTCTGAACTGTTAATTTAGTTTTTCAGTACGAGTCCCCAGTGTCGAGTCCTTGTATTTGTCATTGTTTGTTTTACTGTTTCTTTTATTATTATCGTTGCGTCTGTGTTGTTTGCATTCAAGCATCATAAAGCATCATTTAGAGTTCATGGCATATCATAACTTGTCCTTTAGCATGACATCGGATCTAAGGGACAAAATTTTCGGTTATCTATATTTAAATACCTTTCACTACGATTTAACGAAGATTGTCATCTCTCGTTCCCCATCTAGTGAAGATATTTAAATAAGGGCAACTGTTGTACCCCAAATTTTGACCCCTTAGATTCTCATTATCATTTTAGAAGCACGATCATGAATTATCTAACCCTAAATCAGTGCAAGTTCATTATTGTCAAGTTACAGATGAATCAGGGTTTTCGCATCGACAAATTCAAAACAACCAAGGAATGATCATCCAATGATTTGGGCCAATTCAATCATGCAATGAAATCAAATATTAATATCAAAGTCAAATGAGAAGTCAATTTGAAGAAATCAAGTCAGAATCAAAGACAGTGCGGTCGGGAGGCCCCGATTAGGGTTTTTAACTAGTGAAAAGTCAACTGTGGTTTAACTTTGATGTTGGAAGGTGTTGTAATGGTGGGACTGAGGTACATGAAGTTCATATAGACTATTAAAGACTATTCAAGAAGTATCAAAGTCTCAGGATGTCCAGAATGTCAACAGGTGACTCAATCGGCACCGATCGATCGTACGGTTGACTGAAAAATCAACTCCTCAAATTTTGAGAATTGGAATCCAAGTTGTGAATAAAAGTTCTTCCTTATGTCATAATGGACTTGTATATCAATTTTCATGATCATTGGATCAAGGATGAGAGAGTAATCGAGAAATCGGGAAATTAGGGTTTTGAAAAGGGCTAAACCATAACTCCTTAACCACGCATCCAATTGAGTTGGTTCAAAGCTCATATGGAAGCTCTTGACAAGTCCTACAAAAGTCCCATAGTAGTCCACAACCATAAAATGCATACTTTTTGAGATAGAAGCAAAAACATTCCTAGAAGGGAAAATAACTTAGAAAATTTCTAAGTTATTTTCACTTTAAAAGCTTGTGTGCAGCCAACTTTGAGGGGATTTTTCACCTAGTTCCAATTGGAGTTTGATTCCTTGACAAACATGAATGTTTTAGAGCTATGTGAGGGCTTTCTAAATTGTACTAGAACATCTCAATAGGAGTTATGAGCAGAAAGTTACATGTATTCAAAATTAAGGGTCTCACACTTTAGTCCCACATTGGCTGAATTTTCAAGATTGATTTATTTCACCAATTTTGCCAAATATTCTTGATCCAACTTGTTGTATCTGATGTATGAGATGTATGTAGCATGAAACAAAAGAGAATTATGCAGAATAGCCCAAAATCAAAGCTTGAAGTCCATTGCCTTGCAAGTGGGGCAAGTTGCCAAATTGAACTTCACCAAGCATGAGGTGGAAAGGTAAAGTTGTACCAGCCCCTTCCCTATGGTTTCTAGGATGCAAATCACATCATAAAATCATTAAGGAGCTTTGAAAAAATGTTCTTGTAGCAGAACAAGTGGAAAACCATTCAAGGGAGGTTTGTTTCAAAAAATCTTAAAGCTTGCTTCATGGTGAAGAAAGGTCTCTAGCAAGCACCTCAATCCATTTCTCTATAAAAGGAGGACTCATTCACCTCATTCCACACACAATTCATCTGATAGAAACCATAGAGAATCTCTGTTATCCCAATTTCCACATATTGCACCAAATCTCCAAAATCACAAGATCCATGAAAACACCAAAAATGGTCATGAAGTGAAATTTGCTCAAAATCATTTCTACCCTTTCAAACACCCCAACAACCCTCCATACACTCTCTAAATATCATATGGGAGGTGTCTAGCCCTTTGAACCACCAAGAAAACTCAAAAATCAAAAAGTCAAACTCATACCTAGCAAACTTTGACCAAAAGCCACAAAAACCACCAAATTGTGTTCTAAGCTTTTCCTTGAGGTTGTGATCATTTGTACACCTCACAAATAGCATATCTCAACTGTCAAGACCCTTAGCAACCATTGGAGACTCATAGTTTTCATTTTGGCATCATAAGTGGTTGTTTACTTAAGGTTGAAGCAAGGTGTGCATTTTACTTAAAGTTAAAGCAAGAACCAAGGCCAAGAAGTGAAGCAAAGGATCTCTGGTTTTCTCAACATTTCTAGCATATTCAAAAGGATCATTAAGAGGTATGTAGTTGTTTCTATTTGGTTTTAGTATCATTTTTTATGAAATCACATTTTTGAGCATATTGGTAGAATTTGAACCATGAACACATGTTGATTTTTATGATGTTTTGTTTTTTTGATGGATGGAGGTTCTCATAAGCATTAGCACAAATATTTGAACATGTTTCTGTCATATTAATTCAACTGTTATGCTGTCTCAAACATGTGAGCATTTGGACTGTTGTTGGTTTCATGTTATTAAATTATGTGGTGATGCTGCTAGGTTTCTGGTGTGCTTAGAACCATAGGTCTGTTAGAATATGGATGTTATTAGAGCCACACCTTTAGGCTCAGTTTTGTTTTAATTAGATTTGAGTTATCCAAGGGCCAAGTGTTATGGATTCTAACTGTGGGAGGATGCTTGGTGTGTACTTGTTCATGTCCTTATAACTTGTGGTTTATTTGCAAACTCAAACTCAGGCCAGGGTTGGTATATATGTTGTTCATATTGTTGAGCTTATTACCACAAAAACCTGTTTGCAGCAGTACTGTCCCTTAGAGAGGTAAGTGGTATTTGCTCAAAGTTTGAGTAAGATGCATACCAACTGTCATTGACTGCTATTGTTTGATGACTGTCCCAAAACTAAGTCCATCCCTCATGTACCCAAATATCAAGTGTGTTTGGATTGCAGTCCCAAATCTGAACCATACCTATAGAACATAGCCTGCTTTTCTAAGTTTAGTTTGGCCAGGTTGTATTTTCAGTTGAAGAGATTTGAGGCTAGTGATCAGGAGTGTGAGTGTCTATGTTGGCCAAAGCATTTCTGTTTGGTTTATTTTGATCTTATGCTGTTTGGTAAGCATTGTGAAATATCAAAGCTGGTTGCCAATTGATTGAAGGTTGGCTTGGTCAACAATCTCCCAGTTTGGATTGGGGATCAATAACTTAGTGTAGTATGAGGTATGTTGATTTTGGTATGTACAATTTTTGGCCTCTCACCATGTCTTGTTTGTGGCTGCTGCTGATCCCATTTTTGCTTATGGCCAGTTTACTTGTGTAGTCTGTTAGAATTCATGTGTTGGTTTCTAAATGCTCTTGCTGTCTTGATTGCCCTTATTTCTCCAAGAGTTTATTACTGATAAGGACTAGGACCTGCCAGCCAGAATTTTGTTTGAAATAGAAGGCATATAATAAGTTGTGGTGTGTGTGAATAACCTAGCTTTCCATCTGTCATGCACACCAGAACTGATAGTTCATGGGAGCCATCATTTGATGGGCCAGATCAGTTAGGATGTTTGAGTTTTGTCACTTTCAGCATGTGTGTGCTATTCTTGTAAAACATGGTAGTAAATTCATGGATGTATTAATACTGTCAAAGAAATCCATAGCAGTTGGGGGGTCAGTTTTAGCATAAGTCCTAGAAACCTGATTTTTGATACTTGAACATATGTGCATCCATGTTTGAAAAGTGTATGAGGGATCTACTTTGTCATATCTTGCATAAAAATGATTTTTCATGTTTTCATGCTTATACCAAGTACTCATCAAGCACATTCATGAACCTTTTTCACATAAAGCTTGTTCTCATCAAAAACATTTTTGAAGCACCTTATTTTGGTCATTTGTGAGATGTTTACATGATCATTGAGTATCAAAACACACTGCATCAAGATTGACACTTCCACATGCACATTTCTTCACTAAATTAACAACTCACATGCCAATTTTCAATGTAAACCTGTTCTGCATCAAATCCATATTGGAAAACTTTGCATTAAGTATTTATGAGTTGTGTGCATGGTTCTTTATCATTTAAAACAACTATCATGAGTTGTTCATTGCAAATTGCATTTCCAATGTTAAAATTGCAACTTGTTGGTCATTACTCACAACAAACTGTTTTCAACTGAATCTCTTGCTTACTTTTACTCATCAGCATTATTTTAGTGTGTGTATGTTTGTGGTTTGATCTAAGGTTGGCTAGAGTGGGAGTTGAACAGCAAAATGCATCACATAGCCTTAGAATTCAAGAGCCATCGAATTTCTCACTAGGTTAGGAATTTTGAAAAACCACCACCACCATCATTTTCCTTGTTCAATTCTACCCAAGATGCATATAAACTTTGTCAAAATCCATTGAGAAACAAGAAAGTTATGGGTGTTTTGCAAAATCATAGTTTTGGCTTTTGTTTTGCCCAGGAAACCAACCAAACAAGCCTTGTATATTTATTGTTTCACTTTGGTTAATGGATGTATGGCCGCCCTAGCGGTTGAGACTTTGCGCGCACACTATACTTGGCATGGGTTTGATCCCTTGTGATAACCCTTGTTGCCACTTTTTCTTATTTTTTTCACATGAACTTTAAAAAATCATAACTCTCTCATTTTTTATCATTTTTCACCCATTCTTTTTTCATTGTGTTTGTTTTAATGTGTAATTTCATGTCATATATTTATTTTCCATGTTTGATTAAATTTTTATCATGTTTGACCATGTGCGATTCGTGCATTGACAGTGCTAACCCTAATCTGTTGCAGATGAAAGTTAAAAGGGTTCCGCTTGTTTTTCTTTGTGAAAATTGATTGTTCTCATACCTATACATGTTGGTTAACTTGCTAGGATTTTTACTTTGAATTATTATCATGCTCAGTTCATCTGTTTGTTAACTGTACTCCAGGTGCGATTTGTCGTCACAGTTGTCGTACTAATCATCTGTTTTTCATCCTTAATCTTTTTCATTGGTTGTCACCATGAATGATCTTGTTTATATTTTATCCCCAAGTGATGAAGCTTGTTAGCTTTTATCCAGTTACCGATAATCTGTCCCTCCAAAGGAAAGTCTGTCCACTTGACTGTCAATGTCTTGGACCAAAATCTTCACTCTCTCTTGACTTTGTTAAGTCACTTCAATCCTAGATTAGGAGCCTTTAGACTTTGCTTGAAGTCTAAGAAACCCACCCATATTAGGAGTGATTTGCAACTAGAACCCTAGGAAAGAGTTCGTCAACTCTGTGTAAGAATCATCGTCATGACTTCTTACTTCCCCTTCAACTTAGCTTAGGGAGTTTTGTCAAACTCCACACAAGCATTGTCATGTTTGTTCCCCCTTTGAACTTTGATCATCATCAAGTGTTCTTTCCCCTTGTGAGGCGAACTACGATTGCTCTGATTCTATCCTAGTCAGGATACGTAGGCAAAAGGTGCGATGCCTTTGCGAGCAAACTTAGAAAACCACTTAGGCCTTTTATTTATTTTATCTCAATTCCCAATCCTTAAACCATAGCACAATTCACAAACTTAGCAATTAATTAAACAAAAGGTTCCTGTAGAGTACTACAGATATTTAGGGTGCTAATACCTTCCCTAGATATAACCAACCCCCGAATCTCTTAAAGCGTTGTTGTCACATCGCGCAAAAGGTTCTTTCTTTCTTTATACCTATCCTTTGGATAAATTAAAGACCGGTTGTAAAAAGAAATACGGTTCAAGTTAATTAATAGCTTGATATCAAATTTTCACCGCAACAGAAAGCTTGGAAAAGTGTCTTGTGGATTTCACCATCCACTTCCACATACTTAAAAGATGATAGCTGGCTCACCGTGATGTCTTCCTCTCCACAGACAGTAACCATTTTCCCTTCCATAATATATTTCAATTTATAATGCAACGTGGAAGTAACTGCCCCAACAGAGTGTATCCAAGGTCGACCTAGCAGACAACTGTAAGCTGGCTGGATATCCATGATATAAAATGTTGCGTTAAAATTTGTCGGCCCCACCTGTATGGGCATAGTGATCTCACCAAACACTGACCTCTTAAATCCGTCAAAAGCCCTCACAAATAAGTCACTTGGCATGCATATTAGCCCTTGAGTAGCCAATTTCATAAAAGCTTTCTTTGGTAGTACATTAAGGGATGAACATGTGTCTACCAAGACATGAGACAACAGAGACCCTCTGCACTCCATGGATATATGTAGAGCATGATTATGGTTTCTCCAAGCAGGAGTCAAATCCAAATCTATAAACCCCAGGCCATTACTAGCATTTACATGTGCTACCACACCTTCTAGATGGTTTACCGAAATCTCTTGCGGCACGAATGCCAAATTCAGAATTTTCAACAACATGTTTCGCTGTGCCTCAAAACACAATAGAAGCGATAGAATAGAAAATTTCGATGCCGTCTGGTGCAAATGATCTATAATCTTGTAATCGTTTTTACAGATAAGCCTCATGAACTCTTCAGTATCCTTTACAAAAGAATCTTTATCAACTTGCTGCTGAACATTTTCTTCTACCACAATCTTTCTTTTACCTTTATCACCTTTGTCAACACTAGTTCCTGGCGGAGAGAAAATCCTGCCACTCCTAGTAACTCCTCCTGTTCCGACGATGTTTTCAACTGAAATACCTCCATATGATGACCCTGTCAACTCCTGCTTTTGTCCATTGCAAAACACCTCTGCCCCATAATTCTAGGGAATGGCCTTGGTACTTTCATAAGGTATTGGTCCTGGAGTGGTAATAATGACTGGAGTTGGCCTTGGCGGCGCTGAGATATTGATCATCTGGTACAGAATTGAAATCGTTGCAACTTCATCCCGTTCATTATTACCCTCACCAATCACCTCTTCTCCTACAACCCTGTCGAACTGTAAACTGCCTTCATTAATCAAACTCTGAATACGACTTCTCAAAGAACTACAACCCTCTGGCCGCGTAACACATTTTGAACAATCTTCTGAACACCCCAGATATACACCTCCCATTAGCAGTTTATCTTTTACGAATCTCAAAGGGGTCTTCAACTCTACAATATCAGTTATCAAGTTTAGTATTTCTCCTTCAATAACAACATTGGCCCTAGCTACCCCATGGTTTGGCATCGGATTCTAATTTACGTTGGGGGTTTCATTGGTCAAATGATTGTTTTTAAGTCAAGTAAATCTTGAACCTTATGCTTAAACACTATGCAATTGTCAATATGGTGGCCTGGAGCTCCGGAGTGGAACTCACACCTAGCGTTTGCATCATAACCTGGTGGAGGCACACCGGTGAGTGGTGCCAATGTTCTCTTCTGGATAACCTGGTGGAGGCACACCGTTTACATCATAGGCGGTGTCTCAAATTGCCTATTGGCCATCCTTCCCCTATCCTGGTACTGGCGAGGCGCACTAGCTTGTTGTTGTGGTACAAACAGAATGGCTATAATAGCAACCTAATATTGATGATGTTGTGCTCGGCCTTTACCTCTATAGGATGATTTTTCATTCGTATGTCCCTCTCTCTTCTTAGTGTTTCCATTGTATGGCTTCTTCATCCCTCTTGATGAAGATCCTACTCCATTTGGTATCTTTCATGTCTTAATACCATTCTCTACCCCCTCTCTTGTCATCACCAAATCTGAAAAGCTTTTAGACATACATCCAATTAATTTCTTATAATATGTTCCTGGCAAGGTCGCCATGAACATGTCAATCAGCTCACGCTCCACCATTGGAGGTTGCACTCTGGCTGCTAACTATCGCCACCTCTATGCATACTCTTTGAACCCCTTGTTGTTTCTCTGTGATAGATTTTGCAATTGCACCCTATTCGGTGCCAAGTCAGTATTGTACTGATAGTGACACACAAATGCTCCCCATAATTCTCTCGAACTCTTTATATGTGTCCTTTCCAGACCCATATACCACTCCAGAGAAGGACCTGACAGACTGTCCTGAAAGAAATGCATCAATAATTTCTCATCATCTGAATAGGCAGACATCTTCCGGAAATAAGCCCTGAGATGTACTTTGGGACAAGTCGTCCCTTTTTACTTATCAAAATCTAGTACTTTAAACTTCGGGGGAATCCTAAACCCTGGCACCAGTCCCAAATCAGACATATCAAGTCCCAAAGAGTTTTGGTTCTCGAAGGCTTTCATCTTTTCTTCAATCAATTTAAATCTTCTATCAGCTTCTGTGGGTAGCCCCACATCCAAGTCTCTCATTGAGAACACATCATCTTAGTTGTCTTCTTCCCATTGGGAACCAGCAGCTCCCCGAACAACACATACACTAGTCCCAATGCCATGAACTCCACCATGATTACCTCTTCCTGGAGGGTTAACCATTGTTAGAACACCATTTCCATGAGGAATTTTGCCATCCACTGGAGGAGGAATAACAGTGGTCCCTCCGTGCAGAATACCATTACCATTAACCCGTGCTATTAGCGGCTGAACTAAAGTTCTTAGTTACTTTTGCCCATTGGCGACACTTTACATCATCTCCATAAATTGTGCCATTCTATCCCTGACCTCTTGTAACTCATGATGCACTTGATCCATAATTCTCTGCTGATTTCCTCTCGTAGAATATTTGTGGAAGACTGTATCTGCAATCCTGTTAACTGTTGAATTATACCAGGTAGAGACATAAGATTAGAAGCTCCAAGGACACCTACTATGCAAATGAAAATGATAATGCAAAATGCAAACATGTGTATATGTTCCAAGGAGATCTCCCCCTTGATTTTAGTTTCACAGATAATAACAGAACAATAGAGATAAAAGGAAGAACCAGAAAACCATCTCATAAAAAAATGAGAACAAAAGTCAATGTATACAAATCATCAATAGGAAATACAACTGTATACAAGCATATGACCCCATCCAACAGATCTGGTGATGGTCCAAATACAAGAAAAAAGAAAAGACATCGTCAAAAAGCCTTCAACTACTGTAGGCCTTGTACCAGGTCTGAGCTTCCACTAACAGCTCCTTTGAATCTGGATGCTTAGGTCTTGCCACCAGCTCTTGAATGAGGAGACCCCTCCTGCAGATGACATCTTTCAGTCCCTGAACTTAGTCTTCTCAAGCATCTTCTCCAAAGGCATCTTCAAGTCTTGGTCTCTTCAATTCTTCTCTCACCTTGAGCTCCTTAAATGCTGACAAGGTTTCATGTAGCTTCTAATCGCTTGCATACCTACGAGATGATTCTGCTGAAACTTCTTTTCCTTTAACTTTGAGCTATGTCTTCAAATGGTAAATATGTCTACAAAGTTCATTCTCTCTTCCTTTGTTGGCAGTCAATCTAACGTTCCACTAATCATTGAACTTAGATATTTATAAATAAGTTATATCTAGTTCTTTCTTCTTTGCTTTAGGATGCTATCAATACTTTTCAAATCTTGGCCAACTCATCCTCGTACCCGGATCTCTTCATCCAATTCCTTTTCTATCTTAGCCAAGGCTTCTGTCTTTACTCTAGCTAGGTAAACAACTTCATTAATGTCACGTTTCAATTGAATGATCTCTCTTTTCAGCTCTTCATTTTCCTTACGCAACTCTTCTTTTTATATCTGAAGCTTATCATATCTCAGAATATCAACTGTCATAGGCTCCTCAATCATCAGGGGATACAAGGGTTCTTCAACAGGAAATGGCAACAATATCTTCTCCACCCTTCTCTGAATCCACTCTTAGTAGGGGTCATAAGCTCTGCAGTCATATTTTCCTAAAGAAATCTTCCCCTTCTTAAGAATCCTTCCCCATGCTTCAACAACCTTGGCTATAACATCTGAATTAGATACACCGGTAAAGTACAGAGATTCCTGTACTTCTTCATCTTTCGGAGGTCCTTTCAAAGCGTATCCAAACTGTATAATAGCGAGAGAAAGGTTATATTTAACTCCCCCTTTCCTCCTCATTAGAGGTACATCGGGAAAACCACCACAACTAGAAACAATCTCCACACCAAGCAGATCCCGATTGAACCAAGTAATGTCCTTAGCAGTTAAACCCATGAGCCTCTGAGACCACTCATGTGTATTCCTTAAGTCAAAGAAAGCTATGGTGCGAGGAAGATGATCTATGAACCATTTGTGGAAGAGTGGGGTACAATAAGAAACAGTCTTCCCTCTTCTCTTTTCATTCTTGTAATGTATTGAATGATGTAGATCGCTTAGGAGAATGGGTATAGGATTTTTGGATGCGAAGATACTGAAAGCGTCCATAACCACCAAGTCAGGTATGTTTGGGAACATCACAATACCATAGATGCGTAGAGCCAAGATAGCGTAAAAACCACCCAACAGCCCTCTTTGGCGTACTTCTGGGCTTTGTCCACCAAGAAAGACAAAGTAAAGCCAGAGACACCATTCCTTGAAACTACACTGCCTACCAATTCAGACATTCTCAAATAAAGAGCAGTTGCCAGCTTCTCAATATCAAGCTCCTTTTCTAGATGAAAGAACGGTACTTTATCCTGGACTGGGATCCCTAGGATAAAGGCAAATTCCTCCAATGTAGGAACTAGAACATAATCTGGGAAAGTAAAGCAATGCAATGGAGGATCATAGAACTGCAGCAAAGTAAGGATGACTCCTTGCTCATAACTTGTAACTTTACAGACAAGACTCAGAATTCTACCATAGTCTCTTATAAACACCTCAAGAGTACCCAGATCAGCCATAGCAATGAGATCAAATAAAGGTCCAATATCTGGTAGAGGAAACTTGTACAGAATAGTATTCTTCCTCTCTACTTCCATCTTCAAAGAAAACCAGGACTAGAATATGAGGAGAGATGAGAAACCTGAAACACATACACATGCAATGCAAAGTTGAGAATGAGTATGCAAATGCAGACAAGGATCAAGGCATCAAAACCTGCTGTGTTGCTGACTGAATTAGACCAGAGTTCTGCTCCAACCAGAAATCCAGAATATCAAAGAATACCACAACATCCGAGATCGTAAGTCCATACTGGCGAGAAAACTAGAAAACCAATTTTGTTAGAGCTCAAAGTTTCCTACAAAACCCTTCTCTCTCACATGTATGTTCTAGTCTTGAAAGGTGTCGCAACCGTGAAAAACACCCGACGGAAAAAACAGAAGAGTCACCACCGAACGTTATTTATCCCAAAAGAGAGGGAAAGGAAACGATTGAAGAAAACCTGAAGAACGGGAAAGGCAAGGTCATACAACCAAATCTTGGGTTCGGGAGTCGGTTACGCAAGGGGAAGGTATTAGCACCCCTCATGTCCGTTGTACTCAACATGATCCATGCTTGTTGTCTAATCAAAGGGTGTGTTTATCTATAATCTACTGCTAAATGAAAACGAGAACAAAAGAAAAAGAAAGAGACTCAATAGGACATCGCCGCCCTATGCCTACGTATTCCCTTGTGCAATGGGAAAGTCATAGTCAACGTAGTTCAGAAAACTACGGGTGATGGGGGGAAGGTTGCTCACCAAGACATCATCATATTGTGCCTAGCTATCCTCATATGGTATGAGAAATCAAAGCGAATGTAGTTCGAGAAACTAGACCACTAGTTGGTTAAGTGTTTTTTATGAGTGACGTTAGGTTCCCATTCCAGCAGTTAGGGACGATGCCTGTTTGCGGTAGAATGGAAAAGTAACATACTCTTTTTTGAAAATGATTTTGAAACACAAATCCCGAAGGATAAAAGGTTTTAATTTTGTTCGTGAGTTTTAATGAAGTGATTTGAATTTGTTTGGGATTCACGTTGCACTAAAGACTATGACGTAGGAGCGAATGCGTCGCATATCGCCCAAAAGGCATACGCTAAACACTATAGACAAGTGAGGAGAAACCCCCCACTCATCATTTCACATGTGCTTAAGGCTCGTAGCGTACAATGTTCATCAAATTTATTAGATGATTTAGAAGTGTTTTGAGATGAAAAGAGAGACGCATGGAAAGTCTAAGGTAAACTCGGCCCTAGCGTTGTCAAACAAAGTGGTCATAAAGTTAAGATGCGAGAGGAAATTCTATCCTAATGTTAGCATGCAAAAGATGGACCTATGGTTGAGGTTAAAAGGGACTAACCTACTTGTTATCATGCATGGATTGTAAACCTAGTGTCTATCCTACTCCAAATTTAATTGGAAATTAAATTGGAATAAGAATCCTATGGGAACATGCAGAGGAAAAGCAAAAATGAGAAAACAAGGCAAAAACAACAGCTACAACAGCGCCTCCTGCACAAGACAACAATAAAGTCCAGCACACAAGCAAGACAACCTATAATAGCATATGTTTCAGCATAAAAATAGGTGTTAAAAGACAATTAGTAAGCAAGCAAGGCAAAGACAACATGCATAATTCAAAACAACCACAGTTGTGGAAAGTGGGGCAACAGGTAGGCATGAATGCAATTAATCAAGAGAAAACACCAATCATGAATAGATATCATGCAAGCATGAACATGCTTCGACAATCAAACATAATTGATCAACAACATTGCATCAACAAGAATCATCAAGATCATCATGCTTTTCAAATTAAATTGAATGATCGAATGATCAAACAAGCGTGCAACAAAGTGGAACCGGAAATAAATGCAAACGTGCATCAAACATCCAGCAAAGCGAACATTCATGATAACCAAGCAAAGCAATATGATCATTCATCAATCAAGCAACATTAGCATGTTATACATTCAAACGGAAACCAGATGTTATGTGTCGAAGAATCGAGATCAAGCATTTAAGAACGGTGAAATATGTCAAAAACAATCCATATAAATGCATCATATCAAATCATGAAGTTTATATGTGAAAAGGAACCCCAAACAAGAAAAACAAAAGAAAAAACAAGGCACACTGTTTAGTGGTAATCGATTACTGTAATCAGGTAACCGGTTATCTGTTGTAAAAACAGCCTGGAACGTGAAATTTATGAAGGGTAATCGGTTACCCATATGTGGTAATCGGTTACCACTGAACAAAAAACAGAAAATCAGCCTCCAAAATCAATTTTCAGCACCAAACAACTTATCGAATCACTCATATGAACATGTGATCAATTAAGCACGAAATTAACATCAAATATCAATGATCCAGCATCATGTAAACACAATCAAACACTAAAGTCACAAATCACCAAGATCCAAATCATCAAAATGGATCAAAAAGCATCAAAAGCCATGGATCTACATTGTGATTATTCAAATAAGCTCAAAACAGAATTATATATAGAATTCACCAACCTTCAAATCCGGTTGGAAATTTGCAATGCTAAAAATTCAAATTTCTTGGCAAATTTTACCCAGGGTAACCGATTACCCATACGTGGTAACCGGTTACCACATTCAAAAAATGTCCAATTTGGCGCTAAATGGAGGGAATCTTGTATAACCACTCATTGCCACCTGTCCTAAGCCCAGTTAAGCCTCCGAAACTTGCCATTGGATATTATAACTGTGAGAATGCCTGAGATAGCCTGTACACCGTCTCCTGAATTGAAAATAACATGTTGAATAAAATAAAATCGACCACTCGATCGTAGGCAAAATAAATGTCGAAGCCTCTAATGCTCGCTGTTTGAACTCTTGCAACGAAAGGGAACCCTGAGCCATAGAAATACCTTGATCCTATGTCTCGAGAACCAATGCTATGATATGCAAAAATGCAAAAATGCAGAGAAACATAAACCAGTAAGTCTAGAAACGATGAGACAAATTTTGGGGTGCTACAAAAGGTACGACATCCTATGCAGGTCATCAGTATCATGGACTTTCAGGTTGAGTAACGATGATACGTTCACCATTTCTGGTTTAGCATCATGGCCAATCGAGGAGGTCTCAACTGACTTCCCAATGAACAGTCTCCAGGATCGTTAGTTTTCTAATTCAACACCCCCTCAACTGCCCTAAATGCGCAGGATAGGATGTCTCCAAAGAAAACCTCGTATGAACGTGAGAAAACTTCATCTTATCTTGCTTTGTGATAATGAATGCTTGTTTGTACGTGAGAAACTTGTTGATCATGTGGATGTTGTGACTTTTTCTTCTTGCTCATGTCATGTTCACATGTTTTGCCCTTGATATGTTTGCTTTGCACTTGTTTGTATGCATGCTTGTTTGGTATGTTTGTGTATGAATGGTATGCATAACTTGTTGCCTTATGCCCTACCTTTGATCATTGACATGACTTGAGTATAATATGTTGTACTTGCTTCCCTACCATGTTTCTTGTGCCATTTAACTTCATCTTATCTTGCTTTATGATAATGAATGGCACAAGAAACATGGTAGGGAAGCAAACACAACATATTATATTCAAGTCATGTCAATGATCAAAGATAGGGCACAAGGCAACAAGTTATGCATACCATTCATACACAAACATACCAAACAAGCATGCATACAAACAAGTGCAAAGCAAACATCTCAAGGGCAAAACATGTGAACATGACATGAGCAAGAAGAAAAAGTCACAACATCCATATAACTGCTGGAATGAGAACTTAACGTTGCTCATAAAAAACACTTAACCAACCAGTGGTCTAGTTTCCTGAACTACGTTTTCTCTGACTTCTCATACCAGATGAGGATACATAGGTACAAGACGATGATGTCTTGGCGAGCAACCTTCCCTCCACAGCCTATAGTTTTCTGAACCACGTTGACTCTGACTTTCCCATTGCACGAGGGAATACATAGGCATAGGGAGACGATATCCTACCGAGTCTCCTTTTTCTTCTCCCTTCCCTGTTTAGCAGTAGATTTTAGATATCTCACCCCTTTTGATAGATAACAAGCGTGGATCTCGTTGAGTAAAACGGACGTGATGGGTGCTCATACCTACCTCGTATAGACGTTAAATGGGCTCCAAATGAAGTTAAATGGCACAAGAAACATGGTAGGGAAGCAAGCACAACATATTATACTCAAGTCATGTCAAGGATCAAAGATAGGGCACAAGGCAACAAGTTATGCATATCATTCATACACAAACATACCAAACAAGCATGCATACAAACAAGTGCAAAGCAAACATCTCAAGGGCAAAACATGTGAACATGACATGAGCAAGAAGAAAAAGTCACAACATCCACATGATCAACAAGTTTCTCAATCAAACATGAGCATACAAAAGGATCATACAAATAGAATCACACAAGTGAGAATTAAAGCATGCCTCAAGAAGAATTCAAACATCAAATCAACCATACAAGAGGAACAACCATAAAACAAACACCAAGAACTCAAAAGACATGAATAGGGATAGAAAATCACTCAACAATGGATCAAAACAAAATTACCATCAATTTGCAATTTTAAAATCAATTAAAAAAATAAAAAGACAAATAAAACCTAAAAAGGATGGAAAATAGTTAAACTACAAAAAAAAGACCAAGAACATCACCAGAGGCCATAAACCATCATAGGATCATATGCTAATTTTTTCACAATTTAAATGACTCAAAAGTAATTTTAAACCAATTAAAATTAACCAAATAAATAAAAAATACAAGGAAAATAACAAAACCAGAAATAAAAATCTAATAAAATCACCATAGGTTCAAAACCATCATAGGATCATATAACATTTTTCTCGTAATTTTAAAATGATTAAAAATAATTTTAAACTAATTAAAATTGGCTCAAACAAATTAAAATTCAAGAAAAATAGCAAATGGAAAAATAAAAATGCACACAAATAAAAATCAGAAAAAGAGAAATAAAAGGAAATTTTAGAAATTATTTTGGTATTTTCCTGATTAAAAATAAATTTTCTATGAATTTATGAAAATAAAATGAATTTAAAAACAAAATAGAAAAAGAAAATAAAACAGAAAAAACAAGATGCGTTGGATCTGAGTTCATTAAATGACGTGTCAAATCCAAAGACCAGAAAGCTCGCATCCACGGTGGATCTGAGTCAACCTCATCATTTCCAAACAAAAAGGTCAAACCACGCAGGATTAAAACAAGTGGCAAGATGGACGGTGAGATCGTCATCTTCAACCTCCAACCACTGAAAAATTTCAGAGAATGCAGAAATTCGTGGATCCGTCAAACCATAATCATTGGAGCTCATAATGGTTTCATTTGATGCGTCTTTTCAAGACGATCTCAACCATATCATCGCGCCATATTTCTTTAAACCATAGCTCACTCAATTTGAAAAAAAACCAGAAAGAAAAGCAAACACGGATTTGAAAATTAAGCATCAAAGCTCAACCAAAACCAAAATCTAACAATCCTAACAACATCAGCACATCAAGGACTACATCTTAGCAACAAATTTGAGTTGAAATGGTTAAGAATTGTACCTGTTGAAGTTCAACTTCAAATCTCTGAAAATGGAGTTCTCTAGCTTGATTCAGGCAACAATCCTTCAAGTTCTTGAGTTGGTTAGCTTCACTGAATATTGGTGAAGCTAACTGAATGGAGAATTTGAGTGAATAAGGTGTGGAAATGAAAATTTGAAGTTCAAGCTTAAGAGTTCAAATGTGATCTCAGCAGGGTGATTCTGGCTATCAAAGCTTGTGAAAATGAGTGGAATGAGTCTCTTATTTATAGGGAAAGCTTTCTGAATGGAGAGGGAGTGTGAATGATGTGAATTAAGGTGAATTCATGCACACCTGCAGTATGAGCAAAGTGTGACTTGAAAACTGCCAAAACTCACTCAAATCAACCCAGGCAAATTGGTTAATCATATTTAGATTGAATTCGTGGCTTAATTTGGTGATTAGAGGCTAAGTCAATCAAATTCAATTCTGACTTGAAGTGGATTTTCAGCTTTGAAATTCAAACTTTGCAACCATGGTGCTCACAATGTAGGAGGCTTTTTGAGATGATTCTTCTTACATTGGATAAAGGATGATGCCAACTTTGCAATGTGAAAAGAAAGTATTGATTTTCCAATATGAGTTGAGATATATGATCCTTCAAAGTAGCCTTCATGAAAAGGTTCAAAATTGCAAAACACTTAGAAAAATTTCAAGTCTTTTTAGGGATCAAAAGTGACCTATAATGTTTTGACAAAAACAAAGACCTTCCATGAGTTTTTGGCACTTCCACCTTGAATAAAAGATGTAGAGGACATCTTCAAGTTCACTTTAGAAAAATAATGGGCTCCAAATGATAAAAATTGGCCAAGTTGTGACCTTTTGAAGTTGACTAGAAAATCCTTCCAAAGCTCAAAATGACCTATAATGTTTTCAAACTTTTGATGATCCTTCAAGCATAATTTGATCTTTGCTTATAAAGAGAACTTGTTAGGGATGATGAAAAGAGTTCATTATAAAAATAAGCACCTCAAGATGTTGAAAAATGAAGGAGTTATGCCCATTTGATCATAGCATCCACAAATTGCTAAATTAGGTCAAACACCTTGAACCAAACTTGAATCTCTTGATGATTACTTGCACAATAAGCCATGGTGAACCACATATGATCTTGAAATGATGTTGTATTGAATCACACTTGAGGATGAGGATCTCTGGGAGCTTGAGAATTACCATAAAAGTCAAGAAGAAAACTTTGCTTAAGGTTGAAGGAACATGCTCTTCCTATGTTGAGAAAGAAGCCACGATGCCTTGATCCTTGTCCAATGCTATGCAAAAATGAATATGAGAATGCAATGAAAAATAAGCTAAGATCTAAGAGCAAAGATGACCAAATTTTAGGGTGCTACAAGTTTGAGTTACCTTTCAACCTATCGAAGGTGGCACTCTGCTTTGAACTTTGGTCGATCAGCTCCTCAAATTTCCTCTTGACCGACCCTACTAAAAGCTTGTTGGGACCCCCGCCGGAGTTGACTATTATGGATAGGAATTTCTCTCAAGTACTGCGAGCGGACAACGTTACGTCGACCTTGTAGGGGAGGTAGAAGTCCTCTGACCGGGAGATGCACAAGGCGACTTGCAACCTGGTCTCATCGGAGGGTGGTGGCACCTCCTCGACCCTCTTCGCCTCGCAAGTTTCCTGTCAAAGAACCTCCTTCTTTCGAGCTTATCATTTCAGGTGCCCCATCTTGATTAGGATTTCGATGGCATCTTGAGGTGGATGCAATCTTCTGTGACGTGTCAATGACTCTTGTGGAACTGACAATACTTGGACTTGCCGACGTTGGGCTTAGGGGGTGTCGGCTTCGGGAAAAAGATGCCACCTCTTTGGAAATTCCAGTTAATGCACTCGTCCAGAATGCGCTCTCGAGGAGTTGTGAGTAGCGTATACTCGGTGAATCGGCTTGCTGGCCCCCTTTGCTCCTAGGAGTCTATTTCCCTTGAAAAATGGAAAACAACCGCTGATCTTCCAAATCTAAATTTGATGACTCACAGGATCGATCAGATTGATCCTAGGACATGTGCTAAAGGTTTATGTTTTGAAATCTATGTAAGTTGCACACTTCGACAATGTTTAGAGAAAAAGCTTTAATCATAAAGGTGTTTATTCGACTAAAGCGATAGAGAAGATAGAAATTTAGAAGGAAAGATATAAAGATCTTAGAAAGGAATTTAAGACGAAGGTAAAGTAAAGTGCATAGAAGGGGGTAGATTGTAGAAAAAGTAAAGGAAAACTTTGTAAAGTTAAGCAAGTAAATTAAACTTCATTGAAAGTAAAGATTGTGTATTTACATAACGTACATTCTCCTTGAACTCTTTTCTCTACACTCGGATACTCTGAGTAATTTTGGGAGTGACTTGTACAAATAGTAAATTATAACACACTGAATTCTATGTCAAAGACTTCTATTTATAATAGTAAAAAATAACTACCAATAACCTCCTAAGGCCATCAGCTTCCGACAAGTGTCACAGTGCATGAAGTCCTTTACCAAACGAAAGCCACTTGTCCCTCTTAGTCATAGGAAAACATAACTACTCCCTCCATTATTTGAATTTCAAAACTTCACTAATCTCCAACCAACATCTCGGTCGAAGGTTACTTTCTTTAAGGTTCATAATTTTCTCTAAGTCCCACAACTTTTGACTTCCCAATCGAAGGTCTCAAGGCCTCGAAAACCTCTTTACCACTCAAAAAGAATTTAATATTTTATTTAAATATTTTAATCTATATATATGAGTCGTCAAATTTGTGAGCTAACAGAGTCTCAAGGTCGATCTTCTTTTCTTCGATCCCCTCCTCGTTGGGGAGCGGTGGAGTCTTTGTGCCTGAAATTTCGGGCACTCTCCTGGTTCCACGAGTCACAGGCGTAGTTGGCGGATTCCTTCTCCATGTACTAGATGTAAGCTTGGGCCTTGTGAAGGAGCACGTCTAATGTGTTAGGCCTTTCATGCTGACGGCCTTGGCGAACTCAGTTCGAGGTCCAAGCCCTCATTCGATCAGACATCTCTTCATGTCGTCCGAGGTAGATACTTGTACAACTTTTAGGTTAAATTTCTCTATGTAGTCCCAAAGAGATTCTTCCTTCCTCTGGATGATGGATTCCAGAGATGCTTCCATCTTTGGGTGTCACCGGGAAGCGGTGAAGTGCCTGGAGAACTGTCTTTTCAGCTCTCTCAAGGAGGTGATGGATTCGGACTCAAGGCTCTTATACCAAGGTCGTGGGAAAGAGCCTACACTTGATGGCTCCTGGACGTTCCTGTAGTCGAGCATCACGTTGATGCTTTCAATGTGGTTGTCTGGGTCAGTCGTACCATCGTAGGTGGCCAGTACTGGGGGTTTCTCCATCCCGACGGAGTGGCGAGTTTCCTTGATAGCCCTGGACAGTGGAGTGCGGGGGTCATCCTCGTCACTTCTGATGGGTGATTGTGAGGAGGAAGGGTTGTATTGAGAGCTCCTGTCGCGACATGGAGGGCTCCTCGGACAAATCTTCTATTTCCCAGTATGTTCGTCGGCTCTGCTTCTCTTGGGAGCCGGGGAGCGTCACTCTTTTCGAGGAGGAGAACGGTCACACTTTTGGGTGGCCACGGGCTGAGGCCTTTCTAGTTGTGGACGATTCCCAGTTTGTCGTGCAGAGGGACTCTGAGACTCGTCATATTGGGGCCTCCGCGGGGGAAGGGAAAGACGAGTCTCTCGTTGTCGCAGGGACTGGTTGCGAGAAAACGGGCGACGATGTCTCTGCAGGAGAGATCATGGTTGTCGCTCGTTCTGTTGGAAGATCATCAGATTTGTCTGATTGATTTCCGTGAACAAAGACACCATGGTCGGGTCGGTGTTGGGCGACACAGGGATTGGTTGGAGCGTCAAGCGGCGTTGAAGGCCGTATCGTCAGGGGAGGGTGAGGCGGGGGTAATCATCATTGTTGGTGAACGGGGTGAAGGCGATTTCATGGACGTTGTCGTCATTACATTGGCTGACCATGATCAACGGAGGTTGATGTATGCTTTGGTTATTGAATTTCTTTGGAAAGAAGAACGGGGAAGCAAGATTCCCACATACGGCGCCACTGATCTTACCGGATCAAAAATGATCAACAACCAGCAACACGTCGTAAGCTCCTTAACTCGCCGGTGGTGGAGAAGAGGAGGGGTGTACCTGCAAGGTACTCTTATGCCAAAGTAAGAGACAGAGTAGAAAAAACAAGTACAGAAAAGGCGTATAAAGAAAAGAATATCTGACCCTTTAGTGAAAGAGGGTATTTATAATGTGCCCCCAACGTTGGGCCAATGGTTACTTTGCATTGGGTTGGATTGCAAGGCCTAATACGAGTAACTGTCAGGGCTTACGTGGCACAGGAAAGATCAGCACGTGGTTTTCACCCTGCGTCAACTGCCCTGTGATCTCCAGAAGGTGGGTGACCTGTTTTTTCGGACGCGGGTAGTTGCCTGATGACGTGTCCCCGCGTAGGGAACACGTGGAGATCGTGGGGGAGGCGTATGAGAGCTCCCCGTACGCGTGGATGGATTGGGCCTTCATTGGGCCCCTCCCGACGAAGAGCTGAGTTGGGTCGTGCCCGACAATGGGTCAGCCTCTGACCCAGTCTAGAACTATATATATATATATATATATATATATATATATATATATATATATATATATATATATATATATATATATATATATATATATATATATATATATATATATATATATATATGGCATATCAAGTGAGAGGGATTTTAAATGAGAGGTGAGAGGAACAAACAACAATCATTAGATCATGAGTAAACTTATTCATTAATGTGACTATTAATTTCTCTCTTATTAATTTACATTTCATCTCTCTTATTAATTTGATCTAATGGTTGTTGTTTGTTCCTCTCACCTCTCATTTAAAATTCCTCTCATTTGATATTCTATATATATATATATATATATATATATATATATATATATATATATATATATATATATATATATATAGGTTGAATAATTCAATCATTCTTAAAAAATTAATTTTCTTTATAATAAAAATTAGATGAAATAAAATTTAGTACCCTAATCTTATGTGTCATTCATTCATAGGGGTACTCGCGTGCCCGTCTGTCCGCTTTTTTAATTAACACACGTAAAAATTTAAATAATATTTTTTTATTTAATATTAATTTTAAATAAAAGTTAATAGTATAAAGTTAGATAGTAAATTAATAATAAAAAATTATTTGAAAGAAGATAATAGTGATTTTAATGGAAGTCATTTTGAATTAAACATTAAAAAGGTAAAATTGATAAAAAAAAAAATATAGACTACACCAAAATATCATGTTTTGCCTTTATATATATATATATATATATATATATATATATATATATATATATATATATATATATATATATATATATATATATATATATATATATATATATATATATATATATATATATATATATATATATATATATATATATATATATATATATATATATATATATATATATATATATTATAGATTCAACGGTAACCCTATTCCAACTTCGTTCCGTCTTCTACCCTAATTCTCTTCTTATTTATTTTTCTCTTCATTCCATTTAGTAATCATTCTCCTTAATCCTCCTCATGCCTTCTTAATTAATTTATCTTCAATTTATTTTTCTATTTTCGTTACACGCAATTTGATGTTGAAAATATGGAAATTTCTGATAGCAGAAGAAATTCATTCTCAGAGCTAGAAAACACCAAATTCACCAATAATTGCGGTGAACCCAGAATTTTAAATCATGAAAAAGAGTCTTTTCATGAGTTATATCCTGATGCCCTAGACATGTTTGATGGTTATTCTGAATCAAGTGATCATTCAATTGGTATGTTACCTTGTTTTACAAACAAGCTTTCTAATGTTAGCTTAAAGAATGTGCTTGTTGGGGCAATTTCAAACAAAACATCGACAACCACTGATAATCAGTTGCTGTCTGGAAGTTCTGATGTAATGTTCCTTGACATTGGAGAGAACGGTGATACGGTCATTGACTCTTCCGTGTATACGCCAAGTGCTCCCCCTCCTCCGGTTGGGATTGATTATGGTGTCTATAAAGACGTGCTAGAAGCTGAACCGCTGGAGTGGCTACCTGATAGTTCTACTTCTGGTTGCATGAAGTGTAGTGCTCTATTTACCGTGCTTACTCGTGGAAGACATCATTGCCGGTTTTGTGGTGGTGTTTTCTGCCGGGTGTGTACAAAGGGGAAGTGTTTGTTGCCGGTTAGGTTTAGGGAAAGGAACCCGCAGAGGGTTTGTGATGCTTGCTATGAGAAGCTTGATCCTGTGCAAGATTTTCTCATCGATACTGTTAGTAATGCTGTGCAGGTCGCAAAGCATGATGTAATGGATTGGACTTGTTCTAGAGGGTGGCTTAATCTTCCTGTTGGTTTGTCTATGGAAGATGAGATATACAAATCATCTAATACTTTGAGAAGCTACTGCAAGGTTTTTTCTTTTCTAATGCTTTATTTAAGTTTGTATTGAATGACTTACTTGTTATACTATTTCATTTATATCTGTTGATAGGTGGCCAGATCCAATCCTGAGAGGTCAATTCCTTTAGCCATTCTAACCGAAGCGAAAGGGCTTGCAATTTTAACCGTTGCGAAAGCCGGTGCATTGCTCTCTTACAAACTGGGTACTGGTTTGGTTGTTTCTAGAAGGTCAGATGGATCTTGGTCAGCACCATCAGCAATATTCTCCCTAGGTTTAGGATGGGGTGCCCAGGTAAGGAATTATATGAAGATTTCTATGATTTGTAGAACTATATATCTCTATGGTTGTTTTCGTTATTTTGCATCCATGGAAAATGAAAAAAGAGAGAACAGCATGAGTCTAGAATTTCTTTTATTTTTGTATCTTTATATTTATAGAATATTTTTCTATGCTAATCTTGCATTGGTTGAAACCTTTTTTTAACCAAATATAATAGAAAGTCACTATATAACAGTATTAAAACTCTGCTTCGATAAACGACTTATGAGTTATGACCAACAATATTATAATAAAGCCAAACTGTTTTCATATAGATTATAAGCTGTTTTCACATGTTATTGTGAAAATTTTATGAAAATAAGCTGAAGACAGCTTATGAAAAGTGATAAGCAAACCGTTTGCATAAAACAGTCCTACAAATGGTTATATATGTAGGTAAGTTCAAGTAAGTCACAAAACTAAAACTGTTAAATGCGCTCACCTGCTTGTTGACATCGTTACAATTTCTGCGTGATTATCACAGATTGGTGGTGAACTTATGGACTTTATAATTGTGCTTCGTGATATCAAAGCTGTGAGGACATTTTGCAGTCGCATGCATTTTTCTATTGGTGCTGGTTGTAGTGCTGCTGCAGGGCCTATCGGAAGAGTGCTTGAAGCAGATATTCGTGCTGGTGACAGAGGTTCTGCCATGTGTTATACATATAGTTGCAGTAAAGGTATGTCTGAATCTTCTCTTGGATCAAATGTTAAGAACATTTGTTGCGCAAGATTCATCTAAATACATAAGCATGTTTAGGCTATTTTGTATGATATAAATAATATTCATACTATGGCTTTCATCTTGCTTGAGTGGTTTCAACATTGATTAACATGCAACGTTCTGAAATGATAGGTGCATTTGTGGGAGTGTCATTGGAGGGAAATATAGTTGCAACCAGGATGGATACCAATCTGCGTTTTTACGGTAGTTCTTATCTCACAACATCTGAAATTCTTTTAGGGATGGTGGACAAGCCAGAGGCTGCAGAGCCATTGTACGTCTCTCTTCAAGACTTGTATTCCAGTTTACGCCATTAGTTTCTATTTAGCGCCGACACATCAGGACAAGTACTTGTCTGATTTTTGAGACTGACATTACATGTAGTTACATTCAAACACTTTCATTTTCATTTTCTTAAAATGTTTCTTTTGTCTACTAGTCATTGTCGTATGAGGTGTGTTAGTGATTCATTTTATTGTCGTATTAGAGCAACTTTAATGCATAGTTGTTAAACCAAAATTTTGTATAGTTTACCTTAGTAATAAAGATAGTAGAGCTGACATGACATATGAAATGCTATAAAACTAGTTTACGTGCTCTACACAAGCAACGTACTCTAACTCATTATTTAACATAAATAATAGATTTTTATTAATTATTTAACATAAATAATAAATTTTTATTAACCATTTAATATCAAGTTTGAATTCCTTATAAACAATCACCATTGAAGTAAAAACTTTTTAATTCAATTTTGGATTGCTTAAATCCTTCATGTCAATTTGGACCCACGTAAAATAACTTAGTTCATCCAATTTAGTTGCTCCCATTAAAGATGCTCTTAGGCGTCTATGTTAGTGATTCATTTCAAATTCTATTTGTAAATTGTACCCATCAACATCATTCATTCTTCCAACGGTTTGTGGAGCTTCCAGTGCTTTGCTTATATAAAATTCCAACACCAGCATTGAGTTCTTAAATGTGATTCCTCTTTACATATTTGAAGTCATTACATAGAGAGGTATCATGGACAAATACTTGATTTTCTTTCATCTCATTCCATAATCCACGTGACATTTACACCAATTTACTTATCATGTGAATATGTTACTGAAATTGGTCTTACATTACTAATTCGGGTTTGCCAAAGGTCTAGTAAGTCCGACCCAACTCCAAAGGTCCAACCCAAAATATTCTCGTTGAAGGGTGGCATACAAATGAAGTCTTGCCAAAAGGCCTTGCATCCGATGCAATTTACTTGTCCCTCAACCATTGTTAGATCTGATCAGACGGTCTCCCGTAACCCGACCTAAATCAAGCAGGAACGATTTTCACCTCTTATCATATATAAACCCCTCTTGCTACATAGTAGGTTTATTCATTCTTCTAACCCCACTTACTCGGACATTGAAGTACTAACCTTGCAGACCTATCCCCACTTCGGAGGCCCATACCACTGCACCAAATGAGCTCCTTTCTACTGCAACAAAACAATGGCGCTTTTAGTGAGAATTGACTTATTCTGACAATTTTTCACTAAAATCCCTATCCTAACTAATGCACCATTGCCACCGGTCGATCTTCCATTCTAATCTTCGATTAACTCGATATCAATGGTGGCAGTGTTTAAATCATCTTGGATAACCGCTCATCACAATGCCAATTGGATAACTACTCATCGCAATGCCAATGCCACCATTGTAGTTACAACACCTATTCTCGCTCCTATAAGAGATGTTTCACCTCTTCTAAAAGGGGAAACCGATCTAGTCCTTGTAACTTACCCAACCTTCTCATGCTATTAGGCTTCAACCCCCTATCAATTATAGAACTTTTCAGATCCTGTCGATTGTTCAACCTCTCTAGCATCTACCTCAAGGTCAAACCTCCAATCTGTCTCAAGACTCCTCACTAGTAAAAGAGACCCTACTTGATTAGGGTTGCAAGAAACTTTATATACCTATTTGTTATGTATTTTATGTGGAAGGAGTGAATGTCTTTTCTCATATATGAACTGAGTTGTTTATAGATGTCATCTTAGGTTTGGGTTAGAAAGTTAAAAGGTGGTTTCCACTATTCCATGATTAGAAATGTAAGAGTAGTGGAAGACTTATTCTTCATTTGATTGATATTACTTGGACACCTCATAGTCCACATAATATAAGTGACTAGATCACACACCAGATATGGTGTTTAGACCCCACTTTGAGCGACCAGGCCCGATCGGACAACACAAGCCCAATTGAGCGACTAGATACCCAGGTTGGACGGGTAGCACCCATTGCCTGACGTCATGAGACGAAGCCTTGGGTGACCATAGGTGATACCCGTATAATTGACATCCCTAGTGTGTTTGGCCTTCTCTTATTCTTTTTAGGTTATCCCTCCTTAGAACCCAATAAAATTATAATGATACACCCTGCGAGAATATACAGTCTGGTTTACTAAGATATTCGTCGATGTGGGTGGAATTAACGACACACTGAAGTGTTGGATCTTCAAAAAAGGATTAAGAACAAACTAAATATTTTGAAAAAAGTTAGGGTTTAAAGGCGATAGAAGTATGAGTGACCTCCTCAGCAAGGCCAATGATATATTAACCATAAAGAAAAACTCATAGCATAAGAGGTGGAAAGAATCCTCTCAAAAAAATAAGAAGGGATAAGAATAGAGGATCATGGAACTCAACAAATAACCACCCGATTGAAAGAGATTCTAACATGCGTCGTGATGACATGGACTAGGGAAACTACTAGAACCCCTGAGTCAGATTTTCATCCTACACACCCCTACATATGTTGAGGGAAAAGATTTTGGAGGAAGGAACCAACACCGACTTCAAGGAAGCCGAGATGAGCATACCTCCTCCATGAAAGAATAACTCAGAACAAATAAGACAAGATTTTTTGGTTTTCACAAGAGCCATGGGCATTACACGGAGGAGTGCATACACTTGAAGAACGCCATTAAAGAGCTGATAAAGAAAGGAAGGTAAGACTGGTACACTCAGGAGGGTGAAAGAAAAGACAATCATGAGAGAATAAGGGATTCCAAGAGGAGAGATGAATCAACACGAAAGAAATGTTCTCCTCATCGAGGGAAGACATTTTCGAAGAAGAAGATTGAGTCAGAATTAAAGGCCAAAATAGGAAAAGATAGTAGTGATGACTAGAGAGGGGAGTGCCAATTTATAGCCTCCGTCAAAAGGGATACAACTTCTTCACTTCTAACACGGGAGGTTTTCCCAATCCGACGACCACATCCAAGGGGAAGATTAAGATAAAGTTCGTTGTGCTACTGGTAGTCAACAAGGAAGAGAAATCAAATTTCAAAGAAAAGCCAAAAAACTTATGCTCAGATCCAAAGATAGCGAGAATATAGGAGGGATTTGTAACACTCTTCTACCCCACAAGCATTCACGATAATTAAAACAATTATATTAGAGTATATCACCGCAAGGGTGCCACATTTTGTCATAAAATCACAATAACGTCTTACTCCGTAACACAGATTTTATTCATCATAATTTTAATCAATTACTACGCAACGGAAAGATTCAAAATCATCAGCATAATTTGTAATTCACAGAGTTTTAAAAACAAGAACTCATAACTTCATGATGTCAACAACAAAAGAACGCAACAGTTCAACTCAAGCGTCTCGACTCGATGTTACATATTAGAGCAAATTTCAAAGAAAGAGAAAACAAATTTCAAAGAAAAGCCAAAAAAAAAACTTATCATCGGATCCAAAGATATATAGGAGAGATTTGTAACACCCTTCTACCCCACAAGCATTAACGATAATTAAAACAATTATATCAGAGTATATCATCGCAAGGGTGCCATTTTTCATCATAAAATCATAATAACGTCTTACTCTGTAACACGAGTTTTATTCATCATAATTTTAATCAATTACTACGCAACGGAAAGATTCAAAATCATCAGCATAATTTGTAACTCAAAGAGTTTTAAAAATAAGAACTCATAACTTCATGATGTCAACAACAAAAGAACACAACAGTTCAACTCAAACATCCTGACCCGATGTTACATATCAGAGCAAGACCCTCGACTCAACAGAAATAACCGAAACACTTCAAGTCAGTTCTTCATGCACCGAGAGCTAATCATGATCACTTGTACGTTACCCACGTGGAGGGAACATCCAAACAGGTCGGGTGAGTGATCACAAATCATTATACAAGATACAAAGATAAGATATGTTAAGATAGCATTCATCATACAAAAACAACATCATCACGAAATCCATGCATTATCATTTTCCAAGTATTATACTCACATCTCCATACCATAGTATCATATATACATCTTCGTTCATAAAGTCATCAAATTAACAACTCATCACTAAGCATCACTTAGGTCACATCATCATCACACGTAATTTTAAAATCACATCATCAATAATAACAATCATTCACATAGATACAATGCCACATAACATGAAATGCAACAACATAGACTCATGCATGTGGTACCAAATCAACATGTTGATGGACACTAGGCTATCACCCTTCAAAGATCCCCACCAATAGGATCGATTCTACACAAGAATTGGAGCACAACATAAACACCCTAATCCACACAATGGGATTGAAGTCAACACTGGACTGAAGTCCTATCAACAACATTATACCTAAGTCCTACTATGCTATAAATACATGATGCACTACGTCATAATCAACATCATCACAGGATAGTCAAGTTGCATCATCATTCATGAAAATTCATCAAAACATCATGGTATTATATCATCATTATGCATCACAATTCTTCATATTACTTCACAAATCAACATGATATACTCATTAAAATGCATCACGTCAACCACTCAAGGCATACGAACAACTAGGTACAAGACAACACAACAAAAGAAAAATAAAACTACTGGTCCTGCTCGCTTGGTGCTCGCTCGTCTGGGTTTCGCCCGACGAAGCAAGGGCGATTCCCCTCATTCATACAAAAACCAGGAGCACTCATTTTTCACCCTCTTCTCGCTCTCACTTTCTCCTAGCAAGGCTGAGGAAAAATTGCTTCGCCCAGCGAAACGAAAGTTCGCCCGATGAAAATGCGCGAACCTGTAACTTCTCAACTGCGATTCTGCACCAGTTCAGATCCAAAATGGCTTGCGATTTCAATACAATTCAGTCCAAAAATACTCATCAATCACGACGAAATCAACACAATAACAATAACACATCATAATAAGTTTCATACATATCATCTCATACAACTTAAACCCCAATTTCATCATAAATCCCATCATTCTTCAAAATCCCCAACTACCTACATACATCTACCCTTATATCAATTATAATGATGAATGATACTCCGCATACCTTCGATAATTCGAACCCGATTCCTCCTCTTGAGTTCTTCCAAAATCCCTCTGAGCCCTAGCTTCCTCTTTTCTTTTGCTCAGAGCTCTTTCCTGAAGGTGAGAAAATACTTAGAAGGGGGGGTTGAATAAGTATGACAAATAATCAAAGATTCAACTGCAGATATTTTTATCCTGGTTCGTTGAACTCAACTACTGCAGTCCATCCTCTCAAGAGTGATTTGCCTTTCTCTATCAAGGACTTAATCCACTATTTAATCAAACAGATTACAATAGTAACACCTAAGAACAACAGTTCTTAGTCTTCTCAAGAGCTACTGATTCCAACTGAATCCTCTTAAGGAAAACCTTTACAATCAATGTAAATCAAATACAAGAGTAAGAATGCTTCTAAGAAGCTATTATCACAACTGTGATATTTCTCTTAAGTTTAAGAACAATGTTACAGCAAAATAAAATATAAGAGCTTTTATAGATTTTGCTTTGATGAGTGATTTTTGCAAGATGTACGTTACTGAAGAAGATGGAGTGGACTTCTTTATATAGGCACTTAGATCCATGAAGTCTTCTCAACTTTGAAGGTTGTGCTGAAAAGCCTGGAGCCTTTTGTTTTCACATTGGAGGCTGTGCTGAAAAAGCCTGATGCCTTTTGTCTTTTACTTTGCAGAAACTTTCCTTAGAATGGAATGCATAGATAAAACCTTTTTGTCTGTGTTCTTGTGTCTAGCATAAAAGAGGAAAGAGCTGTTGAGATATGCCAACGTACATATTCAAATCTTCTTCACTAAGTAAGTTCAGCTATCAACATTAGAGTCTGGATCTTCAGAATCTCCAGAGTAGAGATCTTCTGGATCTTCAGAGTCTTGGAATGTTTTTCAGATTATGCTGAATCAGAGTATGTGCAGCTTGTGTGCTTGAGCGTGTAATTCTGTCAGAGCAGAGTCTTCTTTATCAGATTCTCAATACTTATACAGCGCAGTATCTTCAGAGTCTTCTGATGACTAAGCTTCTGAACTCTCAGAGTCTTCTTATTCTTTAGAGGCTTCTGCTTCAGAATATTTAGTAGATAGCACTCAGATTCTTCTTGAGGCAGCGTTCAGATCTTCATCTAAGATGCTCTTAAACCTTTGAAGCCTTTCATAATAACATTGTTCAGGTCCAAATTTGCTCTTTAAGAATATTTTCTTTAGTACCTGTAGCAAACAGTTTAGAACAAATTTAGAGTATATAATTCTTGAATACAAAATTCATAAGTGTTATCATCAAAATATAGAGATATTACTAAGAAACAATCTGTGTTCTTACAATCTCCCCCTTTTTGATGATGACAAAACATGAGAAATTTGGTTTAATAAAAAGATATGAATTATAACTCCCCCTGAGATTAACAATCTCCCCCTGAAATAAATACTCTAATAGAAGAAAACACTTCCCTTTTTTTGATTAAGTGTATTTCAGATTCAGAGCCTGATGCAAGAGGTTTGATTTTCAGAGTCGAATCTTGATACCAGATAATTATGACTTCCTTTAGTCAGAGCGCCTGGTTATCATCTTACTTGAATTATCTTCTAGAGTAAAGGTATCAGAGTAAGCTATCAGAGTTGATTGAATACTCAGATTTGCTTTGAAGATCAGGTTCTGGTTGGAAAAGTCTCAGGGTAACTTCAATGAATTATGTCAGATATATCAATGTAATCTGAAAGACTTAAATTCAAAGTAAGTTAATAAAATGTCTGAATTTCAGTTTTAGTAATTGCTTATAGTTTGAACAATCAGATTCTCTTTTTCTCCCCCTTTTTGTCATAATCAAAAAGATTTTTAAAGACATAAATATACAGAAGAAAAGAAGCATATAGAAGCAAAAACATCAACATGCAATTAAACATACCAAAGTTCACAGTCAAACAGGCAGATGCCAAAACACAATAGTAAGAAAACAACACAATGTGAAGAAAACAACAGAAGTAACACCATGTCCAAAAAACATTAAATAAAGTTAAGTCTGGCATGAGGCAATAAGGGTCAGAAGCTCTGTCATTTTGGCAGTTGACTCTTCTTGCTTAGACATCCAGGTCTTGATCTCATCAGTTGTCTTCTCTTGCTTGACCATCCAATCTTTTATCTCCTTGACATCACTTACAAGTTCTGTGACCACAGATGAAGAAGGAGCAGATGCAGTAGCAGCAGTGTTCTCTTCAGCCTGATTCTCATCAGAAGCTTGTTCAATCATTTCAGGTTCAGGAACCGCTGGAGGAGCAGCTTCCAGAAGCAACACAGGAGGAGGAGGAGGCATGTTCATCAGCGTTACCTTGATTAATTCTGCAAACTTAGTCTTAGCAAGCTTAGAGCATTTAGCTCTAACTTTTAAAGCAGCTTTGTTGAACATCCAGATGAAACGCTTCCAAGCAGCATTTGAAACAGTTGGATCCAAACTTGACATGCATACATCCTTAACACGAGCATATTCAGAATCTATCTCCTTCTTGAATATGTCAAACATAGCATTAACACATGATCCTAGATCTGACTGTTCAGACTGTTCAGAGGAATTAGGATTAGGAGTGTTAACAGGAGTAGGTTCAGATGGTGTAGGTTGAGGTTGAGGTGATGTTGGTTGAGATGGTTGGATGTCAGATTGAGGGAGTTCAGATGGTTGAGGAATGGTTTGTGTTTCAGATAGATTGGTTTCAGATGGTTGAAATTCAGATGGTTGTGGTTGAGATGGTTGTGATTGAGGTGGTTGTGGTGGAGAGTTTGGTGGAGTATGAAACATGGAAGTGTTAAGATGTTCCTTCATAGCACTTTCAGAACGTGCTTGTTTGAGTGACTCTGGTTCAAAATCAGATGAATCAGATGATTCACAATCAGAAGATTCATCTGAGTGAACAGATGTTGAAGAAATGATGATTGATTGATTGAGGGGTTCTATATCCAATATATTGTCAGAAAGATTTGGATCTTCTGATGGAATTGGTTGTTCAGAGTGTTTAGTTTGAACAGTTTCTGGTTGGTTTGGTTTTGAGATGATTATTTCTGGTTGGAGAGTCTCTAATTGGGGATTATCCGGTTGTGACATTGCTGGTTGTGGAATTTCTGTTTGAGGAATTTCTGGTTGAATTGTTTCTGTTTGTGGAATTTCAGGTTGAATTGATTGAGTTTGTGGAATCTCAGATTGAATTGTTTGAGTTTGTGGAATTTCAGATTGAGTTGTTTGAGGGGGTTCAGATGTAATATGAGGTTGGGGTTCAGAGGGAATTGGTACAGAAGATGGTTGTGAATGTATTGGTTCAGATGAGAGTGGTTCAGATGAAATATTTACAGATGGTTTGGATTTAGAAGTTCTACGTCTAAGGTTAGGAGAGAGTTGAGGTGATGAAAGGGGTGAATGAACAGCAGGAGTAGGATCAGATGTTAATACATGATGAATAGTGTCTCTTATCTCTTCCAGAGTTGCATCTCTAGAGGTGAGTCTGACTTTCTTCGCTCCTTTCTTCTTCTTCCTTGGAACTTCAGATTCTTTCCTTTTCTTCTGAACCGATCCTTCTTCAGCTTTCCTCTTACTACGCCTTTCCTTCATCAGATTGGGCATTTCTTCTCCTTCTTTCTGAACAAGATTAGCAGGTAGAGGAATTCCTTCCTTCAGACACTCTGCAATGTAAGTCCAGACAAGACTTTTTGGTTCATCTGCACTGAACATTGGAAAGTCTTCTAAGGGTATCCTTCTGCCATTGACCTCCTCAGAGTTTATTTTCCTTAGTTTTCCATTCAGCTCTGAAATGATTTTCATCCTTTTCAGATTGAGTCCATTTATCTCAGATCCAATGATGTATGACAGATCCTCTGTTACCTTTGCATCTGTCAGATGCTTTACCAGCTTGTTTTCAACAAGGATGTCTGAAATCAGTCTTCCCAGAGGTATCCAAGTTCTAACTTTCCCAGCTTTAGCTCTGACCTCTTCCCTAGTCTCTCTGACATGAGTCAGAAGATGACTGAAGATCAGATAGGGCAGATCCACCTTGACATTTTGACTGATGCAGTACATGAAATATAGATGTTCTGAACTCACATAGTCTGGTGAGTTGGATGGTTTTCTGTGAAAGATTGTACTCATAAATATCTTTGCCCAGATCCTATAGGTAGGTTTCAGATCTTTAACCTTACTTGATGGTGTTCCAGCTACAGTGATTTCTTCATATACCTTAGCTATATCAATACGTGAAGAGGCTAGGTTTGTAACTCCATCAGATTCTGTATAACTGAACAGTTGCCTGATCAGTTTCTCAGTAATCACTATCTCCTTCCCAAGGACAGATGAGTGAATAAACTTAGGACCAGTGCTAGCGTGAATCCAGAATTCCTTTACACGAGTTGGGTACACAGGACTCATCAATCTCTCAAAGTACTTCTCCCAGCCTTGAGCTTTAATGGCAGTTGTTAGATCAAACCCATTTTCCTTTAAAGATTCAAGATCAACGAAGCTCTCACACAGAACCTCAAGATCTACTACTGAAGTAAATAGGGTGCGTTCTGGTTTCTTGTACATTATAGTTTTGTTGGAGATTTCAGCAGCATTTGATGTAGAAGCCATTGATGAAGAAGAAGATCTTGACTTAGGTTTAGGGTTTTTGTAGAGGTTGAAGAGAGATCAAAAACGCATAGGTGTAGTGAGTGTGAAAAATGTGAAAATAGTGTGATAGGTGGTATTTATAGACAACTAAAAATCAAGCATTGGGCACAGCAAAAGACACATACGCACGTTTGTACAGCATTTAATGAAAGTAATAATTTCAATTTAAGATTATGACAACTGGGGGGAAATCCAAGACAAGTGAGATTTTCAAAGCAATACCTCAAACGTCAATTCAGTTGAGCACTCAATCTTTTCAGATTCTGAGTGACACGTGTTTGCTTGCATGTGCATCTGATGTCTCTCAAGAAATGAAATGTTTCCAATGTTCAGATCTTCTGAGTTTGTTAGTTCAGAGTTTCACACAAATAAATCAATCAAAAATAAATGAACAAATGATCAGATGAAATACTTCAGATCTTTAAACATTTTGCATCTGATAAGTTGCCTCTGATAAATATTACTCTGGACAGAAATCCATACAAATATTTTTCAGAATGAACTTAAACCTATCTTCAGCAAGGGGTTTTGTGAAAATATCAGCCCATTGATGATCTGTATCAACAAAAGCTAGATTTATTACACCCTTCTGAACATAGTCTCTGATGAAGTGATGTTTAATTTCTATATGTTTAGCCTTAGAGTGTAAGATTGGATTTTTTGACAAACATATAGCAGAAGTATTATCACAGAAGATAGAAAGATTACTCTCATAGATCTGATAATCTTCTAACTGACTCTTCATCCAAAGCATCTGCGTACAACATCCAGCAGCTGCAATGTATTCTGCTTCTGTAGTTGATAATGCAATAGTGGGTTGCTTCTTGCTGTACCATGAGATCAGATGACTTCCAAGAAACTGACAACTTCCAGAAGTGCTTTTACGTTCAACTCTGTCTCCAGCATAATCAGCATCACAGAATCCAACTAATGAAAATTCATCAGATCTTCTGTAACACAGACCCATGTTAGTAGTACCTTTCAGATACCTTAGAATCCTCTTAACAGCTGTTAAGTGTGATTCTCTAGGATCTGATTGGAATCTTGCACATAAGCAGACACTAAACAGAATATCTGGTCTAGAAGCAGTCAAGTATAGAAGAGATCCTATCATACCTCTATAGAGTTTCTGATCTACCTTCTTACTTACCTCTTCCTTACCTAGAGTGCTTATAGGGTGCATTGGAGTCTTTGCCATTTTACTATCAACCATGTTGAACTTCTTCAGAAGCTCTTTAACATATTTGGTTTGATGTATGTAGGTGCACTCTGGAGTCTGGTTGACTTGGATTCCCAAAAAGAATCTCAATTCTCCCATCATGCTCATCTCAAACTCTGCCTGCATACATTTAGCAAACTCCTTTCCAAGCATAATATTTGTTGATCCAAAGATAATATCATCTACATAAATTTGATAAATCAACAAATCTTTCTTAAGAGTTTTACAGAATAAAGTAGTATCCACTTTTCCTCTGATAAAGTTTTTCTTCAGAAGGAAATTGCTCAACCTCTCATACCAAGCTCTGGGAGCTTGTTTTAAGCCATAAAGAGATTTCTTTAGTTTAAAAACATAATCTGGAAAGTTTTCACTTTCAAAACCAGGAGGTTGGTAGACATATACTTCCTCTTCTATAATATCATTAAGAAAGGCACTTTTAACATCCATCTGATACAGAGTGATGTTATTCTGTGCAGCAAATGAAATAAGAAGGCGTATAAATTCTAACCTTGCCACTGGAGCATAAGTTTCAGTGTAATCAATACCTTCTTGTTGACTGTATCCTTGAGCAACCAGCCTTGCCTTATTCCTTTCAACTTCTCCCTTTTCATTCAATTTATTCCTGAAGACCCATTTTGTTCCAATAACATTGAATCCTTTAGGTCTAGGAACCAGATCCCAAACTTCATTTCTGGTGAATTGATTTAGCTCTTCTTGCATGGCAATAATCCATTCATTATCTTTCAGAGCCTCATCCACAGATGTTGGTTCAATTATTGACACTAAGCCAAACAATGAAGATTCAGATGTTCTAAGATAGGATCTTGTCCTGATTGGATCATCTTTCTTTCCAATAATCACATCTTCTGGATGAGATGCCTTGATTCTGGAAGAAGATCCTATGACATTTGATCTTTCAGAAATGTGTAAGTTGTCCAATTGAGAAGATAGGGGAATAGCATCTGGAGTTGCTTCAAATTCCTTTTCTTTAGCCTTTTCTGCCTCTGATCCTTCAGAGTCTGTGAGAATCACTTCTCTATCTGCAGAATTCTCAAACTGCTTTGGCTTTTCAGAGCCAAGCTTATCATCAAATCTTACATGAATAGATTCATCCACAATCTGTGTTTCAGTATTGAATACTCTGTAGCCTTTAGAGCGTTCAGAATAACCAAGCATGGAACACTTATGTGCTTTGGAATCAAACTTGTTAAGATTTTCTTTAGTGTTAAGTATATAACAAGTACATCCAAAAGGATGAAAATATGAAATGTTAGGCTTTCTGTTCTTCCACAATTCATATGGAGTCTTTTTCAGAAGAGGTCTTACAGACACTCTGTTTTGAATGTAACAAGTTGTGTTGATTGCTTCTGCCCAAAAGTGTTTTTCCAGATTTGTCTCATTGATCATGGTTCTGGCCATTTCTTGTAGAGTCCTGTTTTTCCTCTCTACAACCCCATTTTGTCGTGGAGTTCTAGGACAGGAAAAATCATGAGCAATGCCATTTTCAGAAAAATATTTTTCAAAATATTTATTTTCAAATTCACCACCATGATCACTTCTGACTTTTATAATTTTGAAATCTTTTTCATTCTGGACTTGCTTGCAGAAGTCAAAGAACACAGAGTGTGACTCATCCTTGTGTTTTAAGAACTTTACCCATGTCCATCTACTATAGTCATCAACAATGACTAATCCATACTTCTTGCCTCTGATGGATGCAGTTTTTACTGGTCCAAACAGATCAATATGAAGTAATTCTAATGGTTTGGAAGTAGAAACAAAATTTTTTGATTTAAAAGATGTTTTTGAAAACTTCCCTTTTTGGCATGCTTCACAAAGAGCATCTGAAGTGAACTTCAGATTAGGGAGTCCTCTGACAAGATTAAGTTTATTAATCTGAGATATACGTCTCATATTAATATGACCCAATCTTTTGTGTCAGACCCATTGCTCTTCATTAACAGACAAGAGGCATTTAACATTTTGAACTTTAAGTTCAGAAAGATTTATTTTATAAATGTTGTTTTTCCTCTTACCACTAAATAAGATAGAGCCATCCTTTTGACATACAGCTTTACAACATTTTTGATTAAAGGTAATATCATAACCATTGTCACTTAATTGACTTATGGACAATAAGTTATGTTTTAAGCCTTCAACAAGTAAAACATTAGTTATAGAGGGAAGTTTACCATTTCCAATAGTGCCAGATCCAATGATCTTGCCTTTCTGGTTCCCTCCAAACTTCACATCACCTCCAGATCTAAGTTCCAGGCTTTGGAACATAGAGCTTTCTCCTGTCATGTGTCGTGAGCATCCAGAATCCAGGTACCATGATTGGTGTCCTGACCTTGCTGCTAAGAACATCTGCAACAGGGATTATTTTACTTTTAGGTACCCAGATCTTCTTGGGTCCTTTAGGGTTAGTGGTTCTGGAGGTTTGTCTAAACTTCTGTTTTTCAACATAATGTTTATTCTGACTTACCTTGGGTTTAAACACATAAGTATTCTTCTCAGAGCTTGTGTGTTCAATGTCATTTAAGTGACCAAACTTAAATTGAGAGTACATAGGTGTCTTCTTGATGAAGAGTTTGTCAACAGATTTTGGATTACTTCCCGAGGAAGATTCATATCCAATACCTCTCCTGTTGTTCCCACTAACACCATAGATCATAGAAGCCATCTTGCTTCTGTCTATGCTCTTAGTAAGAAATCTCTGAAAGCTAGAGTCATATTTTTCTAAGATGTTTTCACATGACTTAGTCTCAGATTCAGATTCTTGTTGAGTTATTTCAAAGTCATTTTTGATTTTTAGATTAATTTCTTTTTGCTCAACAAGTTCTGTCTTCAGAAGATCAATCTCAGATTCAAGACTGCTTTTCAGCTTCTTGTATTTGAGTTTGATCTTGCTGTAGCTTTCCAATATTTTAGACAAGCTCTCAACAAGTTCAGCTCTGGAGAGTTCAGAAAATACCTCTTCAGAATCTGAGTCAGAGTCTGATTCAGCTTCAGATCCTGATGTTCCCTCTTCCTGATCATCTGTGTTGGCCATCAGTGCAACATTAGCACATTCTTCTTCTGATTCAGAAGATGATTCAGATTCATCTGAGTCATCCCATGTTGCCATCAGAACCTTCTTCTTTTTGTCAAACTTCTTCTTGGGTTTTTCTCTTTGAAGTTTGGGGCAATCATTCTTGTAATGCCCAGGTTCTTTGCACTCATAGCATACAACTTCTTTCTTGCCAGATCTTCTGTGCCCAGAAGATTCCTTTCTATGATTAGATTTTCTGAAGTTGTTGAACTTCTTTCCCTTGTGCTTCTAGAGTTTGTTGATCCTTCTGGACAGCATGGATAATTCATCTTCTTCTTTAGAAGAAGATCCTTCAGAGCTTTCTTCAATAACTTGCAAAGCTTTAGCAGATTTATTAGATTTTAAAGCAATAGATTTACCTTTTTCTTTCTTTTGAGGTTCATCTTCCTCAAGCTCAATTTCATGACTCCTCAGTGAGCTGATGAGTTCTTCTAAAGAGATCTTGTTCAGATCTTTAGCCATCTTCAAGGCAGTCACCATTGGTCTCCATCTGGTAGGTAGACTTCTGATGATTTTCTTTACATGATCTGATATGGTGTATCCCTTGTCCAGAACTTTTAGACCTGCTGTGAGGATCTGAAATCTAGAAAACATAGTTTCTATATTTTCAGATTCTTCCATTTTGAACGCTTCATACTTCTGTATAAGCGCCAGAGCCTTGGTCTCCTTCACTTGAGAATTTCCTTCATGAGTCATTTTAAGTGACTCAAACATTTCATGAGCTGTTTCTCTGTTAGTAATCTTTTCATACTCAGTATGAGAGATTGCATTAAGCAATATTGTCCTAGCCTTATGGTGATTTTTGAAATCCTTCTTCTGGGCTTCTATCATTGATTTTCTGTCAACTTTCTTGTGTTGCACCCCAAAATTTGCCCAACATTTCTTCACCTAGCTTGTGTTTCATTTCATTCACATTAGCATTATCATTTACATTTCATTGACATGTATGCAGGAGATCAAGAGGTATGATTACCAATAAAGAGCTATACAAGACTGTGAGGCTAGCTAAGAAGGTTATTCATATGTTCAAGGGTTGATATCCTTATCAGAGAAGTTAAAGGATCCTCAGAGAGAGTGGTTGAAACCAAGTATGTGTGTCTCCTAACTTGAGAGTTGTGGGAAGACATCAGATGATTCTGAAGCCATGAAGATAGACTTGAAGCCTTGAAAGAGCTCATGAGATGTCTTGAAAGCCATCATGAGGCCTAGATAGGTCATTGCATAAGATTAAGAAGACCCAGCCATGAGTGGTATAATTAGGGTTTGACTGGGTCAACCCTAGGCCAACTGATGATTTGAACAAGGTTGAGACCTAATTCAAAGGCCATGTGATCATGGATTGATGCATTGAGATGTTATAAGTATGATTCCAAAGTCAACTCGTCATGATTGAAGAGTTTGATAAGTTTCAAGGTAGGGTTTCTAAGGCTTGACAGTGTAAAATCCCCTAGCTTGACCCCTATCTTCAAGGCAATTTAGCTCAAGATGGGATTGTCATCTCATCTTTCCCCCAACATGAATGTCGTATAGCTTGTTCCTAGCTTTAATTTGAGTACTATAAGTCCTTGATAGGATTTGTAGAGCTCAAGTTATGACTTTGACAAGTTACAGGTCATCTGAGGTATGTGAATCTGGGGCCTTGAAAGTTACCCAACTTGCATCAAACTTTTGCTCAAGAAGGATGATTCCTATGAACTTTTGGTCAACATGAATGTTGTTCCTTATCTTCTTAGATTTCTAGAGAGTACTAGAAGTACTTGATAGGATTTGTAGAACTCAAGTTATGGCTTTGACAAGTCAAGGGCATTTTGGTCATTTGGAGATTACAGGTCATTTCAAGCATAAGGCCATAACTCCTATTTCCAAGCTTCAAATGGAAATATCTTCAACATAAAACTTGTTCAAAATGATGTTTTAAGGCTAGTAAGGAGGTCATGAGATGATGGAAAGGCTTGTAGCTCAAAGTTGCAAAAATGACCTAAAATAAGGGCATAAGTTAAATAAACCAAAGTTGGAAATTGATATTTTCAACCTACACATCCAAACCATGGCATGTAATATATAATTTTGACTCTAGAAAACATTTTAAGAACATTGGTTTAGCCACATTTTTGAGTTGAGATTCAATTTGTGGACTTGCTTTGAAAAGCACTTGCTTGCATATTAAGTAACATTTGCAAAACATAAAATCAAGGCATGAGCAAGGCCCTTGGCAAGCTAAACCCTTCCAAAATGTCACTAGGGGAGAAATTGGAAGTGAATGAGATGAATTCTAAGTTGTTTGCAAGGTTATGCATATCATGATACATGGTTGAAAATCTCATGACATGAGAAGTGGAAACTCTCATTAGAAGGATCTAGAGGGTTCTAGATCATCAAAACATCATCTATATATTGAGAGGAGTTGATCCAATGCAGGGGTTGGTGATGATTGAAAAGAGAGCATAGATTGAGATTGAAATTCCATAGCTTGCAATTGAATTCTGTTTCACCAAATTCTTCATTTTCCATCCATTTTCTTGATTGAAACTTCTTTCATGGATGCTAAGGATTGAGTCCAGATCATAATCAAGAAGAATTCGTGGCTAATTGGTGCTCTTGAAGTCAGAATTTTCCACCTGCAACTCACCGGGTTTCAAGATTCAAGCACTTTCAACTGGTTATTTTGCATACAGAAGCAAGGAGGGGGTTCATTGATCGTGTCTGCAAGATTGGAGAGCTTGTTTTGGAGGTTTAGTGCATCTGTTCATCCAAGATTTTCAGGTTGGTAACTTTCTTCCCCTATCATGATTTAGGTAGAATTAAGTTGAATTAAGGTGTTAGATTCATTGTAGAATGGTGTAGGATCGATTTCAGATAGTTAATTTGAGAATTAGAGACAAAATAGGGGAATTACCATTTTCGGTTGAGAATTAGATATGGTGAATCTTGAGGTTTCAGAGGAAGCTAAGGGTATGGTTGAACTCGTGACAAGATTTGGGACAAGATTCATGTTTTGACCATTTGCAATGGAGGCCTGTAGAGAGAATTAGGGTTGAGGAAGACGACCGGAGCACCACCGGTGGTGGCCGGAGCTGGGCGCGAGTTGCAGAGGTTTGAAAAGGTTGAAGATGACTCTGGGACCATTGGATGGGGGTTGGACTTTGACTAGAAGCTTGATCCAATGGCCACGTTTTAATTTCAAGTTGTGAAGGATCTGAATAAATGAAACGCTGCGTTTCATTTAGTAGTTAGTGTTGGGCTTAGTGAATTAAGTGATATCCACACCCCCTTGAAGGCCCAACCCATGATTTGAACTGTGTTTTGTTGCAATCCACACCGCGCGTGTTATTATTTTAATTTGATTTTCTTTTATTTTCTCATTTTATTCATGGTTCTTGTTAAATTTATAATAAATTGAAAATTAATCCAATCAACCCCATTCTTTTTGCATTTTACTCATGATTGAGTCTAGTATTTTTTTAGAGAAAAAATATTTTCATTTCATGCATTTTCTGATTTTATTGGAATTTTATATTTTAATTGATATTAAAATGGATATGTTTGATACATAATTTTGTGGAATTTTGTGTGATCATGTGGTGATGACTTTGATCCTAATTTTTTGTGTGTGATTAGGTCAGACATGTATGATCCCATAGTATTTTTCTCACATTTTTGTGATGAAAATAGGTGTGCCTTCTAGATTGATATTTAGATTGCTTCCTTTTAGGGTTTAGGTTTGATACCTTGTAATGTAGAATTTAGTTCTAGGTCTAATTTGATGATTTGATCTCTGGAATTAATGTGGTAGAGTCATGATTGACATAGGTTCCCATAGATATTTTTGTAGGATTTTATAATTGGTTTTAGTATTTTAGTTAGGACTAACTTTAGTACTAGGTTTTAGGTGATCTTAACTTACTAATTCAACTAGTTTAACTTCCTTAGTCCCCTTAGATTAGGGTTGTTGCTTGGTTTGCCTTTGGTTGAGATTGAAGACAAGTTGAAGACAAGGTGAGGATGCTTGAAGTTGCTTGAAGTTGCTTGGAGCTAGGATTTGCTTGGGCCTGAAGGTGTCTGATGAAGGTTTAGGAGATAGGAGACATAGGGAGATCCATATAGTTAGAATGATTTCTTTCACAAATATGGAAAGCATCTTGTGCTTCCATTCCTCCCAATGACTAAAAGTCCTTCCAAGATATTCACATCCCTCCTTTGGAAGGATGAGTGGCTTTATCTGGGAAGTAGAACTTTGAGGGAACCAGTCTCTCATAATGATGAACCCTTACAGGCTTCCTTTGGTTGTCAGTAAGTTGTTTATCATTTTCTCTCACTCTGTTAAATCAATTGTCTTCTGGTTTGAGTATCTTGAAAGATGTTGGACTCGAGTTTGAAGATGAGGACTTCATTGAAGAGTGTGGAAGAGGGTGATCCCTTGAGCATTGCCATTGTAGCTGAAGCTTGAAGAGCAAGAAGAACAGGTTGATTCTTGAAAACCCAATGGGTATTGAGTGAAGAGCTGAGGCTTAGAGAGTTGAAGGATGAAGTTGACACTTCCAGGTGATTAAAGATTACTCTGAGAAGCTGAGGCTTGTAGGAGAAGAAGACCAAGTTGAGACTGGTAAAGCAAAGAGAGCTGAAGCTTGAAGACTGAGTTGATACTTATGAAGAGGATTCAATTGAGATTGAGTATAGAGCTGAGGCTTGAGGAATAGAGGATGAGTTGATACTTACATTGATGCTTGGAGAGCCTGAAGGAATCAAGTTGATACTTGTAGTTAAGAGTGAAGCCTGAAGGTAGAATTGACTGGAAAGCTGAAGCTTGAAGAAGAAGATTAAGTTGACACTTATGTTTGGTGGATTGGAACTTTGGAGGAGCAAGTTGATGCTTGCCAGTGAAGATGATAGCCTTGAAGGGTGATTGAAGTCTGAAGACTAGATTGCTGTCAGCAGAGCTGAAGCTTGGGATTGAAAGAGGGGTTGATCTGCTTTCTTGTCTGTTTTCTTTTCTGTATTGAGGTGCCTTGTTTGACTTGCTTGATGCATTAGAATAAGTTCATATCTAGATTGATTTAAGCTAGGAGCATGATTGCACTAGAGGTTGAGTTGCTCCCTCTGCTTGTATTTTTACTGTATGGCTTTGCTTGCGGGTATTCGGTAGAGCCCAGCTCCCTTGCCCATGTGGTTTATCTTGCTTGATAGCATGTTATTCTGCTGTATGATTACTACTTATTATTTTGCTTGATGGCATTTTATTTCTCCTGTATGATTACAGTTATTCATATCTGGCTTGAGGTCGAGACGAGTTTGTGGAGGCAGATGCCCCACACACATTTCCTCCCTCACTTGCATTGCATGCATTTTACAGTCGTTTACTGTTTACTGTTTAAGCTGATGCTTTATCTGCTTCTATTTATCACTGACATGATCCCCTAGGAATCTCACTTCCTTTGATAAGGAAGTGATGATTAGAACTTTAGGTTGAAACCTATGCATGATAACTTATAGGAGTTCCCTGTTTCAAACCTCAACCATAGGATGAATCCTTGGCATGACAACTGTTAGGACTTGATAGTCTCCCCTTAGTTGAGCCTGCTCTCTCTTCTCATCTCAAAACAAATCAAAATACAGTAATAAAGGTTAAATGATGTCGTACGTTACGAGCCTTAAGCTATCTAAGAAAGAATTGTTGGAGAGCTTCTTTTCAACAGTCTGGATGTTTAGTATGGCACCCTTTGGGTGACATGCGACGCATTCACTCTCAGGTCATAGTCTCTAGTGCGATTGAAATTGCAAACAACAATAAAAAACAGTTCTTTCGTAAAAGACAGAAAACAAATGTCAAACCTTTTTGCCCCGTGGGCCCATAATTCAAAGGAAGCTTTTCTGAAGAAAAGAGTGTCGTTAAACTTCAGCGCCAACGCAAACAGGCTTTGTCCCTAACTGCTGGAACTGCTGTTTAACCCTACTCGATAAAACAGATGAATCTGAATCCCCGTAATCCGTATTATCCTGAACTACGTAAGCTCTGATCTCTCATATCTGTTAAGAGTATGTAGGCACAATACTGATGTATTGGCGAGCCACCTTCCCCGTAACCCGTAGTTAGCCGAACTACGTTGACTCTGATTTCTCATTCTCTGATGAGAATACGTAGGCATAAAGCGCGACGCTTTGCCGAGTCATTTTCTTTTCTGTTTAAGCCAGCCTTGATAGGTAGATAGATAAACCAACTCGTCCAGTAAACACAACAAGTGTGGATCCCGTCGAGTACGACGGACGTGAGGGGTGCTAATACCTTCCCCTTGCGTAACCGACTCCCGAACCCAGACAATGGTTGCGATGACCTTGTCTTATACCTTTTCGTCAGGTTTTTCCGATTGTTTCCTTTCCCGTTCTGAGGGATAAATAACGAAAGGTGGCGACTCTTCTGTTTTGCCGGCACCTTATTTTCGTGGAAGCGACAGCTGGCAACTCTGCTGAGGACTCTGATAGTTTCCTGGGATCCAACGTCCCGTATGCGAGTCATTTTGGGGATCCGACGTCCCCTGCGAGAGTCAATCCTAGCGCTTGTATGATTACTTGTGGGGTTGTGTTTATTTATCGCATTTTATTTCCCGCACTTTACTTTCAGTATGATATGATTATCTGTGTTGTTGTGGGAGGGGAATTCTGATGAGTGAGAAGCCAGACCCAGGCTTGAGTGTACTTAGCATTAGTTGTGGAAATTAGTGGGCGCGTGCTTGCTTTGCAGGCACTAGTGTCTCATGAAATCCACGCTCAGACGAGGTTCTCCCGATTGACTTCTTTTTCAACCCTTTGGGTTGAGGGGGATGTTGGTTTGGAGGATTGTCGACTCTGGGGACCGATCATTTGGGATTCAGCCGAGTGAGGCCGCTTCATGAGCTGGTGATGCCACACCTTCTGGGTATCGTATCACCCCTCTTGAATATCTGTGACGCTGATGACCGCATAGGATGCCGAACTTGAGTCAGTTAGGTCCATACCTGTGAGCAGGGTCGGGTTTGTTGCAGGTAACCTTAACCTTCAGACTTCCTGGTTTTCTTGATAGTGAATCAGTTTTGTTGGTACTAGAGGTTCTTGTCATCAGATATGATTGTTCTTGACATAACAGAATTATGGGATCAGAGGATCTTATCATCATATGTGTGTTCTTGATAGAGCAGGTTTTTGATTGGGATCAGAGGATCTTATCATCATATGTGTGTTCTTGACAGAGCATGTTTTTGATCAGAGGATCTTATCATTATATGTGTGTTCTTGACAGAGCAGGTTTTTGATCAGAGGATCTTATCATCATATGTGTGTTCTTGACAGAGCAGGTTTTTTATTAGGATCAGAGGATCTTATCATCATATGTGTGTTCTTGACAGAGCAGGTTTTTGATTGGGATCAGAGGATCTTATCATCATATGTGTGTTCTTGACAGAGCAAGTTTATGGTTGGGATCAGAGGATCTCATCAGCAGATAGATGTTTGTTCTTGATAGAGCAGAGTTTTGGTCCTGTATCAGAGGTCCTTCTTATCAGCTGAGTATTCTTGACAGAGCATATTTGTGGTCCGATATCGAGGTTTTCTTATTACCAGATATAGTGGTTGTTCTTGACAGAGCAGGGATTATGGTTTTGTTGATACAGAATCTCCACAGCACAGTTGCCTTGATCTCCTGCTGCATGATTGCATTTTTACATTGCTTTGCATACTCATTTGCATTTCATTAACGTGTGTCTGTGTTGTAGGTACCGTTTTCCCCGATCCAGGATTTCTTGCCTCCTATTGTATTGTTATGGGTTCTCTAAGGAAGACCGTGGCTTACAAGCTCCTTGCCCCTGATGTGGTTCAGCTTACTGGTTTGATTGCTTTAGCAGATGATTCTGTGAGAGATGAGTTCAGAAAGTCTTACGGCAAACTGCTCAGTTTGGTTCGTAAACCTTTTGTGCTTGAGTTGAATGGGTTGCACGCTCTGCTGCAGTTCTACGACCCTCCGTTGAGATGCTTTACTTTCCAGGATTTTGTTCTCGCACCCACGCTAGAGGAATATGCTGATTTGTTAGGTGTGCCTATCAAGAGGCAGATGCCCTTTGTTCATATGGATGCTGAGCCTGATCTGGCTAGTCTAGCTCCGTCACTTCATTTGGATGCCTCCGAGTTGGTATTGTCTAGTTGGAACAAGGTTCCCGGTTTCTCCTTGCAGTTCTTAGTGGGAAAGGCTCAGCAGTGCGCCAAAGATGGATGTTGGGTCGTATTCAACGCCATTCTCGCTCTGTGCATATATGGCATCATTCTGTTCCCCAATATGCCCTATTTTGTAGACTTCGACGCATTTCGCATCTTCTCTTTAGGGAATCCAGTCCCTACCTTGATAGGAGATGTCTACCATTCTATCCACTACAAAAACGAGAACAGGAGGGGTAAGAACGTTTCTTGCTGTGTGCCCTTGCTTTATAAATGGCTTGATAGTCATCTGCCCAAGAGGGGTTCCTTTGTTTCGTCTGCAGCCACAGCTGAGTGGTTCGAGCGTTTGATGAGTCTATCAGCGGAGGATATTGACTGGTTTGACAGAGATAGGTTGGGTACCGAGATCATCTTCAGCTGCAGCAGGTTTCCGAACGTGCCTTTGATAGGCAGGAAGGGCTGTATAAACTATAATCCGTCTTTGCTGGTCCGACAGTTCGCGTATGCTTTGAGAGCTCCGCCGAAGGATGAAGAGGTGCAGGAATCTCTGTACCTCACTGGTATTCTAGAGGGGGATCTGTTATCTAAGCTTCAGCGCGCTTGGAATGGTATCAGTAAGCGAGGAAAACCGTTGCTGGGAAAAAGTAACAGTCAAGCCTACACTCCGTACGTGACGTGGATCAGAGCTAGAGCAGATGCTATAGGGATGTCGTTTCCTCTTGTCAAGCCAGAAAGCCCTCCAATGATTGAAGAGCCTACCACCGTGCCTATTCATCAGCATAATCAGGTGTTAGCTGAGCGAGATGAATTGAAGAGGGCAAATGAAGAACTAGAGAAAGAATTGGCTCAACTCCGAAGCGAGAGAAACGAAGCCGTCCATTCCTTCAAGAGGCAGACAGAGCTGGTGAACCAGCTGGGGACAGACTTGACTAAGCAGATAGCTGAGCGTTAGCGCATGGGTCAAGACTTCAAAGCTGTCAACAATGTACTGGCCACTAAGAAGCAGCACTTGGACGAAGCGTATCGGAGGATATCCAAGTTCAATCAGCACTGGAAGGCCTCCCTAGCCAACAGGAAAGAGCGGGAGGATAAGCTGATGCAACAAATCTCCAAGCTGAAAGCCCAGGTGAAGGCTAGTGAGAAGAGGTTTGATGAAGAAACCGCTCGCAGGTACGCCGCTGAAGGCCAGCTCAACAGGGCTCTCGCTAACCTGAAGGAGCGCAAACTGACGTTTGAATCCAAGAAGCGGAAGCTAGAAGATTGTTTCGGCGAAGGAGCATGGGAAGATTCGGTCGAAGGTCTTCAGTACACTATTATGCAGAGGGAGTTACTCGTCGAAGGGTTGCTCACTCGGCCTGATCATCCAGAAACGAAGGGGTTGTTAGAAGAGTTTCGCGCCCGCGGCCGTGCTTGACTATTTGTATTCCTTTTGTGTTGATTGTTGTTGTATGCTGACCATCACCAGGCTTGTTGGTTGAGGTCATGCTGTTGATTCATCTTGTACTCACTGATGTTGTGTACTGCCTTGATGGGCTTTCTTCGTATATATGAGATGTTATTTCCATGACTGGACTCGGACTTCTTATTATTATCAGCACTGGCACTCAAGCACTAGGGTCGGGGAAAATCTCCCTAACGCACGGACACACGTTTGCATTTGCATGAAGCATTTGCATAACGAGCACTTTGTCGTTTTTCCTAACCCTTTTGTATATGCAGGTTGTTTCAGGTTGTTCCAGGATTAATCAGAGACCTATCCACCGCTATCCAACCAGAGCAAATCAAACCAGGATCATGGAGCAAGTGCAAACTGATGTTCAAGAACTCCGCAAAAGAATGGATCGCTTCATGGAGCTCATGCAAGCGGTCGCCAACGGCCAGGATCAACTCAGAACCTTGGTCCAGCCACTGATCTCCAGGGTTGATAGCAATGGTGTACTCCATGGTGGGGCTGTGCCAACCCCTCCTCCTGTTGAGACTCCTCAGAATGGTATCCCCGTGACTGGGGTGAATGGCAGTGCCAACGACAATGTGGTAGCTAACACGGGACTCAATGGCAATACGACGGGCGTCGGTAATGGGAGTCTTGAAGCTAATGTCAATGTTGGGCTGGGCAACGGCAATGCAGGTGTTGGGAATTTGTTTGGGCCTCAGCCGTGGTTAGAAGACCGCCAAGAGGATGTGTTCTCTCAGAGAGGTGCTGAAGGTGAGCTGACTGCTGAAGCACGACTAAGGTTCAAGGCACTCGAGGATAAGATGAGAAATATCGAGAACCAGAACACCCTGGGTGTTGATATATCCAAGTTGGGACTGATTGCTGATTTCAAGGTGCCTCCCAAGTTCAAGGTACCTGACTTTGAAAAGTATAAGGGCACCACTTGCCCTCGCATCCACCTGAGATCGTATTACAGGAAAATGTCAGCTCATTCTGAGGACGAGAAGTTGCTGATGCACTTCTTTCAAGACAGTTTGTCCGGGCCCTCCCTCGAATGGTACATGAGTCTGGAACCTACCAGTGTGCACATGTGGAAGGACCTTGCTGAAGCATTTGTGCACCACTACCAATACAATAGCGACTTGGCCCCGAACCGAGTCCAACTGCAGAATCTGTCACAAAGGAACAACGAAGGGTTTAAGGAATACGCCCAGCGGTGGCGTGAATTGGCAGCCAGGGTTCAGCCGCCGATGGTTGAACGTGAGCTTGTGCAGATGTTCGTAGCCACCCTCCCAGGGGTTTATTATGAGAAATTGGTCAGCGGTATGTCTGGAACCTTCTCAGATCTCATTATCACGGGTGAGCACATTGAAAATGGGATCAAACTGGGGAAAATTCAAGGTGATATGTCCTCAGCTGGAGGAGGAAAGAAACCTTATGGTGGCAAAAGATGGGAAGGAGAAATGAGCGCTGTGACCAACGCTCGAAGGAAGGGTAAAGGCCCTCACCAACAGGTGGCCAGCATAACTATCCCGGCCGTCCCACAGCCACAGCAGCAGCAACCGAATCAACAAGGGTACCGAAAGTATCAGAACCGGGAACCTCTGTCTAGCCGTCACCTCGAGACACCGCCCATGTCCTACGCTCAGTTATTACAAACTTTGCTTCAGCTACAGTTGATCCAGAAGAGAACCTTGGCTCCCTTGACAGGGGCACCTCCGCTAGGTTATGACGCGAATGCGACTTGCGAGTTTCACTCAGGGGCACCAGGCCACACAATAGAAAATTGCAAAGCCTTCAAGCACAAGGTGCAGGACATGGTGGACGCCAAGATCATCAACTTCTCCGATAATGTGCCAAACGTCACGAAGAACCCTATGCCGAATCATAGGGGGGTGGAGTAAACGCCATTGTTGAGGACGAGAGTTTGGATTTGTTGACTGACGTCAGAGATCTGAAGACGCCGCTTAGTTTCGTTAAAGCTAAGTTGATGAAAAGGGGTTTCTTCCCAGGTTGTGGAGAACTGTGTGTGGGCTGTGCTACTAGTCCTGATGGATGTAAACAGCTGATAGAGGGAATTCAAAGTCTGATGACTGAAGGGATTTTACAGTTTAGCCGGAGGGCCGAAAGTGGATCGGGAGAGGTAGTGCTGAAGCAAGGTGATGAGGTCGCCACCATCACCATCCCTCGCCAGACGATAACTATTTCGGCACCCAGACCGCCCACGATTACCATCACCAAAGCTGGGCCAATACCATTCGAAAGCACTAAAGTTGTCCCATGGCATTATGGGGCTGAAGTCTACTGCAACGGACAAAAGTTGGAGCTAGAACCGTTTGGGTCGTCTGTAGAGAACCTTGCGGGAATCAGCAGAATCACTCGCAGCGGAAGAGTGTTTGCGCCTCCCGAGGTCGTGGCGGACAAAGCGGACAGAGCTGACGCAACTGATAAAGGTAAAAGTAAAGTCGTTGAAGAGATCCCCCGTGGGGTAGAAAAAGACTTACTTGTTAAAGACGCCGAGGAATTTATGAGGTTGATTAAAAAGAGCGACTACAAGATTGTAGATCACCTCCATCAGACACCCTCAAAGATTTCCATCCTGAATTTGTTGCTGTGTTCTGAAGCACACCGCAACGCGCTGCTGAAGGTGTTGAACGCCGCATATGTACCGCAGGAAATATCGGTAAACCAATTGGAAGAAGTCGTAGCCCACGTGAGCTGGAAATGGGCTAGGGTTCACTGACCTAGAGCTGACGCCGAAGGGGAGGAACCACAATAGCGCTCTGCACATCTCGATAGAGTGTAGGGGAACGATTATGTCTCACGTGTTGGTGGACACGGGGTCGTTACTCAATGTTCTTCCGAAGAAGGCGTTAATAAAGTTAGATACTCGCGGAGTGATTTTCACACCCAGTGATATGGTTGTGAAAGCATTCGATGGAACCAAACGCCATGTTTTCGGGGAGGTGACCCTGCCAATCCAAGTCGGGCCGGAAACTTTCGATGCGGTCTTTTACATTATGGACATCATGCCTGCCTACAGTTGTCTCTTAGGCCGCCCATGGATCCATTCAGCTGGTGCCGTGACCTCCACGTTGCACCAGAAACTCAAGTATGCTATCGGAGGAAGCATCGTGACTGTTTGTGGCGAGGAAGACATAATGGTGAGCCATTTGTCGTACTTCAAATACGTTGAGATGGATGGGGAAATCCACGAAACCCTATGCCAAGCGTTCGAAGCTGTTAAAGTCAAGGACGTAGCTCCTGTAGTCACTGAGAAGCCAGAGATGACTCTCTCCTCCTTCAAAGAAGCCCGGGCCGTTGTTCAAGCCGGATCTACCCCAGGCTGTGGGCGAATTTTGGAGATACCTAACAAGCAAGACAAGTTTGGGTTGGGATATTCTCCTGCGGCTGACGCCTCCTCTTTTAGCAGTGCGTCGCGAGGTAAAGGGCCGATCCAGTTTACTAGCGGCGGGGTGATATTTGAAAGCGTCAACGCGGTGTCTGAAGACAGCGGAGATAGCGACTGTGACCTAGACTCTTGGATCCAGCCAAGCAAGCCAGGCGAGAGCCTCAACAACTGGTCCGTCAAGGATATCATCCAGATGACAAGCGAAGAGTAATGATTTACTTTTTCCAATCATTGTACAACCCTATGTCCTACCCGGGGCATAGTGGTTTTATTGTCAGGGCCTTGTTTGATTATGTACATGCATTTTATCAATAAATCAAAAGGCGTTTTTCTTCGTATTCAAATATTGTGATCTCTGTTATTCCTGTTTTATATTTGTTTTGAAAAACAATAAAATGGCAATGGGGTTTGTGCTAACCTGCATATTCTTGTTTTAAGTTTAACCCTTGTTATTGCAGGATCCATATAACAGATGACATCGACTCTGAACCTTCTACGACTCACTTCGACTTTGATTGCCCGATCTATCAAGCCGAAGAAGAGACTGATAAAGACGAAGACCTTCTTGAAGAGTTGGCCCGCTTGTTGAAACAAGAAGAGAAAGTTATTCTGCCTCATGAAGAGGAGATCGAGATTGTGAATCTGGGTTCTGAAGAACTCGTCAGGAACGTCAGGATAGGGGCTGCATTGCAGAATGATGTCAAGCAGAGATTGGTCGAGATGCTAAGAGAGTATAGTGACGTCCTTGCTTGGTCATACGAGGATATGCCCGGACTTGACACTGACATCGTGGTCCACCACTTGCCGTTGCGAGAAGATTGTCCTCCCGTTAAGCAGAAGCTTAGGAGGACGAGACCAGATATGGCCGTTAAGATCAAAGAAGAAGTGCAGAAACAGCTTGATGCTGGCTTCTTAGCGGTCACTACTTACCCTCCGTGGGTCGCCAACATAGTGCCTGTACCGAAGAAGGACGGTAAGGTACGCATGTGCGTCGATTATCGGGATTTGAATAGGGCGAGCCCTAAAGATGATTTCCCGCTGCCTCATATTGATGTGTTGGTCGACAATACAACCCAGTTCTCCGTATTTTCGTTCATGGATGGCTTCTCCGGTTACAATCAGATCAAGATGGCGCCGGAGGACATGGAGAAAACTACGTTTATTACTCCCTGGGGAACATTTTGCTACAAGGTAATGCCTTTCGGTCTGAAGAACGCAGGGGCCACTTACCAACGAGCAATGGTTACTTTGTTTCATGACATGATTCATCATGAGATTGAAGTCTATGTTGATGACATGATTGCGAAGTCCCAAACGGAGGAAGGACATCTGGTCAACTTGCTGAAGCTTTTTTAGAGGCTTAGGATGTTCAGGTTGAGGCTGAATCCTAACAAGTGTACTTTCGGAGTACGGTCCGGAAAGTTACCGGGGTTTATCGTGAGTGAAAGAGGCATCGAGGTTGATCCTGCGAAGATAAAAGCGATACAAGAAATACCAGTGCCGAAAACAGAAAAAGAAGTTCGTGGTTTCCTGGGCAGAATAAACTACATTGCAAGGTTTATTTCTCAGCTCACGGCCACGTGTGAACCGATGTTCAAACTGTTAAAGAAAGATCAGGTGATTATCTGGAACGAGGATTTCCAGAAGGCGTTCGACAAGATAAAACAGTATCTGCAGGAACCTCCGATCTTGATACCCTCAGTGGCTGGACGACCACTAATCATGTACTTGACAGTTCTTGAGAATAGTATGGGGTGTGTTCTCGGTCAGCACGACGAGACAGGCAGAAAGGAGCATGCCATTTACTACTTGAGTAAAAAGTTCACAGACTGTGAATCTCGTTACTCGACGTTGGAGAAGACGTGTTGTGCACTAGCCTGGGCTGCCAAATGTTTACGACAGTACATGCTCAATCACACAACCATGCTAATTTTGAAGATGGATCCGATCAAGTACGTCTTCAAGAAGCAAGCGCTTTCGGGCAGGATTGCCAGATGGCAAATGGTGTTGACGGAATATGACATTCAGTACGTTTCCCAGAAGGCCATTAAGGGTAGCGTATTGTCTGAATACCTGGCCGAACAGCCGATCGAGGATTACCAGCCGATGAAATTTGAATTCCCTGATGAGGATATCATGTTTCTCAAAGCGAAAAATTGCGATGAGCCGTTGCCCGACGAGGGGCCAGATAGGAAATCCCAGTGGAAATTGATATTTGACGGGGCGGTTAATTCTTACGGAAGTGGCATAGGGGCAATCATCACGACTCCTCACGGATCCCACATCCCGTTCACTGCGAGACTGACGTTTCCGGTCACCAATAATGAAGCGGAGTACGAAGCATGCATCATGGGTCTAGAAGAGGCAATTGATTTGAGAATCAAGAACCTAGACGTATATGGTGACTCGGCACTTGTGATCAACCAGATTAAAGGGGAGTGGGAGACTCGTCAATCGAATTTGGTGTCGTACATGAACTATGCCAGAAGGATGCTTCCGTTCTTTGATCGAGTGGAACTCCACCATGTGCCCAGAGCGGAGAATCAAATGGCTGATGCCTTAGCCACGTTGGCTTCGATGTATAAAGTCAATTTTTAGAATGAAGCTCCGAGAATTGTCATTTCTCGTCTTGATAGACCTGCATTCGTCTTTGCGATAGATGAAGCCTCCGACGGCAAGCCATGGTTCCATGATATCCAGGCCTTCCTTATGACTAAGGAGTATCCTACGGGAGCGTCAACCCAGGATAAAAGGACTCTGAGGAGGCTGTCTGGAAATTTTTATCTCAATCCTGATGGAGTTTTGTATAAGAGAAACCACGATCTCGTGCTACTCAGATGTGTAGATGAGAAAGAGGCGAGTATGCTCATGGAAGAAGTCCATGAAGGCACATTTGGTACGCACGCCGGCAGGCATGCCATTACGAGGAAGATCCTGAGAGCAGGATACTACTGGCTGATGATGGAATCAGATTGCTTTAAATTCGCGAAGAGATGTCATAAATGCCAGATTTATGCTGATAAAGTTCACGTGCCGCCGTTCCCGTTAAATGTCATGTCCTCCCCGTGGCCGTTCTCCATGTGGGGCATCGACATGATAGGAAAGATCGAGCCCACTGCATCTAATGGTCATCGCTTCATTCTAGTAGCTATCGACTACTTCACCAAGTGGGTGGAGGCAGCCTCATATGCTAATGTGACCAAGCAGGTGGTGGCTAAATTCATAAAGAGGGACATCATCTGTCGTTACGGAATTCCCGAGCGGATCATTACCGATAATGGTTCGAATTTAAATAACAAGATGATGAAGGAGCTGTGCCAGAGTTTTAAGATTGAACACCACAACTCATCTCCTTATCGGCCGAAGATGAATGGCGCCGTTGAAGCGGCCAATAAGAACATCAAGAAGATTGTTCAGAAGATGGTTGTGACCTACAAAGATTGGCACGAGATGTTGCCATTTGCATTGCACGGTTACCGTACAACGATACGTACGTCAACCGGGGCAACTCCTTTCTCCTTAGTGTACGGTATGGAGGTTGTCCTACCGTTAGAAGTGGAGATCCCTTCTTTGCGAGTTTTGGTTGACGTGAAACTCGATGAGGCAGAATGGATTAAGAACCGACTAAACTAACTCAGCCTGATGGACGAGAAGAGGTTAGCATCGATTGCGTATGGTCGTCTGTACCAAAGCAGAATGAAGAAAGCTTATGATAAGAAGGTGCGTCCCAGAAGCTTTCAGACGGGTGATCTCGTCCTGAAGAAGATTCTTCCTCCACACTCCGATCACCGGGGCAAGTGGACTCCCAATTACGAAGGTCCGTACATCGTCAGCAAGGTCTTCTCGGGAGGAGCTTTGTTGTTATCCACGGTGGATGGTGAAGATTTTGCATCCCCGGTGAACGCGGACGCAGTTAAAAAATACTTTGCTTAAAAAATGACCCGCTGGAAAGAAAAAGAACATCCAGGAAAAAAAGGGGGCATCCCGGCGAACCACAAAAAAGGAAAAAGGTTCGGGCAAAAATTAGGGATATAAAGAAAAGAATGTACACCCGCAAAGTCGAAAACCCGGATGGGCGACTTTGGCAAAAAAGGGTATCCCGGTGAATCGAAAACCCGGAAAGGGCGATTCAGGAAAAAGTTAGGGATTTGAAAAAGCAAATGACTGAGTTCCGCGTGTGGACTGTATTTGTTTAGTGGTTTGGAAGACCTGAGGGCCGTTTATCTAAATCAATCTCTTCTGAAGCTGAAGCGTCGGAGAAGTATCGAAGTCGAGTGGGTCATAGAGGGATCAACTCATGGTGTTCGTCTATGCCTCGTTGCCGACATTTGTATATACTGATGTATATTTATGTTTTATTTTTGCGCGGCTTCCTCATTCTAGGAGCTTGCATCTGTTGTAAAACATTTTTACCCATTCAGGGGTTCGTTATCAATAAAATGTATACTATTCAGCAATTCTGTTTGTCTGTTTAGCATTTATCTGTTTTGTTTGCGAAAAAGAACGTCGATGTTTTTGACAAAATGCGCATACATAAACTTACTGGCCTAGGCCACTGATTGGTGAAACAATGAATTACTTGAACATTGTCACAAGATGATAACCTTGATAGGTCCCTTTGAGAAGGGTATCTTGTCTGTTTGTTTGTGTTGGTGCAGGTGTAGCATATTCCAGGCAGTGCGCCGTACGCGTCCCCAAGCAGGATGATTCCTCCTTCTCTAGCAAAGTTCAGCAGCCTTTCCCCGCAGAGTCTGAACATGAGATCGTAAGCATTGATATGTTTCCCCAGGTAGAGAAGATTCCCTCCCCAATCAGATGCATCCTGAAGGAACGTCATCTCCCCAGCTGAGTCATACGATGAAGTGTGCAGCAATTGATAGTTCCAGACTGAAGTCCCCAGCGGAATTGAGATTCCCCACAGAGTCGTACTCTCCCCTGTAAGCAGGATGATTCCTTCTTCCCCAGCCGAGTTTGCAGATCCCCAAGAGAGCCGAGTCCTTGGAAGCCGTTCGGGCCATGAGTGGTTTTCCCCAGTAGAGTGTTGAATAAATGATGTCGTATTTCCCCACCGGAGTCGTTATCCCCAGGAAAGTTTTAGCCGCGAAGGCCGTGCAGTTTATTTCTGCGATTGACATCGCTTCCCTCAGCAGGTCCGGGTTCTTGTTCCCCTACAGCAGTCGACTGAAGTTCGTTTCCCCAGGCGGAGTCCCATTGAGATTGGTGTGACTGTTTCTCCTCGGCAGGATGATTCCTTCCTCCACCAGAGTGGTTCTTTCTCCTTGACAGGAGGATTCTCCCTTCAGCATTTATTTTGCTGATGGGGCCATAGCATTTTGCATGATTGCATAGCATTTACCCTAAATGTGTAGCATTTCCACTGTGTGGAGCATTGCACCATTGTCAAAGCATATGCATGTGAAACATGAGCTAGGTCGTTACCGTTCTTGTTTTTGTGTGTGATTAGGTCAGACATGTATGATCCCATAGTATTTTTCTCACATTTTTGTGATGAAAATAGGTGTGCCTTCTAGATTGATATTTAGATTGCTCCCTTTTAGGGTTTTGGTTTGATACCTTGTAATGTAGAATTTAGTTCTAGGTCTAATTTGATGATTTGATCTCTGGAATTAATGTGGTAGAGTCATGATTGACATAGGTTCCCATAGATATTTTTGTAGGATTTTATAATTGGTTTTAGTATTTTAGTTAGGACTAACTTTAGTACTAGGTTTTAGGTGATCTTAACTTACTAATTTAACCAGTTTAACTTCCTTAGTCCCCTTAGATTAGGGTTGTTGCTTGGTTTTCCTTTGGTTGAGATTGAAGACAAGTTGAAGACAAGGTGAGGATGCTTGAAGTTGCTTGGAGCTAGGATTTGCTTGGGCCTAAAGGTGTCTGATGAAGGTTTAGGAGATAGGAGACATAAGGAGAGCCTTATAGTTAGAATGATTTCTTTCACAAATATGGAAAGCATCTTGTGCTTCCATTCCTCCCAATGACTAAAAGTCCTTCCAAGATATTCACATCCCTCTTTTGGAAGGATGAATGGCTTTATCTGGGAAGTAGAACTTTGAAGGAACCAGTCTCTCATAATGATGAACCCTTACAGGCTTCCTTTGGTTGTCAGTAAGTTGTTTATCATTTCCTCTCACTCTGTTAAATCAATTGTCTTCTGGTTTGAGTATCTTGAAAGATGTTGGACTCGAGTTTGAAGATGAGGACTTCATTGAAGAGTGTGGAAGAGGGTGATCCCTTGAGCATTGCCATTGTAGCTGAAGCTTGAAGAGCAAGAAGAACAGGTTGATACTTGAAAACCCAATGGGTATTGAGTGAAGAGCTGAGGCTTAGAAAGTTGAAGGATGAAGTTGACACTTCCAGGTGATTAAAGATTACTCTGAGAAGCTGAGGCTTGTAGGAGAAGAAGACCAAGTTGAGACTGGTAAAGCAAAGAGAGCTGAAGCTTGAAGACTGAGTTGATACTTATGAAGAGGATTCAATTGAGATTGAGTATAGAGCTGAGGCTTGAGGAATAGAGGATGAGTTGATACTTACATTGATTCTTGGAGAGCCTGAAGGAATAAAGTTGATACTTGTAGTTAAGAGTGAAGCTTGAAGGTAGAATTGACTGGAAAGCTGAAGCTTGAAGAAGAAGATTAAGTTGACACTTATGTTTGGTGGATTGGAACTTTGGAGGAGCAGGTTGATGCTTGTCAGTGAAGATGATAGCCTTGAAGGGTGATTGAAGTCTGAAGACTGGATTGCTGTCAGAAGGGCTGAAGCTTGGGATTGAAAGAGGGGTTGATCTGCTTTCTTGTCTGTTTTCTTTTCTGTATTGAGGTGCCTTGTTTGACTTGCTTGATGCATTAGAATAAGTTCATATCTAGATTTATTTAAGCTAGGAGCATGATTGCACTAGAGGTTGAGTTGCTCCCTCTGCTTGTATTTTTACTGTATGGCTTTGCTTGCGGGTATTCGGTAGAGCCCAGCTCCCTTGCCCATGTGGTTTATCTTGCTTGATAGCATGTTATTCTGCTGTATGATTACTGCTTATTATTTTGCTTGATGGCATTTTATTTCTCCTGTATGATTACAGTTATTCATATCTGGCTTGAGGTCGAGACGAGCTTGTGGAGGCAGATGCCCCACACACATTTCCTCCCTCACTTGCATTGCATGCATTTTATAGTCGTTTACTGTTTACTGTTTAAGCTGATGCTTTATCTGTTTCTGTTTATCACTGACATGATCCCCTAGGAATCTCACTTCCTTTGATAAGGAAGTGATGATTAGAACTTTAGGTTGAAACCTATGCATGATAACTTCTAGGAGTTCCCTGTTTCAAACCTCAACCATAGGATGAATCCTTGGCATGACAACTGTTAGGACTTGATAGTCTCCCCTTAGTTGAGCCTGCTCTCTCTTCTCATCTCAAAACAAATCAAAATACAGTAATAAAGGTTAAATGATGTCGTACGTTACGAGCCTTAAGCTATCTGAGAAAGGATTATTGGAGAGCTTCTTTTCAACAGTCTGGATGTTTAGTATGGCACCCTTTGGGTGACATGCGACGCATTCACTCTCAGGTCATAGTCTCTAGTGCGATTGAAATTGCAAACAACAATAAAAAACAGTTCTTTCGTAAAAGACAGAAAACAAACGTCAAACCTTTTTGCCCTGTGGGCCCATAATTCAAAGGAAGCTTTTCTGAAGAAAAGAGTGTCGTTAAACTTCAGCGCCAATGCAAACAGGCTTTGTCCCTAACTGCTGGAACTGCTGTTTAACCCTACTCGATAAAACAGATGAATCTGAATCCCCGTAATCCGTATTATCCCGAACTACGTAAGCTCTGATCTCTCATATCTGTTGAGAGTACGTAGGCACAATACTGATGTATTGGCGAGCCACCTTCCCCGTAACCCGTAGTTAGCCGAACTACGTTGACTCTGATTTCTCATTCTCTGATGAGAATACGTAGGCATAAAGCGCGACGCTTTTCCGAGTCATTTTCTTTTCTGTTTAAGCCAGCCTTGATAGGTAGATAGATAAACCAACTCGTCCAGTAAACACAACAAGCGTGGATCCCATCGAGTACGACGGACGTGAGGGGTGCTAATACCTTCCCCTTGCGTAACCGACTCCCGAACCCAGACAATGGTTGCGATGACCTAGAACATCTGGAACACACACTCTATCTACGAACCTCATCACACCATTATCATTAATTTGGAATTCACCTCTGTTACCTTGGTTAATTAAGATCAACTGATAAACTAACTTCAAATGAGATTGCTGACCCACTCCGATTTCTTCCAGAATACCACTATTTAGTTTCAATACCTAACTTCACACTGTCAGGAGTCTCTTCACATACCAAACTCAGATCTCGGAACTATTCGATTAATTCCAGTTTTCTCACCATAAGCATCGACATATGTAATGACTTCCTGCTCAATGCATCAGCCACTACATTTGCTTTACCCTGGTAACTAAAATCAAAATCATAATCCTTCAATAATTCCTACCACCTCCTCTGCCTCATATTCAACTCTTTCTGATCAAATAAGTACTTCAAACTCTTATGATCATTGAACACTTCAAATTTAGAGCCAAAAAGATAATGTCTCCAAATTTTCAACACGAACACCACAACTGCCAACTCTAAGTCATGCGTAGGATAATTCCTTTCGTGAGCTCTCAATTGTCTTGAAGCATAAGCAACAACTTGTCCATTTTGCATCAACAGTCCACCAAGATCCATCTCCAATACATCACAATACACCACAAAAGATTCATTCGAATTAGGCAAAATCAATACCGGAGCGGACGTCAATCTCTTCTTCAATTCCACAAATCTCTCTTCACAAGCAATGTCCCACACATAAGCTTGACCCTTTCGAGTCAACGGTAAAGCCAATATAGAAAAACCTTCTATGAACTTGCGATAGTAACCTGCCAACCCCAGAAAACTTCGTATCTCAATAGCAGACTTCAGATTCTTCCACTGTAACATAACATCAATCTTAGAAGGATCTATATTAATCCCACCACTTGAAATCACATGGCCAAGAAAACTCACTTCTTTCAACTAAAACTCACACTTTGATAGTTTTGCATATAACTTCTTCTCTTTCAATACTTGCAACACAGTCCTCAAATGCTCATCATTCTCTTCTTCAGATTTAGAGTATACCAGAATATTATCAATGAAAGCCACTACAAACTTATCCAAATACTCATGGAAAATCCGATTCATATACTCCATGAACATACCAGGTGCATTAGATACACCTAACGCCATCACAGTGTATCATAGTGACCATACCTCATCCTGAAAGTTTTCTTTGGAATATTATCAGGTTTAACACGAATTTGATGATAACCAGGCCTTAGATCAATCTTGCTAAACACATAGGCGCCTACTAACAGATCCATCAAATCGTTAATTCTTAGAAGTGGATATTTATTCTTGATAGTCACTTTATTCAAATATCGATAATCAACACACAACCTCATACTACCATCTTTCTTCTTAACCAACAACGCAGGAGCACCCCACGAAGAAACACTCGGTCGAACAAACTTCTTCTCAAGCAATTCTTCCAATTGTTTCTTCAATTCGCTTAACTCGGAAGCTGACATCTGATAAGGAGCCATTGACACCGGACTCGTTCCTGGTATCAAGTCCACTGCAAACTCTACTTCACGCTCTGGAGGTAAATGACTTATGTCATCCGGAAACACCTCTGGAAATTCACGGACCATAATTAATTTGTAACTTGCAGCTTCACGATCAAATTGCAACAATGCAAATAGTGTAAACATCAAGGCTTCATCTTCTAGGAGTTCGTCTACTTGCTTAGCAGACAAGAACATCAACTCTCCATTATCACCAAATTTAGGAAACTCCACAGTCTTATTATAACAGTTGATATGAACATAGTTGAACTCCAACCAGTTCATTCCCAGGATTACATCGATTTGGTGCAAGGGTAAACACACCAAATCCATCATGAAACTCTTTTCAAATATCGTTAAAGGACATCTAAAACACACATAAGTAGTAGTAACAGAACCATTAGCAAGAGTTTCTATCACCATACTACCATTCATATCAGACAATTTCAAACCCAATCTAGTAGCACATTCAAGCGAAATAAACGAATGAGGAGCACCAGTATCAATAATAGCGACCAACTCAATATTGTTAATAAAACAAGTACCTCGAATCAAGTTATCCTTCTTAGGAACTTCTGAACCACTCAAAGCAAACACTCTGCATTAGTTTGAGCAGCAGTAGCAGTCATCATCGGCTTCTGACACTGGGTACTGATGTGACCCTTTTCACCATAGTTGAAACAAGTCAGACCTTCATCCTTGCAATCGGTAACTCTATAGTCTCTCTTACCACATCTGTAACACCTCAACACACTATTGTTGCAAACTTCGGCACAGTGTCCTTGTTCGCCACACCTGTAATACTTAACAGAAGCGGGAGCTGCTCCCTCACTTGTCTTCTTCCCATCTAAAACCTTTTGTTTCCCTTTATCAGCTAAAGTCACGTAAGGCTTTCCTCTAAACAGTCCTTTCTCTTTCTTCTCACTATGATTCTTGTAGTGAGCAGATCGAGCTCGGCTATCCCCATTGTAGATCTTACTCTTATCCACTAGCTCATCATACCTGCGAATCTGCTGCTATCCAATACCCTGTTTGATCTTTGGTCTCGTCCCATTATCAAACTTAAGGCATTTGGAAACCTCAACATCAACACAATTGTAATGCGGAAAAAACTTCACCAGCGCCTCAAACTTTACCGCATACTCTGCCACAATCATGTTTCCTTGCTTCAATTCAATGAACTCTATCTCATTCTTGCCACAAACATCTTCAGAAAAATACTTCCCCAAGAATTCTCTCTTGAATACAACCTAGGTTATCTCAGTACCAAAATCCTCCAACCTCTAACGTGTATTATCCCACCAATCCTTAGCTTCTTCTGACAGCATATGAGTACCAAATTGTACCTATTAAGTGTCACTACATGCCATCACTCGGAAGATCTTTTAAATCACGTTAAGCCACTTCTGTGCACCATCTTAGTCATGAGTTCTCGCAAAAGTTGGCGGATTGTTCCTCTGGAACTTCCCCAAAGCACGAAACTCATCGGGAGCTTCACCATTCTGATTATTATGAGCCATCACTTTAGCAAGTGATTCCAACGCATCAGCAATAGCACGACCGTTTCTTCCAACCATTCTGCATACCACCAAAAATGTTAGAAGGGACAATACATCGATAGTGTACACACACTCGTCAACTAACAGGGTCTGACATCATACAAAATTTGGCCAGACGGACCGACCTGCTCCAATACCACTAATGTAATACCCTTCTACCCCACAAGCATTCACGATAATTAAAACAATTATATTAGAGTATATCAACGCAAGGGTGCCATATTTCATCATAAAATCACAATAACGTCTTACTCCATAACACGGGTTCTATTCGTCATAATTTCAATCAATTACTACGCAGCGGAAACATTCAAAATCATCAGCATAATTTGTAATTCAAAGAGTTTTAAAAACAAGAATTCGCAACTTCATGATGTCAACAATAAAAGAACACAAACGTTCGACTCAAATGTCCCGACCCGATGTTACATAACAGAGCAAGACCCTTTACTCGACAAAAATAACCGAAATACTTCATGTCAGTTCTTCACGCACCAAGAGCTAATCCTAATCACCTGCACGCTACCCACGTGGAGGCAACATCCAAACAGGTCGGGTGAGCGATCACAAGTCATTATACAAGATATAAAGATAAGATATATTGAGATAGCATTCATCGTACAAAAACAACATCATCACGAAATCCATGTATTATCATTTTCCAAGTATTATACTCAACCTTCATATCATAGTATCATATATACATCTTCATTCATAAAGTCATAAAATCAACAAATTATTACCAAGCATCACTTAGGTCACAACTACATCACACGTCATTTTAAAATCACCTCATCAATAATAACAGTCATTCACATAGATGCAATGCCACATAACATGAAATGCAACAACATAGACTCAAGCACGTGGTACCAAATCAACATGTTGATGGACACTAGGCCATCACCCTCCAAAGATCCCCACCAATAGGATCGATTCTACACAAGACTCGGAGCATAAAATAAACACCCCAATCCACACAATGGGATTGAAGCCAACACTGGACTGAAGTCCTATCAATAACACTAGACTGAAGTCCTACTATGCTATGAATGAATGATGTACTACGTCATAATCAACATCATCATAGGATCGTCAAGTTGCATCATCATTCAAGAAAATTCATCAAAACATCATGGTATCATATCATCATTATGCATCATAAGTCTTCATATTACTTCACAAATTAACATGTTATACTCATCAAAATGCAACACTTCAACCACTCAAGGCATACAAACAAAAAGGCACAAGACAACACAACAAAAGAAAAGAACAATAAAACTACTGCTCCTGGTCGCCTGGCGCCTGGAGAAGCAACTCGCTTGCTAGGGTTTCTCCCAGCAAAGTAGGGGCGAATCCCCGCCTTCATACAAAAACCAAGAGCACTCATTTTTCACCCTTTTCTCACTCCCACTTTCGCCTGGCGAGGCTGGGCGAAATTGATTCGCTCGGAGAAAATGCGCGAACCTGCAACTTCTTAGTTGTGATTCTGCACCAGTTCAGGCCCAAAATGGCTTGCGATTTCAACATAATTCAGTCTAAAAATACTCATCAATCATGATGAACCAACACAATAACAACAACATATCATAGTAAGTTTCATACATATCATCTCATACAACTCAAACCCCAATTTCATCATAAATCCCATCATTCTCCAAAATCCACAACTACCTACATACATCTACCCTTACATCAATTATAATGACAAATGATACTCCCCATACCATCGATAATTTGATTCTGATTCCTCCTCTTGAGTTCTTCTAAAATCCCTCTGAGCCTTAGCTTTGATAACGTGAAATTATATCGTATATTTGACTTGACTTACATGAATTTTATCTACGATTATTGCTACTTTATCTGATTTATGTTCTATTACACATCTATTTTCTTGTGTATTGTAGGTTATCAAAAATATGGATTAAAGAAATAAAAGAAGAAAGAAGTGAAAGAAATGGAACTAAAAGAAGAAGAAAGGAAGGAAAGAAAGAAAATGGGAAGAAATAATAGAAAAAAAAAGAGGAAAAAAAGGTGGAGGCCACCACACACTGGTGGCACTTGCCACATGTGTGTGGCGCCTGCCACCAAGAAGAAGCAAGGGAAGTGTGGCGCCTGCCACCTTCCAAACAGAGAGGGGAGTGGCGAGTGCCACTCCTAGAAAGAAGGGGGAGTGGCAACTGCCACTCCTAAAAGAAAGGGAGGTGGCGTGTGCCTCTTCCTGAAAACCTCCCTACACTTTATCCACTCCTTCCTATATTTTCTCCGGCCTTCTCTCCATGCTTTATACTGAGTTTTTGGGTAACCGACACCAGTAGCAAGTATAAAAGCCACAGACATTTTTCGAAGAGTGGGGCCATTTTTTATTTCTGTTTTCAACATTTTTCTTCAGCAGTTTATAATTCTTAGTTTTAAGTAGTTTCTCGAGGGATTTTGTAAAAGGCAATAGTTTTTCAAACTGAGAAAAAATTGCCAGTTAGTATTAGGATTTATGCATTGGTTGTAATTTTGTACTAAACTACAAGTCGGCCTCCATAATCCAAGTGCTTTTCTGTTCCTCGTAATTGCCAGGTTCATTTATTTACTTTCGTTGTTATTTTTATGCATTCCTTTTATATTCTATCTAGCATTAAGATTAAATTTTGTAATAGCATGCAAGCCATGTCTGGATAAACCATTTAATATCAGTATGTGATTACGATCGGTCGGGAGGGGTTAAGTAACTCATGGCGTGAACTTAGCAAGATTATTCTTCTGGTCTCAGTTTCTTTTTAATAACTTAATAACTTTTGTTACGAGACTAAAAAGGTAACTAAGGTTAAGATCAATAAAGCGAGAGTTTGAGGTCTTAATCGGATAGCCGAAATTGAACATTAAACTTAAATACAGCGAGAGCGCTTTAGCGTTAATTAGGACCTACTTATTTTCAAAAAGTGTTTTTAAATACAAATCTGAGAGCGAGAGCCTTCATTCTGATTTGAGAGTATAGTCTAAGTCAATAAACTCGAGAGTGTGAGGTAAAGTCTTTTAAATGAGTATTTTCTACAGAATAACATTTTTTCCTTTTAAACTAAATGCCCATGAATTATTGAACCCCCGATGATTAACAGAATTATATACCGATATTTCGCATTATCTTGATTTAAATTATATTTCAATTTGCACTTATTTTCTTACTTGCATCTCAACTTAGAAATCCATTAGCCTTAGATTTACGTAGTAGTATTAGATTACGGTAGATTGATTCTTGGTCCTTTAGGTTCGATAATCTTTAAAACTACACGATCCGACTGTGCACTTGCAGTCACGAATCATTTAGACATACTAAGTCGCGATCAAGTTTTTGACGGTGTTGTCAAGGACCAATTAAGTCGATATCGTAGCTTTAGTGTTGCGTAGTATAGACTAAGGCAACTATTTCCCTATTTTAAGTCGTCGATTGTATGCCAAACACTCGCTCTAAAGGTGAAAAGCTTGAGCAACCGATTGTCGACATCAAGCGTTTTATTAGTTTAAGACGCCGAATTAACGATTTCCGAATTAAGTATAACCTTCTACCACCTGAAATTCCCTTTCCATAATTACCAATACCTATGGCTGAAGAACCTCAGAATCGACCTCTCAAGTATTATGCCATCCCTTTGCAGGAGGAGCCACATAACAGTATTACTGCTCCTTCCATCGAGGCAAATACCTTTGAGCTAAAACCTTCATTGTTGTCAGTTGTACAAAAAAACCAATTTTCTGGGAGTCCCACGAAGGACCCGAATTTACATTTGTCAATGTTCTTGTAATATGCAGACACAATGAAAGAAAATGGTGTTAGCCCCGAAGCAATAAGATTACGCCTTTTCCCTTGCTAATTAAGAGATAGAGCTTAGCTCCAGTCTCTATCGTCTGCATCTGTCACTACGTGGAACGAGTTGAAGAAGGTGTTCTTAGCACGATATTTCCCACCTAGCAAGACGGTTATGCTAAGAGCCCAAATAAATGGATTCAAACAGAAGGACAATGAATCTCTTTTCGAAGCATAGGAAAGATACAAGGACATGATGAGGCTTTTCCCACACCGCGGTCTAGAAGAATGGTTGATCATCCATACCTTTTCCAATGGTCTCTTGTACGATACAAGATTGACAATAGACGCCGATGCGGGTGGCGCACTAATGGATAAAACCTACAATGAGGCCTATACACTTATCGAAAGTATGGCTCAAAATCATTATCAGTGGGGAAGTGAAAGAGCCTCAGTAGAGAAACCTCCAACAAAAAGTGGTATGTACGAGATAAGCAGTCTTGACCAAGTCAATGCAAAGGTAGATGCTCTCACTCAAAAGGTTGAAAGTTTGACCATAACGCCTACAACTACTGTGGTTGTCGTAGCTCCAAACTGCGAGTTATGCGGAGTTCCTAGGCATGCTGCCCCTGAATGTCAACTTTTGTCAGGAGTTTCCACAGACCAAGTGAATTATGCTCAAGGAAACCCTTACTCAAATACCTACAACCCAGGTTGAAAAAAACATCCTAACTTTTCGTACAAAAATAAAAATGCATTGTATGCGCTTGGACAAGCACCTGCTGTACCACCAGGATATCAGAAACCTGTCATAGCTGCTCAAAATGCTCCTAGGAAATCTAACCTTGAATTAATGATGGAAAACTTCATAGCCACCCAGGCTCAAACAAATAAAGAATTCTTGAATCAAAACATACACACTAGTGAGCAAATTAAGCAATTAGCAAGCAAGGTAGATGCTTTAGCCACTCACAACAAAATGCTTGAAACCCAAATTTCGCAAGTGGCACAACAACAAGCACCTACCGCTGCTCCTGCAGGCACATTTCTTGGACAGCCGCAACCCAATCTAAAAGGACATGAAAATGCTATCATACTACAAAGTGGTACGAAATTGGACGAACCAACCGACCCAAGACTTGAGAATCCAACTATGTATCAAAATCATGGTAAAGTAACTGAGAAGGAAAATGAACAAAACATAAAGGAGAAAGAAGGTAGTGACCAAGAGGCCACAGAAAAAGAAGAACCATATGTGCCTCCACCACCTTATAAACCTCTCATTCCATATCCTTAAAGATTTGCTAAATCTAAGAGCATGGAGCAATTCAAGAAATTCGTTGAACTTCTGAAACGATTGAATATCACAATACCTTTTATAGAAGCTATCACCCAAATGCCCTTATATACTAAGTTTCTTAAAGAAATCTTATCAAATAAGAAAAATATCGAGGATAACGAAATCGTTACGCTTACTGCTGAGTGTAGCGCAATAGTCCAAAAAAATGCCTCCTAAGCTGAAAGACCCAAGTAGTTTTTCCATACCCTGTCCAATTGGAAAATTTGTCATAGACAAAGCTCTATGTGACTTAGGAGTCAGTATTAGCTAAATGCCCTTGTCCATATGCGAAAGGCTTGATATGGGATAATTAAGACCAACTAAGATGTCTGTACAACTAGCCAATCGTTCTGTTATATTCCTGATAGGGATACTTGAAAATGTTCTGGTACGTATAGGTAAATTATATATCCCTACTGATTTCATAATCATGGACATAAAGGAGGATGTCAACACCCGTATCATATTAGGAAGGCCATTCTTAGCTACAGCCAGAGCCATTATAGATGTAAAGAAAGGTAAGATAACTTTCGAAATGGGTGAAGAGAAAGTCAAATTTATTTTGACACAATTCTTACAGACACCGGCTATAGATGATACATGTTGTATGCTAGATGTCATCGACGAATGCATAAGAGAAATGGAGATGGAACAAACTTCTTAATCAGAAATCCTAAAAATTCCAATACCTCTAATTTTTGAAGATGGTAATTGGCGTGGTGAATACCAAGACGACCGTCTAAGTGAATGCCTAGCACTGACACCCAATCATATGCCTTGCCCAAAGAAACCGACTTTAGAACTTAAATCACTACTCAAAAATTTAAGGTATGTATTCCTAGAAACCGAGCTCGAACAACCAGTGATAGTCAACACAAACTTAGGACAAATAGAAACTGAGAAACTATTGCATGTCTTAAGAAAGTACCCATCTGCTCTAGGCTACAAAATTTCTGATCTGAAAGGAATAAGTCCTTCTATCTGTATACATCGCATTATGCTAGAAGAAGACTGTAAGACCTCTAGAGAACAACAAAGAAGGATAAATCCCATTCTGAGCGACGTAGTCAAGAAAGAAGTACAAAAGTTATTAGAGGAAGGAATTATATACCTGATCTCCGATAGTCAATGGGTTAGCCCAGTGCATGTCGTACCAAAGAAAGGAGGTGTTACAGTTGTTAAGAACGGAAAAGGCGAATCTATAGCATAAAGAGTTATGACCGAAAGTAGAATGTGCATTAATTATTGTCGCATCGCTGTGAAGAGGGGCCGGCAAGGACAGAAGAGTCACCATCATTCGTTATTTATCCCAAAAGAGGGAAAGGAAACGATCAGAGAAAACCTACAGAAAAGGGAGAAGACAGGTCATCACAACCAAATCTTGGATTCAGAAGTTGATAACACAAGGGGAAGGTATTAACACCCCTCACGTCCGTCGTACTCGACGGGATCCACGCTTGTTATCTATCTAAAGGGTGTTAATCTATCTAGGCTACAGGCCACAGGGACAAAGAAAAAGAAAAGAGACTCGATAGAGCATCTCCGCTCTATGCCTACGTACTCCCTCGTGCAATGGGAAAGTCAGAGTCAACGTAGTTCAGAAAACCACGGGTAAAGGTGGGGGAAGGTTGCTCGCCAAGACATTTACGTCTTGTGCCTACGTATCCTCGTATGGTACGAGAAATCAGAGCAAATATAGTTTAGGCTAACAAGACCACAGGTTTTTTCAAGTGTTTTACCCGAGTAGGGTTAAAACTTAGTTCTAGGAGTTAGGTGTATGATGCTCGACCATTGGAGACTTAGGCGTTACCTGTTTGCGGTAGAACCAAGAGTTAACAAAACTCTCCTTATGAAAATGGTTTCCACTTAATCCCGAAGGATAAAAAGATTTGATGTTTGTTTTTGAGTCTTTTATGAAGAAGAAGTGAATTGAATTTTGTTTGTAATTTATGTTGCACTAAAGACTATGACTTAAGAGCGAATGCGTCGCATATCGTCCAAAGGACATACGCTAAACACTCTAGACAATTGAGATGAGGCCCCACAATCATCATTTCCCAAATGATTAAGGCTCATAGCGTATAACATTCATTATCCTTTATTAAGTGTCTTGAAGATGTTTTGAGATGAGAAGAGAAGACACACTCTAAAAGGGAGACTAAATTCAACCTAATGTTATCATGCAAGGTACACCTATGATTGAGATGAAAAGAGAAGACTGCCCTAATGTTATCATACTTGGATTCAAACCTAATGTCTATCATAATCCATCTTGAACAAGAAATATTAGAGGTCCTAACGAAACAGGGCAAAGGAAGACAAAAATAAGAAGAAAGCATAGATGAAAGAAAGAAGACAAGGATGCAAACATGCAATGCAACACAAAGAAGAAAAGGGAGGAAAAAGGTGTGGGGTAACAACCACCACAAGCACATCTCAACCTCTTCAAGAAAACAAAGAAATGCAAAACAAAGAAGGAAAGAAAACCAAAGAACTTAAACAAGTTCAAGCCAAAAAGTGAGATGAAATGGGAGAAATAGAATCCTACAACCATTTGCACATCAATCACTAACCAAAGGCAAAGCAAAAGAGAAAAAGAAGAAGAGATAATAAATGTGAGGATGGGAGAACAAGCTTGGGCAACAAGCAACATCAAATGAAATCTCAACCATAAACATCATAATGATCATGCAAGAAAGAAACCAAAAGAAAGTTCTCAAAGTGGCCTCTCATCCAAGTCAAACTCAAAGTGCAAATCGAAGGCACCAAATCAACTTGGATGAGTCCCCAAGGTCCTAGGACAGAAGTGAGAACAAGAGAAGAGGATATACAAATGAAAGAAAGAAGAAAAGTAAGGCAAGTTGTAAGATAAGGCATGGTAAAGAACCTAGGTTCTAAATACTTTCAACATTAGAATACAAATGGAAATCCTTAAAACGATGCAACTTGCAACAAGAACCAAACAACTTTATGACCTAAAAATTTGCAACCAGCCACTTCAACATGTTAGAACTGTGAATCAAGAGGATTTGGAAGCATATGGGATCCACAAGGGTCATTTCTCACAAGAACTAGGTCAACTAGTATGTGTGAACCATCCTTAGGGGTAACTTCACTTGCAAGGTACACCAAAAATAGGAAAATGATTCAATAAAAGCCAAATAAAATGCACAAAGCTCACAAAGATGTTGGCAACCAGAGGCCAAAGCAACACAACCAAAGTCCAATCAAAGCATCACCAAAGAAATTGATTCACTAAGGGTGTTCCACTTTGAAGGAGGGTTGTCGAGGGTCAAACAAAAATACATCAAAGTCAACCAAAAAAAAGGTCAAACCTTAACCAAAACCATCCTCAGAAGCACCTCAACTCATCATCAAAATGAGGAAGAAGCCTCATTCATTGGTGATTAAAATTGGCTCAAGAACAATCAAGAACAAAAGAAAACAAATGAAAAAAGCAACTCAAAACTACCTCCAATCATTAAATTCAAATTTAATTGAAAAATAAATGGAAAATGAAATTAAAAATCATCACAAATTAAATAACACATTAAAGTGTTAGAAAATATTTTTGGTTGAATTTTATAATGATTGGAGCTATTTTTAATCAATTAAAATCAAAACAAAAAAGAAATTAAAATAAAATAAAACAAAAAAGGTGAAATGGTGCAAATAGCAAGGATTTGCATTGAAATCCAATGGGCCTCCAAAAGAGGGTGTGCAAATAGCATCTAAAGCCCACTTCACACAGCAAAATGAAATGCAGCGTTTCATTTATTGATGTGGAAGTCAATATCCACGCAGGCTAGGTCAAAGCAATCTCATCCGTTCATCAAAGCCAGTCAACAAGTCAGCCAAGTGACACCTCAGATCACCTGAATTTGGACCAGACGCCGACGAGGTGGCCGGAGTTCAGGTTTGCAAACTTCACCAAAACATGTCAAATTTTATACCAAAATGAAGCTCTACTCATGCACAATCCAAATCCAAGGTCTAATGGTTTTAATCATGCATAAACAAAGATATTCGAACGGTTTAAATTTGGAGTGCACATTTGCAAACTTCATCAAACATTACAATCAAGCACTCAAACATTGCCTACATGATGTAGGGCTTCAGATGCATCCAACAATGACCTAAATCAATGCCTAACATGAGAGGAAAGTTGAAATGAAGATTACCTAACGGAGACACTTCGTTGGTGCTTCTATTGAGTGCTAGCTTGCTCCAAACTGTGCAGGTCAACTCCAATAAGCTTGAGGAAGATGATTCTTGCTTCAATTTGCTTCGAATTGCTCTAGATCTGGATTCACGATTTTGAATCTCAAGTTCCCAAAACTGAATTTGCTCTTCCCTCCATGAAATTGCACTTCAGAGCTCTCAATTTTCATTTGGAGCTTTTATATGTTGGATATCTGAATGAATTGGAGGCCCATGAAGCCTCATTTGGCTGAATTTTGAAAATGCCCAATGATGGAATGCTTCTCATGCACACGTGAAGTTAGCTTTCTACACTCATGAAATTCCTTGTCTTGCAGCTGGGAATGTGAATTTTACATTAGGATTGAATTGGGCTTTATTGGTGATCCAATTAACAAGTTTGAAGGTGAATCTTCTTTGTGAAGGAAGCTTGAATTCCACGTGATTTTCACCTCATGACCCAAAATAATTTTGTGCATTTTACTTGTTGAAGTATTGTGAACACAATTGAATCAAAAGGAAGCATGAAAAAGGCCTATAACTTGTTCAATTGAATTCACCTTTAAAAGTTCAATTTTCACTTGAAATTCTCCACCAATGTCCATATCCATGCATAATCCACACCAATCTTGAGTATGATGAGAATGAAGTCATTTGGAAAAACTTTCATGTTGGTTGAAGTTCCATTTGAGGTACTTAATTGCATGAGAATGACCCATAATCAAAATGACCTATAAGCAAAGTTTCCCCAAATACCCCTGCCTTGCAAGCTTCATAACTTGAGTTACACACATGACATGAAGGACTTATAGGACTTTTTGGAAAGCTAAGATCATTAGGAATAACTTTCATGTTCATCAAAAGTTGATAAGAAACATGATTCTAGGTCAAAAGTGCCTTGGAAGTGAGTTCACTTTTCATAACTGAAAAATATGTTCATTTGAGACCCATAACTTGATGGCATCATAACTTGAGTTCCACAAACCCAATGGATGAGTTATAGTACTCAAAAGAAAGCTTAGAACATGACCTACAAGTCTCATGTTTGTATGAGAATGAGAATGAACTTGTATCTTGATGTAAATGGTCCTTGAAGTTAGGCACTAAAGAAGGGGATTTTACACTGAAATCCTCTGAAACCCTAATTTAGTAACTCCTTAGACTCTTGATTCTCCTTGTTTTGAACTTGATATGAAATTATAGATGTCTCAACATGACTTCTCATGACTCCAATTACTTGGAACCAAGTATCAAACTCCTTCAAGCCCATAGTTGACCTTGCACTAAGCAGATGAAACCCTAGGTGCACAATCTTTGCCTATGAACTCTTGCAAATGATATGACCACTTAGATAAGATCCTCAATGACTTAAAAAGCACTAAATGAGCTTCTCCAACATCTCTTATCCATAACCATGAACCTGTGAATCCCTGATGGTCTTCAACTACCCTCCAAGGTAGGAGGTAAGCAACACTTGTCAATCTTCTCTCTCAGAGAGCTTTGACCACTTTCTGATGAATATAAGCATTGGATAAGTTGAATAAGCACTCTTGCTTGAGCTTGATACTCTTGATAACCTTCTCTTGGATGGCACACTTCCCTTGATCCCCTGCAAAAGACAATGTAATTCAAATGCAAATGCTAGAGAATGGAATGAAACATAAGCCAAGTAAGAAAAAGGTTGGGCAATTTTTGGGGTGCAACAATTATAGGAAATTGAACAAAGCTACTCGAAAGGATCATTTCCTGTTACCTTTCATTGATCATATGCTTGAGAGATTAGCTAAGAACTCATATTTCTACTATTTAGATGGTTATTCAGGATTCTATCAAACCCCTATTCATCCTGATGACCAAGAAAAGATAACTTTCACTTGTCCTTATGGTACACTTGCCTATCAACGAATGTTGTTTGGATTATGTAACGCTCCCGCAACATTCCAAAGATGCATGATGTCAATCTTCACCTACTTTATAGACGACATCATGGAAGTATTTATGGATGATTTTTCTGTTTGTGGGCAGAGTTTTGAAGGATGCTTATTGAACCTAGAAATGGTACTTGAAAGATACGCAAAAGTAAATCTCGTGTTAAATTGGGAAAAATGCCATTTCATGGTCCGACAAGGAATCATACTTGGACACATGTGTCTGATAAGGGGATTGAAGTAGATAAAGCAAAAATAGAAATTATAGAAAACCTCCAACCTCCTAAAACCGTAAGAGAAATACGAAGTTTCTTAGGACACGTCAGTTTCTACCGACGATTCATTAAGGATTTCTCTAAAATTACTAAACCACTGATTGGCTTATTAATGAAAGACGCTGAATTTATTTTCGATGATAAATTCCAGAAAGCCTTTGAGCAGTTAAAAACAGCTATTATTACCGTACCCATCATGCAACCACTTGATTAGAGGTTACCGTTTTAAATTATGCGTGACGCTAGTGATTATCTCGTAGGTGCAGTTCTAGAACAGAGAAAAGATAAAAAAGCTTCATGCGATTTATTACGCTATTAGAATCATGGACCCCGCGCAATTGAACTACGCCACCACAGAAAAGGAACTTCTAGTTGTCGTGTTCGCTTTGGATAAATTTTGTTCTTACTTAGAAGGAGCGAAGATAATTATCTATACCAATCATGCCACAATCAGGTACCTATTGAGTAAAAAGGACGCTAAACCAAGACTCCTACGATGGATACTACTACTGCAAGAATTTGATTTAGAAATCAAAGACAAGAAAGGTACTGAAAATGTAGTAGCTGATTATTTATCGAGAATGATGGATATTAAGCCTGAGCAAGTACCTATCAATGATGATTTTCCTTATGAGAGATTCATAGCTCAGTTAGAAAACACGGTTGAACAATCTTTAATATACAATGAGACTAAAACAAAATAAGTCGTGGAAGCGATCTTTACTGAAGCCACACTGCCATGGTATACTGACTTTGTCAACTACTTAGCAGCTGGAGTTCTTCCACCAATTTTAACTTACCAACAAAAGAAAAAATTCTTCCACAATCTTAAACACTATTGTTGGGATGAGCTTCTGCTTTTCAAGAGAGGTGCCGATGGTATCTTTTGTTGATGTGTTCCTGAAGACGAAGTTGAAAATATAATCTCTCACTGTCATTCTGCTCTCTATGGAGGACATGCAAGAACTTCAAAGACTTGCACTAAGATCTTATAGTCCGACCTCTTTTGTCCCACTCTATGGAAAGATGCCCATATCGCAATCATAAACTGCGACCGTTGCCAATGCACCAGCAATATCTCTAGACGCGACGAAATTCCAATGAAAGGCATTCTGGACGTAGAAGTCTTTGACGTGTGGGGAATTGATTTCATGGGACCATTCCCATCGTCTTTTGGTAACAAGTACATACTTGTTGCTGTTGACTATGTGTTGAAATGCATCGAGGCTATAGCCTCTCTGACAAATGATGCACGAGTAGTGATTAGGCTTTTCAAGAACATAATTTTTCCTAGATTCGGTGTGCCGAGACTCATCATCAACGATGGCGGCTCTCATTTTATTTCAAGGATTTTCGAAAAACTATTAACGAAATATGGAGTCCGACACTATCTAGCAATACCTTATCACCCACAAACCAGCGGATAAGTAGAGGTTTCGAATAGAGAAATTAAACAAATATTAGAAAAAACAGTTGCGACCTCTAGGAAGGATCGGTCTTCCAAATTATACGAAGCTTTGTGGGCATATAGGACAGCCTATAAGACCCCAATAGGAACCACACCATTTAAGCTAGTTTATGGCAAATCATATCACTTGCCGGTAGAATTAGAGCATAAAGCGTATTGGGCCATTAAGACCCTTAACTTAGATTTTACTGCCTCAGGCGAAAAGAGAATTTTAAGCATCCATGAACTAGAAGAGCTTAGGTTAAACGCTTACGAGAATGCCCGCATCTATAAAGAACGAACTAAAAAGTGGCATGATAAGCGCATATCGAGGAAAAAATTTACTGAGGGTGATATAGTACTCCTATTTAACTCTCGACTTAAACTCTTCACAAGAAAACTCCGTTCTAGGTGGTCTGGTCCCTTTGAGATAACAAAAGTTTTTCCAAATGGCACAGTAGAAATAAAAGGAAAATCTAGTGAACCATTCATCGTTAATGGGCAGCGCCTGAAACATTACTATAACATTGAAAACAGAGACTACTCCGCCAATATAAAACTTGTTGAGTTGCACACTCATCCCCAAAATTAGTAAAATTTAAAATTATGTTGAGCTTATGACATAAAACAAAACGCTTGGTGGGAGACAACCCGCTTTTTAGTTTTAATGTTTATTTTTCTAATCTTTTATTTTAAGTTTCTTTTATATGATTTTCATTTTTTATTTTCCAAGAATAGTCATGCAATCTTATCCATTTTATTTAGTCATTACTAACTTGTTTTCAGTGTCAGCTTATATACAGGCTAACTTAACATTAGTTAGTTACTAACTTTAGCGATGAACTGAGTTGACTATATGTGCATTATTTTCATAGGCAGAGCTCAGAGGAGGCGCTTTGAAGCCCTTGCTCAGAGAGAGATGTCACTTACTATCTACCCTGATGGACCCACCATGACTAGACTAGGTATCTGAGACAGTGTTATGTATCTCTTCAACCAAATTGGTTGGGACCATTCTGCTATCAATATGAGATTTAGTTCCTACTGTAGGCTCACCCTGGAGTTCCTTAGCTCACTGGTTTACCAGCCTGACCACGGGTATGGATTTAGTAGTGGCCTTATCAGCTTTAGGATGTTTGACATGGACTACCATTTTAACTACCGAGAGATCGCTGAACTCCTAGGATTTCCATGCGGCCCTGATTCCTTTACCATAGCCCAAGAGGAACTAGTCACTAACCTTGAGCTTGATTATTTTTGGGGAAGCATCACTGGAAATGATCATCCTGAACCCAACACTATGTACTCTGAAAGCATCCATAACCCTGCTTTCCATTATCTTCATAAGTTTCTTGCTCACACCATATTTGGTAAAGAAGAAAATATTCACTCTGCGTCAAGAGATAAGCTTTTTATGCTTTATTGTGCTTCCCAGGCTCGACCCGTTAATGGTGCTACCTTTATGATAGCCAACTTTAGACTTATAGCACAAGCCGACCATGAACCGATCATTATAGGAGGCCTAGTGACTATAATTGCCAATGCCATCGGACTGAGGCAACCGCTTCTTAACCTTAACCCCTTAGGTACTATCCAACCTATGGACATTCAATTTTGCCTTAATCGTGGCATCATAAGAAACCTCGGCCCAAACACCTTTGAACTCCTGATTGATAACCAGGTTGTCCGTCTCTTTACCTTACCAAACTATGAAAGAACTAGTGTCCATAACCTGAATAATTGGCTTTATGACTTAGATGCACCAGAAGCTCCACCTTCACCCCCTGAGACTCCCCAAATATATGACCATTATGACCATTACGATGACTATCTCTCTGATTCTGGCTCTAGCACTCCTGTCGTGCCTGCCGCCTAACAAGTGGATCATACTACTACCATTCACGCGCAGGAGACGAGTGTCGCTGATCTTAGAGGCAAAATTTCAACTCTACGTGTTGATTTTCATAGATTTATATATGTGGTGACGGAGAAGCTAGATTACATTTATCAGCATCTTTTCTCTATCGCTCCTCCTCCTCCTCCTCGTGGCTAACTTTTTGGATATTGATGCATTCCTATCTTCGCACTTTTAAACAGTGGGGACACTGTTTATTTTAAGTGTGGGAGAGGAACTTTATTTTTGGACAAGTTTATTTATTTTTGAACAATTTTATTTTGTTGTTTTCGCAGTCTACCGATTTTTGTAATTGTCTTTATTTGAGACATTTTATTTTATTTCTTCTAGTCAGTACAATTTAATTTTCATCCCGAATTTCAGTATTCCATTTCAAATTTTACATTTCGTTTTCAATTCATATCTAGTTATCATTAGTGATTAAAATTAAGAATATCATGTTTTTTCCAAAATTTCAAATTTTCAAAAAAAAATAAACAAAAGAATTTTTTCTTTTTCACCACACCAAGAGGTGGTACTCGCCACCCTTTCCCGTGAAGAGGTGGCACTCGCCACACTCTCCCCCTCACAAAGAAGTGGCACCCACCACTTTCATATGTGGTCCCACCTTATGCATGTCGGCCACCTAAGTCCCACCTACACCATGCATACTCTCATGTGCCATTCACCATCATACATGCTTGCCACTTATCCTTCTTCCTCTGGTTTTGTTGATCATCATAAAGGAAAACCAATCACACTAACCATATTAACTCGTATTAACTTCATTATTTATACCTCCATTGCCAACTTTTCAAAACACAAAATACACTACTCGTTCAAAATCAGAGAGAAAGAAGAATATTGTTCAAGCTACTGCCAAGGCGAGCTACCAAGTAATCTTTAGAGAAGGTGAAACGGGTGAAAAACAAGTCGAGCTCTATGCAACACTACTAAACAGAGAAGTTGAATCTATAAGGTATGCTGATATACTTTGTTTAAAAGCACTAGGAATTAAAGATAGTGTTGATTTTATGCTAGAGAAATTGGGTTTGACTTACTTTTTATCGTTTAAAGATCTTGTCTATGTTCAACCCACTCTCGAAATTCTAAGCTCACTCATCTATGATCTTAATGGAAACCTTCACTTCCGTCTGTTTAACATAGAATAAAGTGAAATACGATGTGTCGGATGGCGCCGGCTGGCTAAACGCGTATAAATATTTTTGGAGAGCGATAATAGGGGCAGTGACCCATAGTTTCGAAGGCAATAGAGCCTCCCTAATCCAAAACCCGTCGGTGCGCTATTTGCACCAAATTTTGGCATGTACCATTTTCGGTAGGTCCAATTCTAATAAGGTAAGTGAAGCTGAATTTTTCTATCTTTTTATCGCATTAGCAACCGCCGAAAAGATTAACACTACCCCATTTTTGTTCTCCCACATGAAAGCAATCACCACCGCTATAAAGGGAGCTATAGTTTTTGGCGGCCTAATAACTACTCTAGGCCAAATTCTTGGCTTAGAAAATAAATTTTCATCTTTAACACCCCTACAGCCGCGAACTATAGATATAGACATGGTTAGGAGCATGAAAATGGTAAGAAGACAACGAGACGGGAACTTCGACTTAATGGTTAATAACCAAGTGTTCCCGGATTTTATTCTGCCAAACCCAGCTTGCACGGATGTGCGTAACCATGATAATTATTGTTATATTGATAACCCAGTCCCCGTGCACATTTCAGAGAATGTTGCTGTTGGAGGGGACAATACTGACACATCTCCACACACTACACGTGTCGCTTCTGAAAATGTTGCAAGTACATCCTCGAGGCGCATACCGAAAAGAAATGAAGACACGTCTGCCACTCTCAAAGACATATATGCTGAGATGCTATGACAGAGCAAATTAGGCGCTCAGCGCGATCAGAGAATTCAGAACATCGAAGCTCAATAAGTCGAGATGATGCAGATTCTTCGACAGATGCAAAGTGAACAAAACAGCATGCCAGGCTTGATCCTCCGACTTATGGAGAATTCTAAAGATCCACCTAACCACCCTAGAAATGGTAGGTGAACACAAACTCGCGACAGAGGCCGCAGATAGAAGACTTTCCAGATTCTACCTTCCTTTGTTACCTTAATCCGCTGCATTAGGGACAATGCTCGATTTAAGTGTGGGAGAGGAAGCGTTATCGCTTTTATTTACTGTTTTCCCTTTTATTTACTATTTTCTAGGTAGATTTTAAACTTTTGATTTTCTGCTTAATATTTTTGTTTTAGTGTTAATAAAATCAAATTCATGTACCGTCGAGTCATTATACATAGTTTTCGTCATTTATCGCATTCTCCCGAATTCTTGAGCCATAACAAAATTTTTAATTTCGGTTTAAAGCATGACACAAACCTAGAAAGTATATTGCTTGATTTAGGCTGAGTTCGAAAGACTTGGGAAAGTATTGATAATATCGGAACTGTCTTGACACCCTGAGACCCCTGAATATGCTGATGAATTTGAATACTTATTATGCCAAGGCCTTAAATTTTAGAGTAGCCTCTGAAGGTGAGAAAAACACTTAGAAGGGGGGGGGGGGGGGTTGAATAAGAGTTTTAAGAAATATGGCAATAAAAACAACTCAAGATTTTTATCCTGGTTCGTTGAACTCAACTACTCCAGTCCACCTTATCAAAGATGATTTGCCTTTCTCAACAAGGACTTAATCCACTATTAATCAACTGATTACAATAGCAAGCACTAAGAACAACTGTCTTAGTCTTCTTAAGAACTACTGACCACACCTTGGTCTTCTTAAGGAACTTCTTACAAATTAATGTAAACTAACAAGTGTTTGATTGCTTCTAATAAGCTGTATCACAACTGTGATATTTACACTTAAGATTAAGTACAACTAAAACTATACAGTTTTATGAAAGACCAAATGAATAAGATCTTTGTGAGATTTTCACTTTGATGAATCAAGCGTGTATGAATATTTCTTTCTGAGTGAACTAGCAATGAGCAAGTGATGAGCAGGAAATTAGCAACCTCACAATGTTTTAGAAGTTCTCCTTTTATAGCTTTTCCAATATGCTTTGAGTGATGTGCAGCTGAATATTATATTAGAATATAAGACTTTTCATTACCAAAAAGTATGGGCAGAGATATGCTTTCTGTAGGAAAAGTATGGTTGTAGAAGCCTTGGGATTTGCATCACGTCACTTCTTTGGACAAAATAGACGTTGGTTACTTTGGAAGTAGCACCACGTCCAATCAAGTTTACAACTTCTTCAACAAGCTTCCTTCAGGATGAAGTCTTCATAATCTGCACTTCAGAACTTGTAGCAAGCTTGAAGAAATGAAATACTTTAAGATGATCAGGGCTAAAAGAATTGAGATGATCAGAGCCTTGATAGATGATCAGATCTTAATATATCAGAGTCTCAATCTTGATCAGAGTCTTCATCAGAGTATGTAGCAGTATGTGCTTGAGCGTGAATATTAATGGTAAGATTCTGATTATCAAAGCCTCTGTTCTTGCAGTGAAAAGAACTTCAGATCGTTAATGCTTCAGATCATTTTATAGCTTCTGCTTCAGATCCTTCTGGCAGCGCTTCAGAATCTTCTGATAGTCTTGCATCTAATGCTTCAGAGCCTTGCATAGTTTCTTGTACTTATGTATTTTGCTTCTTTAAGAGTCTTTAATTTAATACCTGAAACAATAATACTTGAACAAATTTTAGAGTATATATTTTCTTAATACAAAATTCCATAAAAGTTATCATCAAAACATAGAGATATAAGAAACACCAATATGTGTTCTAACAATCTTCCCCTTTTTGATGATGACAAAACATAGGAAATTTTGTTCAATAAAGAGAAATAAAATATATAACTCCCCCTGAGATTAAGAATCTCCCCCTGAAATGAGTACTCTAATAGAAGATAACACTCCCCTTTTTGCTTGAGTAACTTTCAGAACCTGGTAGAAATCCTTGTTAAGAGAAAGAATTAGAGCTTGGATGCTTTCCAGAATTAGAGTCAAATTTGCTTCAAGGATCAGAGCCTGGTTGGGTAATTCTTAGGGTAACTTTAGATAATTTGTGTCAGATGAAATAATAAGATCTGAAAGTCTTAAGATTCAATGTTAGATTAATACTATGTCTGAATTTCATTTTAGTATTGCTTATGGATTGAACAATCAAATTCTCTTTCTCCCCCTTTTTGTCATAATCAAAAAGAATTTAAAAGACAGAAAAGATAACAGAAGAAGAGAAAACTTAACAAATAAATGAAAAACATAACAGCCAGATTCATTCAGAGTCAAATAGAACAAAAAGATAAGATGTTCATAAACAAATGATAGAAAATAGAACAACAGAAAACAAGTGCAAAACAAGAATGCAAAAAACATGGAAAAGAGAACTAGGGCTGGCGAGAAGCAATCAAGGTCAGAAGATCAGTAATCTTAACAGTGGACTTTTCTTGCTTGGCCATCCAAATCTTGATCTCTTCAGTAGTTTGTTCCTGTTTTATCATCCATGATCTGATTTCCTTGACTTCTTGGACAACATCTGGAGTCTCAGTCTTCATCTCAGATGCAGAGGGTTCAGAAGCAGATCCAGTTTCCATAGGATGATCAATCTCCATGTCAGATGCAAGAGTATCTTCTATCATTGCAGTATCTTCAACAGGAGCATCTTCCAAAAGAAGCACTGGGGTTGTGAGAATGCTCAGCAGAGTCTGTCTGACCATTTCAGCAAACTTGGCCTTTGCATCATCAGCACAAAGTGTTATGAGATCAGATGCAGTAGAGTTGAACTTTGAGATGAATCTGTTCCAAGAAGCTTCAGATTCAGCAGGATCCATACTAGCCATGCACTCTTTTTCTACAGAAGCAATCCCCATACGTATTTCCTTTTTGAAATTCTTGAACAGAGTAGAAACATCTGATCTGGGTTTGGGGTTCAGAAAGTCTTCTATGGTGACTTTATGTGATGGTTCAGGAGGTGTTTGGTTTTGTTCAGGAGGTGGGTGATCATATGATGGTTTTTCAGATGGTTGTGGTATGGATGGTTGTGGTATGGATGTTTGTGGTATGGTGAGTTGAGGAGTAGAGGTTTCACCATCAGATTGTATTGATGTAACAACATCAGACGAGGGTGGAATAAAATCTGTGAAGTTAAATTTGTAGCGAAGAGGGTGTTCAGAAGCAGGTAGGTCAGATGGAAGTGGTTTATAAGGATCATGAATTTGTAAGCTAGTTGGTGAGGGGACTTCAGATTCATCAGAATCAGATGATTCAGTTGAATGACATGAAGTGGAAGAGAGGACATACATGGTTGCAATGGGTTGCACATCCAAAATGTCTTCAGATGTTTGTGGGATAGAGGGTTCAAGATTTGGGATGGTTTGTTCTTCTGGTGGTTGAGTAGAAGAGAGTGGTTCAGATTGCTTTTGTGGTTCAGAAGATGGTTGTTGTTGTGGCTCAGATTGTGTTTGTTGAGGGGGTTGTTGATCAGAACATTTTTGTAGAGGGGGTTCAGATTGTTGTTGAATAGAAGATGGTTGAGAATGTGTATGAGGAGATGAAATGAGTTCAGATGAATGAGGTTCAGATGGTTGAAGAGGAGATGGTGGAGGTGAAGGTGAGGGTGAAGGGACAGATGGTTTGGGATCAGATGTTAATACCTGTTGAATAGTTTCTCTTATTTCCTCCAAGATAGCTTCTAGAGGATTTTCCTTCTGCTTCTTGTCCTTTTCAGGTTCGTCAGCAGCATCAGAGGCTTTCCTCTTAGGCTTTGCAACAGATCCTTCCTCAACTTTTCTCTTCCTGCGCCTTTCTCTTAGAAGATTTGGCAATACTTCTCCTTCTTTTTGAATTATGTTAGCAGGCAGAGGGATACCATTCTTCAAACAATCAGCAATGAATGTTAGAATGATGTTCCTAGGTTCATCAACACTGAACATAGGAAAATCTGCTAAAGGAATTCTCCTTCTGCTGACTTCTTCATAATTAAACTTCTTGGGTTTACCTGCAAGCTCTGAAATAACCTTCATTCTTTTCAGAGTGTTCCCATTGATGACAAATCCTACAATATAAGACAGATCATTTGTCACTCCAGCATCAGTCAGATGCTTCACAAGACCATTCTCTGTTAGAATGTCTGATATCAGTCTTCCCATAGGGATCTAATTTCTGATCTTTCCAGCCTTAACCCTTACTTCTTCTCTTGTTTCCTTTATATGGTTCAGAAGATGACTGAACAAAAGATAAGGCAGATCCACCTTCTTGCCTTTACACATACAGAACATGAAGTACATTTGTTCTGAGTTGACATAATCTGGTGAGTTAGAAGATTTTCTATGAAAGATAGAACTCATGAAAATCTTAGCCCAGATTCTGTAAACAGGCTTCAGATCTCTGACCTTGTTGGATGGTTCCCCAAAAACATAAACTTCTTGAAAAATGTCAGCCAAGTCCACACGAGCAGTAGCCATACTTGTGATTCCATCAGTTTCGTTATACTCAAGCAGTTGTCTGATTAACTTCTCAGTGATAACAATTTCCTTTCCAAGAACAGAAGAATGAATGAACTTAGGGAAAACTTGAGCGTGTATCCAGAATTCCTTCACCAATGTTGGATAAACAGGACCCATCATCCTGTCAAAATACTTTTCCCAGTTCTGAGTTTTGATGGTTGGGTAAAGATCAAAACCATTTTCTTTAATGGATTCAAAATCCACAAAGTTCTCACACAGAACCTCAAGATCTTTGATTGGAGTGAGAAGAGTTCTCACAGGTGCCTTGTACACAACAGCAGTTTGAGATGAAGCAGCAGCATTTGGAGATGATGCAGCAGTAGTTGAGGTTTGCATTTGAGCAGATGTTGAAGATGGTGATGCCATTGATGTTCTTGAGATGCGTCTGGGTTTACGAGAGGTTTTGGGTTTTGAAATGAGATGGAAGCAATAGAGAAGACAGAAATGCATATGAGAAGTGTAACGAGAGTAAAGTGTGATTTGTGAAGTGTTGTGAGAATTTATAGAGCAATTTAGGGCTTGCAAAAGTCACAAACAATCTCACGCATACACATAAGCATTGAATGAAGTGAAACCTAATCATATCAAGCATTTAATGCAAGGAATAAAATCATATCAAGCATTTAAGGTTCTGACAGAAGGGGGAATTCAAGAGATTTTGGATTTTCAAAGCAATACCTCAAACGTCAATTCAGTATGGTGCACTCTATCTTTTCAGATTCTGAGCTACACGTGTTTGCTTGCATGTGCCTCTGAAACTTCTTGAGAAATGAAACGTTAGGCAACGTTCAGATCCTCTGAGCCTTGTTAGTTCAGATTTACACACAAATAAATAAACACAAAATTGAAAAGAAGAAATACTTCAGAGTTTAGACATTTATCATCTGAGAGGAAATTTCATCTGATGAATATTTTATTTTGGACAGAAGTCCATACTTGTATTTTTCAGAATAAATTTAAATCTATCTTCAGTAAGGGGTTTTGTAAAGATATCAGCCCACTGATGATCTGTATCCACAAAGTTTAAATTGATAATTCCCTTCTGAACATAGTCTCTGATGAAATGATGTTTAATCTCTATATGCTTAGCTTTAGAGTGTAAAATGGGGTTTTTAGATAAGCATATAGTAGAAGTATTATCACAGAAGATAGAAATGTTACTCTCAAAAATCTGATAATCTTCCAGTTGACTTTTCATCCAGAGCATCTGGGTGCTACAACTAGAAGCAGCAATATATTCTGCCTCTGTTGTTGAAAGTGCAATTGTGGGTTGCTTCTTGCTGAACCAGGAGATCAGATGACTTCTAAGAAATTGACAGCTTCCAGAAGTACTTTTACGTTCTACTCTGTCTCCAGCATAGTCAGCATCACATAATCCAACTAATTTATACTCATCAGATCTTCTGTAACACAGACCCACATTAGTAGTACCTTTCAGATACCTTAGAATCCTCTTAACAGCTGTTAAGTGAGATTCTCTAGGATCTGATTGGAATCTAGCACACAGACAAACACTGAATAAAATATCAGGTCTTGAAGCAGTCAAATATAAGAGAGATCCAATCATACCTCTGTAAAGTTTTTGATCAACTTTCTTACTTACATCTTCCTTACCAAGTGTGCTTGTAGGATGCATTGGAGTCTTTGCCAATTTGCTTTCATTCAGATTGAATTTCTTCATAAGCTCTTTGACATATTTAGTCTGGTGAATATATGTGCATTCTGGAGTCTGATTTACTTGGATTCCCAGAAAGAATCTAAGTTCTCCCATCATGCTCATTTTAAATTCAGCCTGCATAGACAAAGCAAACTCTTTTCCCAGCATAATATTGGTAGATCCAAAAATAATATCATCCACATAAATTTGACAGACTAGTAAATCTTTCTTAAATGTTTTACAGAAGAGAGTTGTGTCCACTTTGCCTCTGATAAAGTTCTTTTCCAGAAGAAAATTACTTAATCTTTCATACCAAGCTCTGGGAGCTTGTTTCAAACCATAAAGAGATTTTTTGAGTTTGAAAACATGATTTAGAAATTTATCACTTTCAAAACCAGGAGGTTGATGGACATAAACTTCTTCTTCTATAATACCATTTAAGAAGGCACTCTTAACATCCATCTGATATAGAGTGATGTTATGTTGTGCAGCAAATGAAATAAGAAGGCGTATAGATTCTAACCTTGCCACTGGAGCATAAGTGTTAGTGTAATCAATTCCTTCTTGTTGACTGTAACCTTGAGCTACTAACCTTGTTTTGTTCCTAACAGCTTCTCCTTGCTCATTTAGTTTATTTCTGAATACCCACTTTGTTCCAATAATGTTGAAACCTTTTGGTCTTGGAACCAGATCCCACACATCATTTCTTGTAAATTGATTTAGCTCATCTTACATTGCAAGTATCCAATCATTATGACTCAGAGCCTCATCCACAGATGTTGGTTCAATAGTGGACACTGTTAGAACACAGATTGGTTCTTAATAATATCTCTATATTTTGATGATAACTATTAGGAAATTTTGTATTTAAGAATTATATACTCTAAAATTTTCTTGAGAAGTTTTTACTGCAGATAGTAAAGAAATTAACACTCCAGAAGCAAATCAGAATTAAATACAAGAAACTAGCTAGAATCTGTAGCGCCAGATGCATACATTAGAAGACTCTGATTGCTGCTGACAGAAGATCCTGAGCGTAGCCTCCAGAAGGATCTGAGGCAAGAAGCTCCAGAAGATTTTGAAGCAGAAGCTCCAGAAGAATCTGAAGCAAGTCAGAAGCAAAGAAGAAGATTGTATGAAGAGTTTTTCAAAGCATAGTTTCTACAGAAGATTCTGAAAGTACTAAAGCTGCCAGTACTGAAGTTCTGTTTCAAATATGCTCTGATATTCAACACGCTGAAAGCACACATGCTGCAGAGGACTCTGATCCAGCAAAGTTCTGATCATCATTAGAAGACTCTGACCCAATCAGACTCTGATGAACTTGCTGAAAACTGAAGAAGAAATATTCAAAGATTATATCCGTTGGAGTAAATCAAACGTCTCTTTCCTCATTTATGCTAGACACAAGAACACAGACAAAAAGGATTTTTCTGTGCTTTCTTCTTCTAGGAAAGGTCACTTGATGTGAAGACAAAAAGGCTCAGACCTTTTTGGACACTCTTCTCAACGTGCAGCTCACCTTGGATCAGCTGCCTATAAAAGCAAGACTCCACCAAATTCTTCAGTTAGACATCTTGCTGAAAAAGAATTAAAAACATTCAAGCTCTCATACTCTCATATTTATTCTTAGAATTAATTTCATTGTACTTAAACTTAAGAGAAATATCACTGTTGTGATTAAAGCTTTTTAGAAGCATTGTTACTCTTGTATTAGATTTACATTGATTGTAAAGGATTTCCTTAAGAGGATTCAGTTGGAATCAGTAGCTCTTGAGAAGACTAAGAACAGTTGTTCTTAGGTGTTACTATTGTAATCTGTTTGATTAAATAGTGGATTAAGTCCTTGTTAGAGAAAGGAAAATCACTCTAGGAAGGGTGGACTGGAGTAGTTGAGTTCAATGAACCAGGATAAAAATAATTGTGTTTTATTTCTAAGTGTTAATCTTTCATACTTATTCAACCCCCCTTCTAAGTATTATCTCACCTTCAGTTGGCATCAGAGCTCTGGTTCTGTGTGTGCTACCACTTAACAGTGACAGTAAAGATCCAGAGAGAAATACTTTGATATATATTTATTTGTTACAATGGCTGATAATACAATATCCAACATTAACAATAAATATGAAGAAGGGGACAGAATCAGCACCAAACCCCCTATGTTTGATGGGGAGAACTTTGATTACTGGAAAGATAGAATTGAAAGTTTTTTCCTTGGATATGATGCTGATTTATGGGATCTAGTCATAGATGGATATGTTCATCCCACAGATGGGAATGGCAAGAAGATAGATAGAAAATCTATGACAGATGCTCAGAAGAAAGATTTTGGAAATCATCACAAGGCCAGAACAATATTATTGAATGCAATTTCTCATACTGAGTATGAAAAAATTACAAACAGGGAAACTGCTTTTGATATGTTTGAATCCTTAAAGATGACTCATGAGGGAAACTCTCAAGTCAAGGAAACAAAGGCTCTGGCTCTGATCCAGAAGTATGAAGCCTTCAAGATGGAAGACTCTGAATCTGTTGAAGCTATGTTCTCCAGATTTCAGATCCTCACAGTTGGGCTAAAGGTTCTGGACAAGGGATATTCTACATCAGATCATGTAAAGAAAATCATCAGAAGTCTACCTACCAGATGGAGACCAATGGTGACTTCCTTGAAGATGGCTAAAGATCTGAACAAAATCTCTTTAGAAGAACTCATCAGCTCACTAAGGAGCCATGAAATTGAACTTGAGGAAGATGAACCTCAGAAGAAAGAAAAAGGTAAATCTGTTGCTTTAAAATCTAATAAATCTGCTAAAGCTTTGCAGGTTATTGAAGAAAGCTCTGAAGAATCTTCTTCTGAAGAAGAAGATGAATTATCCATGTTGTCCAGAAGAATCAACAGACTCTGGAAGCACAAGGGAAAGAAGTTCAACAACTTCAGAAAATCTGATCATAGAAAGGAATCTTCTGGGCACAGAAGATCTGGCAAGAAAGAAGTTGTGTGCTATGAGTGCAAAGAACCTGGGCATTACAAGAATGATTGCCCCAAACTTCAAAAAGAAAAACCCAAGAAGAAGTTTAACAAAAAGAAGAAGGTTCTGATGGCAACATGGGATGACTCAGATGAATCTGAATCATCTTCTGAATCAGAAGAAGAATGTGTCAATGTTGCACTGATGGCCAGCACAGAAGATCAGGAGGAAGGAACCTCAGGATATGAATCAGATTCTGAAGCTGACGATGACGCTGAAGAGGTAATGGCTAAACTTACTAAATAAGAACTGATAAAAGTCTTATCAAAAGTCCTGAAAAGTTATAACAATATCAAACTCAAATACAAGAAGCTGAAAAGCAGTCTTGAATCTGAGATTGATCTTCTGAAGACAGAACTTGTTGAGCAAAAAGAAATTAATCTGAAAATCAAAAATGACTTTGAAACAACTCAACAAGAATCTGAATCTGAGACCAAGTCATGTGAAAACATTTTAGAAAAATATGACTCTAGCTTTCAGAGATTCCTTACTAAAAGCATAAACAGAAGCAAGATGGCTTCTATGATCTATGGTGTTAGTGGGAACAACAGAAGAGGTATTGGATATGAATCTTCATCTGGAAGTAATCCAAAATCTGTTGACAAACTTTTCATCAAGAAGACACCTCTGTACTCTCAATTTAAGTTTGGTCACTTAAATGACATTAAACACACAAGCTCTGAGAAGAATACTTATGTGTTTAAACCCAAGGTAAGTCAGAATAAATATTATGTTGAAAAACAGAAGTTTAGACAAATCTCCAGAACCACTAACCCTAAAGGACCCAAGAAGATCTGGGTATCTAAAAGTAAAATAATCCCTGTTGCAGATGTTCTTAGCAGCAAGGCCAGGACACCAATCATGGTACCTGGACTCTGGATGCTCACGACACATGACAGGAGAAAAGTCTATGTTCCAAAGTCTGGAACTTAGATCTGGAGGTGATGTAAAGTTTGGAGGGAACCAGAAGGGCAAGATCATTGGATCTGGCACAATTGGAAATGGTAAACTTCCCTCTATTACTAATGTTTTACTTGTTGAAGGGTTAAAGCATAACTTATTGTCCATAAGTCAATTAAGTGACAATGGTTATGATATTACTTTTAATTAAAAATTTTGTAAAGCTATTAGTCAAAAGGATGGCTCTATCCTATTTAGTGGTAAGAGGAAAAACAACATTTATAAAATAAATCTTTCAGAACTTAAAGTTCAAAATGTTAAATGCCTCTTGTCTGTTAATGAAGAGAAATGGGTCTGGCACAGAAGATTGGGCCACATTAATATGAGACGTATATCTCATATTAATAAACTTAATCTTGTCAGAGGACTCCCTAATCTGAAGTTCACTTCAGATGCTCTTTGTGAAGCATGCCAAAAAGGGAAGTTTTCAAAATCATCTTTTAAATCAAAAAATGTTGTTTCTACTTCCAGACCACTAGAATTACTTCATATTGATCTGTTTGGACCAGTGAAAACTGCATCCATCAGAGGCAAGAAGTATGGATTAGTCATTGTTGATGACTATATTAGATGGACATGGGTAAAGTTCTTAAAACACAAGGATGAGTCACACTCTGTGTTCTTTGACTTCTGCAAGCAAGTCCAGAATGAAAAAGATTTCAAAATTATAAAAGTCAGAAGTGATCATGGTGGTGAATTTGAAAATAAATATTTTGAAAAATATTTTTCTGAAAATGGCATTGCTCATGATTTTTCCTGTCCTAGAACTCCACAACAGAATGGAGTTGTAGAGAGGAAAAACAGAACTCTGCAAGAAATGGCCAGAACCATGATCAATGAGACAAATCTGGCAAAACACTTTTGGACAGAAGCAATCAACACAACCTGTTACATTCAGAACAGAGTGTCTGTAAGACCTCTTCTGAAAAAGACTCCATATGAACTGTGGAAGAACAGAAAGCCCAACATTTCATATTTTCATCCTTTTGGATGTATTTGCTATATGTTAAATACTAAGGAAAATTTGAACAAGTTTGATTCCAAAGCACAGAAGTGTTTCATGCTTGGATATTCTGAACGCTCTAGAGGCTACAGAGTATACAACACTGAGACACAGATTGTGGAAGAATCTATTCATGTTAAATTTGATGATAAGCTTGGCTCTGAAAAGCCAAAGCAGTCTGAAAACTCTGCAGATAGAGAAGTTGTCTTCATTGACTCTGAAGTCCCAGAAGCAGACAAAGCTCAAGTGAAGGAACCAGATGCAATGCCAGATGCTACTCCTTTAACTTCTCAGATGAACAATTTAAACATTTCTGAAGAATCAATTATTAGAGGATCATCATCCAGAATTAAAGCTTCTCATCCAGAGGATGTCATTATTGGAAAGAAGGATGATCCCATCAGAACAAGATCCTTTCTAAGATCATCTGAAGCATCACTTTTTGGACTGGTGTCAGAAATTGAACCATCTTCTGTAGATGAAGCTCTGCAAGACAATGATTGGATTATTGCCATGCAAGAAGAGCTAAATCAATTCACCAGAAATGATGTATGGGATCTAGTTCAAAGACCACAAGGATTTAATATAATTGGTACAAAATGGGTCTTCAGAAATAAGCTGAATGAGAAAGGAGAAGTTGAAAGGAATAAGGCAAGACTTGTAGCTTAAGGGTACAGTCAACAATAAGGTATTGATTACACTGAGACATATGCTCCAGTGGCAAGGTTAGAATCTATACGTCTTCTTATTTCATTTGCTGCACAAAATAACATCACTCTGTATCAGATGGATGTTAAAAGTGCTTTTCTTAATGGTATTATAGAAGAAGAAGTTTATGTCCACCAACCTCCTGGTTTTGAAAATGAAAAATGTCCAGATCATGTTTTCAAATTAAAGAAATCTCTATATGGTTTAAAACAAGCTCCTAGAGCTTGGTATGAGAGATTGAGAAATTTTCTTCTGGAGAAAAATTTCATCAGAGGCAAAGTGGATACAACACTCTTTTGTAAATCAATTAAGAAAGATCTTCTAATTTGTCAAATTTATGTAGATGATATTATTTTTGGATCAACAAATATTATGCTTGGAAAGGAGTTTGCTAAATGTATGCAGGCAGAATTTGAAATGAGCATGATGGGAGAACTCAGATTCTTTCTAGGAATCCAAGTTAATCAAACTCCAGAGTGCACTTACATACATCAGACCAAATATGTTAAAGAACTTCTGAAGAAATTTAACATGGCTGATAGTAAGCTGGCAAAAACTCCCATGCATCCTAATAGCTCACTTGGCAACGAATAGGTAAGTAAGAAAGTAGACCAGAAGCTCTACAGAGGTATGATTGGCTCTCTTCTTTATCTAACTGCTTCTAGACCTGACATATTGTTCAGTGTTTGCCTGTGTGCTAGATTCCAATCAGATCCTAGAGAATCACACTTGACAGCTGTCAAGAGGATTCTAAGGTATCTGAAAGGTACTTCTAATGTGGGTTTGTGTTACAAAAAATCTGATGATTTCAAATTAGTTAGATTCTGTGATGCTGACTATGCTGGAGACAGAGTGGAAAGGAAAAGTACTTCTGGAAGTTGTCAATTTCTAGGAAGAAATCTAATCTCTTGGTACAGCAAGAAGCAACCCACAATTGCACTTTCAACCACAGAAGCAGAATATATTGTTGCTGCTGGATGTAGCACTCAGATGCTCTGGATGAAAAGTCAGCTAGAAGATTATCAAATATTTGAAAGTAACATTTCTATCTTTTGTGATAATACTTCTGCTATATGTTTGTCCAAGAATCCCATTTTACACTCTAAGGCAAAACATATAGAAATTAAGCATCATTTCATCAGAGACTATGTTCAGAAGGGAATCATAAATTTAGCCTTTGTTGATACAGATCATTAATGGGCAGATATTTTTACAAAACCCCTTGTTGAAGATAGATTCAAATTTATTCTGAAAAATATTGGTATGGATTTTTGTCCAGAATGATATTTATCAGAAGCAAATTTTTACAGATGCAAACATGCCTAATGCTCTGAAGTAACTCTTCTGATTGCTTATTATTAACTTGGTTTTGTGAAACTCTGAACTAACAATCCTTAGAGGATCTGAACGTTGGCTAACGTTTCATTTCTCAAGAGAATTCAGAACACATGCAAGCAAACACGTGTCACACCAAATCTGCAAAGGTGGCGTGTACATTACTGAAGAGACGTTTGAGGTGAAGTTTGAATAGTGAAAATCTTGATTTTCCCCCCAATTTGTCAGAAGCAATAAATGTTTGAAATGATTATTATTCTTTGCATTTAATGTTTACTCAAACGTGCAAAAAATTCTGACTGATGGTATGCCTAAATGTTTTAGTATAAATACTTGTCTTCTCTTCACTTTCACACTTTTAGAATCTCAGAAACTTTTATGCATTTTCATCTTCTATTCTCTCTGCATAAAAACCCTAAGCGTGTGACAAAGCAATCTTCAATGGCAACTTCATCTTCAACAGCTGCTCAATTCCAATCTTCCATGGCTGCAGTTACTTCTGCAAACATGGGTGTTGCTCCTTATTCTCCTCCCAAAATAACCCTTTTAACCCCTGTTGAAAAGTTGGAGGTTTTATGTGAATCAATGGTAGAATTTGATTCACTTGCAGAAAATGGCTTTGAGTTTCGTTCTATCATTGGTGCTCAAGGATGGGTAAAGTACTTTGATAGACTCTTTGGACCAGTTTATCCCCTCCTTGTGAAAGAATTCTGGATCCATGCCTCAGTTTACCCTAAGTTCATCCTATCTTCTGTACTGGGAAAAGAAATCATTATAACAGAAGATCTGATCAGAAAGTTAATTGGATATGAAGAAACAGATGGTGTTTCCCACTTGCCAGCAGGGCGTGTGGATATGGATGAGGTGTATGAATAAGTAATGACTGCTGGTCAAGCTTCTAACAAATTCAAGGATCTGAAACCTGACTACAAGATCTGGGCTAAGATCTTCATGGGATGCATCCATCATAGGAAGTCAAAAAAACTCTCCAGACTATGTCAATAATGAACAGCTCTATTTCATGTATTGCCTCAGTCAGAGCACCAAGGTAGATCTTCCATATATTCTTTTTATGCATCTGTGGAACCATATAAATGCATCTAGAGAGTATGTGAAAGAAAAAGGACAGAAGATCAGGACCTGGATCCCCTTTGGAAGGTTGATCTCAGATCTTCTAATTGAAAATGGATTGGTCACTGCTCTGTACGCTGCTGGAGTTACAGAGGAATTGGAATTCATAATGGGAAAGCCTCTGAATGCCAAAAGTCTTCAGAGACTCAAAATAGTTGATGAACTCACAACAGCTCCCAAGAAGCTGAATATGTATGAACTGAGTCAGAAGAGGATTCCTGTAGATGACTTTCCATTGTTCTTTGCTAAAGAGCCACGACACATTGTTGTGATGTACATTGATGAATGTAAGAAGGAAGGAAAGCCTGTTCCTGCAAATGTAATACAACTAGCAAGACAACCTCTACCTGATGTAGAAGAAGAAGAAGAAGAAGCCCAACTACAGAGAAAAAGGACTCAGCCAGAAGCAGAAGCTGCACCTGCTCAGAAGAAGGTCAAGATTGTTGAGAAGCCACAGAAGCTCTTGAAGAGAAAAGAATCTGGAGACACTTCTTCTGTACCAGCCAAGAGGATCAAGATAAAAGGTACTAAATATTTTGTATCTTCTGCAAATACAATTGTTTTAAATGATTCTAATATTAAGTCTATTCCAAAACCACCCTCAACACAAACCACTTCTGTTACTGCTCCAAGTTCTAAATCACCACAAAAACAAGCATCTGTTCTAACTCCAACAACAACAAAAACAATTCCAACACCAGAAATCTCTAACCCAAAATCATCTCAACCAAAAATCCAAATCAAACAGCTTGTTCCACAAAAACAATCTTCACAGAAACAATCATCAGAACAACAACCTACATAACAACAACCACAACCTTCTGTACAACAAAAATCATCTGAAACATCTAAGCAAAAGCCATCTGAACAACCAGAAAAACCCCAAGAATCTCAACCAGAAAAAGCCTCTGAAAATCCACCATCAAAATCATCTGAACCCATTGCACCTGTTATTTCTGAACCTACAAAAGCAACTTCTATTCCCATTCCATCAGAAACAGTTACAATTCCATCTGATTCACCTATCTCAGAACAACCAACAAAACCCTCTGAAATTCCTTCAGAACCAACCAACACTTCTAAACCTCACATTCCTGAGACAGAAGTTCTTGATGTCACACCTTTAAAAACAGTGTTTCAAGTATCTTCTACTTCCTGCACACCAACCACCTCCTCAAACTCCTCAGAATCTGAGATTCACCCAGTTTTCTAATCTCTCCATCTCAAAAATACTCTGAGGTAAACCAATAAGAACCCATTATACCTTCTAAATCTTCCATTCCAGATCTTATTCCCACACCTGCCCCTTCATCTGAAATGCTTATTCCCAACTCTAATCCAAGATCATATATTTCCTGTGCACAAGTTTCATCTCTATTTCATAACCTGGCTTATGGTTTCAAACTCAAAGACTTTTATGACAGAGTTGAACCATCTGACCCTAGCACCCCTCTGAAACCCAAACTCTCCATAACCCTTCCATCTGTGCTTGTCAAATACATTCAATCAATGTCAGATGCAGGATCTTTAGCAACTATACCATATTCTGATAAATCTGCCAAAGCTATCACTTCAGCTAAATCTGTATCATCTGGTACACCTGTTGCCTCTAATAAACCTCAAAAATCTGCCTTTCAACCCTTCTCCAATAAACCCTTTGATGTGGTTCCCCATCACACCAAAGTAAAACCAAATCTGTTAAATGCTTTAAACAGATCCAAACCTCACAAACCTGAAATTCCTTTCTTTCCATATTATCCTCCTCCTCTGATCTCTATTCAGAAGTCTATTTTTCCATCAACTCCCCAACCAAAACCAATAACTCTGGAAACTCTGTTACATCCTAAGCCCAGACTTCATATTAATCCTTTATTTCAATCATTTTTGCAAGAAATACAGTTGTATTTAGGTACTGTACAGAAGAAATGCTCAGCAACAATGGATGCCAAAGAATCTGACATCATCTGGAATGGATTCATCAACAGATTCAACTCTGTGGCCTCAAATCTGAAGAACATCTGTTCTGATGATGCGAAGCTCAGATTTGCTGAGGCTGCAAGAACTCTATTCTGGACGGTCAAGAAATCTGATCCTCTGCTCCTTACAGATGCTCCTCCATCTTCAGCAGAATCTACTGACATTGCATCTGAGGAAAATCCGTTGGCTATGACTCCGGTAGACCCTCCTTCTAACTCCAATGCTCCAAACTCTACAGAACCAATGGATATTGATTCTGTTCAAGCTCCAGAACCTAATCATACTTCTTCATCTGAGATAAAGAAAGAACATCCAGATTTTGAAGATAAGATTGCTGCTCTGGAAGCTGGCCAGTCAGAGATCAAGTCCTAGATGGCAAAACAGGACAAGAAGTCTGAGGATATGACATAATGGATGTCAAAGAAAGATCAAAAGAATGAAACTATGGCTAAGTGGATGTCCAAGCAAGAGCAATCCTCCTCTGAGATTACAGATCTATTGAAGATGCTTTTGTCCAAACACTCTTAGATTTTTTTTCATTCTAATATTTTTGCATCTGATGTTTGCCTATGTACTTTATTGATATATCTTCTGATGCATGTACTCTTGATCTATTGAATGAATCAAAGTTTTTCTCTTCTGAATTATCTTATTTAATGTTTCGTTTTATTTTTTTTAAGTTCTACTTTTTGCTTATGACAAAAAAGGGGGAGAAAATATAGATCTGAACTGTTTAATATAACTTCACCAGAATGAAACTTCAGACATATTTATTCTATCTAACATCTAATCTGACTATTTCAGAACATTTGATAAGTACATTCCATAAAAGAAACTCTGAGTCTCTCAGATCATTTCACCATTATCAAACTCTGAATATTTAATCTGTAAGACATTCTGACTTTCAAATAACAAACAAGATCTAACTCTGAAGATTTCTCAAGACAAAAGGGAAGTCTCCATTCCTTATTTGTATTTAACTCAAGGGGAGATTCATCATCTCAGGGGGAGTTATAATTTTAATATTTTCAATTAAACAAAATTTCTGATGTTTTTGTCATCATCAAAAAGGGGGAGATTGTTAGAACACAGATTGGTTCTTAATAATATCTCTATGTTTTGATGATAACTATTAGGAAATTTTGTATTTAAGAATTATATACTCTAAAATTTGCTTGAGAAGTTTTTACTGCAGATAGTAAAGAAATTAACACTCCAGAAGCAAATCAGAATTAAATACAAGAAACTAGCTAGAATCTGTAGCGCCAGATGCATACATTAGAAGACTCTGATTGCTGCTGACAGAAGATCCTGAGCATAGCCTCCAGAAGGATCTGAGGCAAGAAGCTCCAGAAGATTCTGAAGCAGAAGCTCCAGAAGAATCTGAAGCAAGTTAGAAGCATCTGAAGCAAAGAAGAAGATTGTATGAAGAGTTTTTCAAAGCATAGTTTTTACAGAAGATTCTGAAAGTACTAAAGCTGCCAGTACTGAAGTTCTGTTTCAAATATGCTCTAATATTCAACACGCTGAAAGCACACATGCTGCAGAAGACTCTGATCCAACAAAGTTCTGATCAGCATTAGAAGACTCTGACCCAATCAGACTCTGATGAACTTACTGAAAACTGAAGAAGAAATATTCAAAGATTATATCCGTTGGAGTAAATCAAACGTCTCTTTCCTCATTTATGCTAGACACAAGAACACAGACAAAAAGGATTTTTCTGTGCTTTCTTCTTCTAGGAAAGGTCACTTGATGTGAAGACAAAAAGGCTCAGACCTTTTTGGACACTCTTCTCAACGTGCAGCTCACCTTGGATCAGCTGCCTATAAAAGCAAGACTCCACCAAATTCTTCAGTTAGACATCTTGCTGAAAAAGAATTAAAAACATTCAAGCTCTCATACTCTCATATTTATTCTTAGAATTAATTTCATTGTACTTAAACTTAAGAGAAATATCACTGTTGTGATTAAAGCTTTTTAGAAGCATTGTTACTCTTGTATTAGATTTACATTGATTGTAAAGGATTTCCTTAAGAGGATTCAGTTGGAATCAGTAGCTCTTGAGAAGACTAAGAAAAGTTGTTCTTAGGTGTTACTATTGTAATCTGTTTGATTAAATAGTGGATTAAGTCCTTGTTAGAGAAAGGCAAATCACTCTAGGAAGGGTGAACTGGAGTAGTTGAGTTCAACGAACCAGGATAAAAATAATTATGTTTTATTTCTAAGTGTTAATCTTTCATACTTATTCAACCCCCCTTCTAAGTATTATCTCACCTTCAGACACCAACCCAAGAAGTGATGTTCCAAATGATCTGATAAACGACCTTGTTCTTATAGGGTCATCTTTCTTCCCAATAATCATTTCTTCTTGATGATAAGCTTTGATTCTGGATGATATTTTAACTGTTGGTTCTTCAGAAATATTCATGTTATTCATCTGAACAGCCAATGGAGTTGCATCTGGAGTAGCTTCTTCTTGAGCTTTCTCTACCTCTGATTTCTCAGATTTTGTGAGAATAACTTCTCCATCTGCAGAGTTTTCAAACTGCTTTAGCTTTTGATTGCCAATCTTATCATCAAATCTAACATGTATAGATTCCTCCACAATCTGTGTCTCAGTATTGTATACTCTGTAGCCTTTAGAGCGTTCAGAATATCCAAGCATGAAACACTTTTGTGCTTTAGAATCAAACTTGTTAAGATTCTCTTTAGTGTTCAGCATAAAACAAATACACCCAAAAGGATGGAAATAAGAAATGTTTGGCTTTCTATTCCTCCACAATTCATAAGGAGTCTTCTCTAGAAGAGGTCTAATAGACACTCTGTTCTGAATGTAACATGTTGTGTTAATTGCTTCTGCCCAAAAATGTTTTGCCATGTTAGTCTCATTGATCATGGTTCTGGCCATCTCTTACAATGTTCTATTTTTCCTCTCTACAACTCCATTCTGTTGTGGAGTTCTAGGACAGGAGAAATCATGAGCAATGCCATTTTTATTAAAATATTTTTCAAAATGTTTGTTTTCAAATTCACCACCATGACCACTTCTGACTTTAACAATTTTGAAATCTTTTTCAGTTTGGACTTGTTTGCAGAAGTCAAAGAACACAGAATGTGACTCATCCTTGTGTTTTAGGAATTTTACCCATGTTCATCTGCTGTAGTCATCAACAATGACTAATCCATACTTCTTGCCTCTGATGGATGCAGTTTTCACTGGTCCAAACAGATCAATGTGAAGTAACTCTAATGGTTTTGAAGTTGAAACAACATTTTTGGATTTGAAAGATGATTTTGAAAATTTTCCTTTTTGACATGCTTCACAAAGAGCATCTGAGTTGAACTTCAGATTAGGAAGTCCTCTGACCAGATTAAGCTTATTAATCTGAGATATACGTCTCATATTAATATGACCCAATCTTCTGTGCCAGACCCATTGCTCCTCATTAACAGACATAAGGCATTTAACATTCTGAACCTTAAGTTATGAAAGACTAATTTTATAAATGTTGTTTTTCCTTTTACCATTAAAGAGGATTAAGCCATCCTTTTGACTAACAGCTTTGCAACACTTTTGATTAAAGATTATGTCATAACCATTGTCACTTAATTGACTTATGGACAATAGATTATGAGCTAATCCTTCAACAAGCAAGACATTAGTTATGGAAGGAAGTTTACCATTGCCTATGGTTCCAGAGCCAATTATCTTGCCCTTCTGATTCCCTCCAAACTTGACATCTCCTCCAGATCTAAGCTCCAGACTTTGGAACATAGACCTTTTTCCCGTCATATGTCGTGAGCATCCAGAGTCCAGGTACCATGACTGGAGTCTTGACTTTGCTGCTAAGGATGTCTGCAACATAGATTATCTTATCCTTAGGTACCCAGATTTTCTTGGGTCCTTTTTGGTTAGTTGCCTTAAAGCTTTTTCTGAACTTCTGTCTTTCAACATAAGACTTGTTCTGATTAGCTTTAGATTTATTAAACATAGGTTTGTTCTGATTAGAACTTGTGTGTTTAATATCATTTAGGTGACCAAATGTAAACTGAGAATATAAAGGTGGATACTTGATATCCAGTTTATCTACAGATTTTAGATTTGAATCTTCATAAGAGAAAGATTTATATCCAACACCTTTTCTATAGTTTTTGCTAATACCATAGATCATTGAAGCCATCTTGCTTCTATCTATGCTTTTAGTTAGAAAATTCCTGAAGCAATAGTCATACTCTTGTAAAATATTTTTAGAGCATGGTTCAGACTTTGAATCAGAGTTTAGTTGAGCAGATTCTAAATTATTTTTCAATTAAAGATTTTCAGCTTTTAGCTCAACTATTTCTGATTCACACTTGTTACTCTCAAATTCAATATGCTTTAGAAACGTTTTGTATTTGAGTTTAACTTTGTTATAGTTTTCAAGAATATCAGAGAGACTTTCAACAAGTTCTTGTCTAGAAAGTTCAGCAAATACCTCCTCAGAATCAGATTTTGATTCTGATCCAGATGATTCAACACTGTCTTCAATGCCAACCATGAATGCTACATTTGCACATTCCTCTTCTGACTCTGATGACGATTCAGATGCATCTGAGTCATCCCAGGTAGCCATCAGAACTTACTTTTTATGATCTGACTTTCTTTTTGGCTTCTCATTCTGAAGCTTTGGTCATTCACTCTTGTAGTGCCCAGGTTCTTTGCATTCATAGCAAACAATCTCTCTTTTTCCAGATCGTCTGTGTCCAGAAGATTCTCCAGATCTTCTGTGTCCAGAAGATTCTTTGTGTTGATCTGGTTTTCTAAAGTTCTTGAACTTCCTTTGCTTATTGTTTCGGAGTTTGTTGATTCTTCTGGACAGCAAGGATAGTTCTTCTTCATCTTCAGAAGCAGACTCTTTAGAGCTTTCTTCTATTACCTGCAATGCTTTAACAGATTTATTAGATTTTAAAGCAATTGACTTACCTTTCTTTAGAGGCTCATCTTCCTCTAGTTCAATCTCATGACTCCTTAGAGAACTGATTAGTTCCTCTAGCGTAATCTTGTTCAGATCCTTTGCCAGCTTCAGAGCAGTGACCATGGGTCTCCATCTGGTTGGCAAGCTTCTGATTATTTTTTTGACATGATCTGCTGTAGGGTAACCCTTGTCCAGAACCTTTAGACCAGCAGTGAGAATCTAGAATTTGGAAAACATTGCTTCAATAGATTCAGATTCTTCCATTTTGAAAGCTTCATACTTCTGGATCAGCGCCAGAGCCTTAGTTTCTTTAACTTGAGAGTTCCCTTCATGAGTCATCTTCAGGGATTCAAATATATCAAAGGCAGTTTCTCTGTTGGTTATTTTCTCATACTCAGTATGAGATATAACATTTAGCAATATAGTTCTAGCCTTGTGGTGATTTTTGAATTCCTTCTTTTGCGCCTCAGTCATTGATTTTCTGTCAATTTTCTTGCTATTCCCATCAGTGGGGTGAACATATCCATCAATAACTAAGTCCTAAAGATCAGCATCAAATCCTAGAAAGAAACTTTCCAGTCTATCTTTCCAATAATCAAATTTCTCTCCATCAAACATGGGAGGTTTTGTGCTGACTCTTTCTTCATATTTGTTGGGCGTTGAAGTTTCAGCAGCCATAAATAATATCAACCACTGGATCTTTTCTGGTCACGGTGAATTGATAGCACAAACAGAACCGGAGCTCTGATGCCAACTGAAGGTGAGAAAAACACTTAGAAGGGGGGGGGGGGGGTTGAATAAGAGTTTTAAGAAATATGGCAATAGAAACAACTCAAGATTTTTATCCTGGTTCGTTGAACTCAACTACTCCAGTCCACCTTATCAAATATGATTTGCCTTTCTCAACAAGGACTTAATCCACTATTAATCAACTGATTACAATAGCAAGCACTAAGAACAACTGTCTTAGTCTTCTCAAGAACTACTGACCACACCTTGGTCTTCTTAAGGAAATTCTTACAAATTAATGTAAACTAACAAGTGTTTCATTGCTTCTAATAAGCTGTATCACAACTGTGATATTTACACTTAAGATTAAGTACAACTAAAACTATACAGTTTTATGAAAGAACAAATGAATAAGATCTTTGTGAGATTTTCACTTTGATGAATCAAGCGTGTATGAATATTTCTTTCTGAGTGAACTAGCAATGAGCAAGTGATGAGCAGGAAATTAGCAACCTCACAATGTTTTAGAAGTTCTCCTTTTATAGCTTTTCTAATATGCTTTGAGTGATGTGCAACTGAATATTATATTAGAATATAAGACTTTTCATTACCAAAAAGTATGGGCAGAGATATGCTTTCTGCAGGAAAAGTATGGTTGTAGAAGCCTTGGGATTTGCACCACGTCACTTCTTTGGACAAAATAGCCGTTGGTTACTTTGGAAGTAGCACCACGTCCAATCAAGTTTACAACTTCTTCAACAAGATTCCTTCAGGATGAAGTCTTCATAATCTGCACTTCAGAACTTGTAGCAAGCTTGAAGAAATGAAATACTTTAAGATGATCAGAGCTAAAAGAAATGAGATGATCAGAGCCTTGATAGATGATCAGATCTTAATATATCAGAGTCTCAATCTTGATCAGAGTCTTCATCAGAGTATGCAGCAGTATGTGCTTGAGCGTGAATATTAATGGTAAGAGTCTGATTATCAAAGCCTCTGTTCTTGCAGTGAAAAGAACTTCAGATCGTTAATGCTTCAGATCATTTTGTAGCTTCTGCTTCAGATCCTTCTGGCAGCGCTTCAGAATCTTCTGATAGTCTTGCATTTGATGCTTCAGAGCCTTGCATAGTTTCTTGTACTTATGTATTTTGCTTCTTTAAGAGTCTTTAATTTAATACCTGAAACAATAATACTTAAACAAATTTTAGAGTATATATTTTCTTAATACAAAATTCCATAAAAGTTATCATCAAAACATAGAGATATAAGAAACACCAATATGTGTTCTAACAGCCTCTTGATTAGTTTATACTAGCAGTTAGCACCATCCTGAAGAACAACCTAAGTAATAAACTGATGCATATACATGTCTGATCTCAAAAATATAAATGGAATAGAATTATTAGAAAAAGTGAATGAAAGATATGCTCTTACTAATTTAGGTGGTCCTTACCCGACCATTTAGCCCAACGGATCAGACTCTTGAAATTCAAAAATGCACAAGAAAAAGAATGTGAAAAAGTTTTGAAATAGAGATCAATGAACACTAATAGGTTTACTTACCATGGGCGTGCAGGGAAAACGGGATTAATGTGATTGCACGAGAATGGAAAAAGAGGTGAAAATGAATAGGCTGAGTTATAATAACATGATTTAAACTTGTCTGCATAGAGAGAGAGTTTTTGATTGCACTCAGTAATTTTGTGTCATTATGGTATCTTTAGTATTTCTACCCAGTACCTATCTTTCGTACGAAAGTCTCGCAACAATGTATGATTTGTGTTATGTCATGTTAAGATCCATGCCTAATATGTTTTATTTGCTTGAGGACAAGCAAAGGTTCAAGTGTGGGAGAGTTTGATAACGTGAAATTATATCGTATATTTGACTTGACTTACATAAATTTTATCTACGATTATTGCTACCTTATCTGATTTATGTTCTATTACGCATCTATTTTCTTGTGTTTTGTAGGTTATCGAAAATATGGATTAAAGAAATAAAAGAAGAAAGAAGTGAAAGAAATGGAAAGAAAAGAAGAAGAAAGGAAGGAAAGAAAATGGGAAGAAAAAATAGAAAAGAAAAAAAAAATAAGGTGGGGGCCACCATACACTAGTGGCACTTGCCACATGTGTGTGGCGCTTGCCACCAAGAAGAAGCAAGGAAAATGTAGCGCCTGCCACCTTCCAAAGAGAGAGGGGAGTGGCGAGTGTCACTCCTAAAAAGAAGGGGGAGTGACAACTGCCACTCCTAAAAGAATGGGAGGTGGCGTGTGCCACTTCCTGAAAACCTCCCTACACTTTCTCCACTCCTTCCTAAATTTTCTTCGGCCTTCTCTCCATGCTTTTTCTTGAGTTTTTGGGTAACCGACGCCAGTAACAAGTATAAAAGCCATAGACGGTTTTCGAAGAGTGAGGCCATTTTTTATTTATGTTTTCAACATTTTTCTTCAGTAGTTTATAATTCTTAGTTTTAAGTAGTTTTTCGAGGGATTTTGTAAAAGGCAATAGTTTTTCACACTGAGAAACAATTTCCAGTTAGTATTAGGATTTATGCATTGGTTGTAAGTTTGTAGTGAACTACAAGCTGACCTCCATAATCCAAGTGCTTTTTTGTTCCTCGTAATTTCCAGGTTCATTTATTTACTTTCGTTGTTATTTTTATGCATTCCTTTAATATTCTATCTAGAATTAAGATTAAATTAGTTAATAGCAAGCAAGCCATGTCTGGCTAAACCATTTAATATCAGTATGTGATTACGATCGGTTGGAAGGGGTTAAGTAACTCACGATGTGAACTTAACAGAATTATTCTTCTGGTCTCAGTTTCTTTTTAATAACTTAATAACTTTTGTTACGAGACTAAAAAGGTAACGAAGGTTAAGATCAATAAAGCGAGAGTTTGAGGTCTTAACCGGATAGCTAAAACTGAACATTAAACTTAAATACAGCGAGAGCGCTTTAGGGTTAATTAGGATCTACTTATTTTCAAAAAGTGTTTTTAAATACAAATGAGAGAGCGAGAGCCTTCATTCTGATTTGAGAGTATAGTTTAAGTCAATAAACACGAGAGTGTGAGATAAAGTCTTTTAAATGATTATTTTCTACAAAATAACATTTTTTTTCCTTTTAAACTAAACGCCCATGAATTACTGAACCCCCGATGATTGACAGAATTATATACCGATATTTCGTATTATCTTGATTTAAATTATATTTCAATTTGCACTTATTTCCTTACTTGCATCTCAACTTAGAAATCCATTAGCCTTAGATTTACGTAGTAGTATTAGATAACGATAGACCGGTTCTTGGTCCTTTGGGTTCGATAATCTTTAAAACTACGCGATCCGACTGTGCACTTGCAGTCACAAATCATTTAGACATACTAAGTCGTGATTAAGCTTCCTCTTGTCTTTTCCTCAGAGCTCTTTCCAACTTTCACGATCGTACCAAAAAAATGAATTTCTCCACTCTCTCTTTTTCCTTTATGTTACTCTTACCCCCTTGGGCCCTTAATATGATTTCCCAACTTTATCCTCACTTATTTCACCCAACTTTACCATCTTGCCCTTAGTGTTTCAATTATTTATTTAAAATAATAATAAGATATTCACATTATCCACTATTATTATTATCAAAATAATTCTAATAAATCATATAATTCTAAATATCCTTAACACCGGCCCCTTAACATCAACAATACCCCCAACATAAATCATCAGACATCAAAATATTTCACCAAAGTTCATCGAAAATCACGAATATTTATAATAAATATTCTAATTATTTTGGGGCATTACATAATCCCAAAAGAGATGTTTCCTCTAGTTATAACAATGACCATGGCCAATTTTGACATTCCAAGAATCTTCATTGAAAGACGAAGCTCATGTGATATCGTATATGCCACCGAGATCTTTGACAAGCTAGAACTGGAGAAAGAAAATTTATCAGCTTATATGGTTTCCAAACTACAAGCCTTTAGTAACAAATTAACTTGTCCATTGGGATTTGTGGATCTTATGGTCACACTAAGAGAAGGATGAGACAGTAGGACGTCAAATCTCCAATTCTTGGTTGCTCCATGGAAAAGCGTGTACAACATATTTTGGAAAGGTATTTACTACAAAACATGATATCGTGGCTTCCTTTGTTCACCGAAAAATGAAGTAACACAACGTCCATGATGATCCTATAAAGGAATGTGCCGACATATCTAAAGCCTGACGAATTCATAAATCTTTGCAATGTAGCCAAGAAGTAACATCGATCAGGCAGAAGAAGGAAAATACATTAGAAGTTAATATCACCAAACACAACAGACACTTAGAGAGAATGGAATTCAATCGTCACAACAAAGGAATGACACCCCCTAGGTTGTATATTATGAAGTAGTATAACTCGATGAATGCATGTGATAATATGAGAGGATAACCCAAGATTTACCTTTAGAAAAATAGCCAAGGGATGACAGTAGGACATGCTAGTGAACCACCATAACATCTGACCTAGGAGACCATGATGAGAATAAATTCATCACCAAAGGGACAATAATTATGCAAATAAAGCACCGACTACGTCACTTTCATTAAGTACTTTTACCCCCGTATATGTAAAGACTTACTTTACTATATAATCTTTTCAATTTTAGCAAAGAAGTGAGTTTTCACCAAATCCCTTCCTTCATTATCATGCAAAGACAAGTACGCCTGAAACAAATGGGAGTTGTCATAAGTACTATAAGTCTATGACTAAAAGTAATCAACCCCTATGGCAAAGGTTACTCAATCAAGAACACCAAATCTCAAAAGCAAAGGTGGTGATCCAGGCTCACTCCTTTTTGGTAGCAAGCCACTCCATAATTTAAGAGGTGTAAACCCATTACGTCGGTCTCAAACCAAGTTTAAATTTAGAGGCAGGGATGATGAGCATACCCTTGGTCAGATGTGCTCCTTAGAGATGTCTAAAAAAATCTATCAACCATAGCCTCGTGGCAGCTGCCAAAGTCCAAGGATGCTAGCTTTGGCTCCGCAACAATAACTGGTAAACTTTTAGCAAGTGTACTAAATATTATCACAGTAATAAAATAAATTTATATCCACAAGGATTGTTTTGTTTTAACAAGACTATTAAAGTTCTATTTAATGTAAAAAATAAAATAAAAAAATTGGGTGGGGGTGGGTGGGGGGGGGGGGGGGGGGGTGTCCAAATGGTTGGTTTGAAAGAACAACTGCGTAAATAAAAACTTGTTGGAAAATAAATTAGATTAAAGACAATTAAACCTTGCATCGAAGCCCTTGTATGTCACAATCGATGATGGTGTATATTTTCCCTATGTTGTTTTCTCAACTATTATTGCAGTTTAACTTATCCATTATACCTAACTCCTTATGTATAAATCACTATTCTACACTACAATTTCATGATACTTTAGGTCAAGTGGATAGTTAAAACATGCAAGCCTCAATATGTTAAACCTTAAGTCATAACTTAAAATTTCTTATCCCTAATTAATTATTAAGTTTAACAATTAATTTAGATCAAATTCGTATAGTTATGGCCAGTAATCAATACACGTCTAAATTTGATATATGAACTCGTCAACACATATAAAGAAATAAAAATGAAACTAATGAAATAACAATATTAAATTAATCAAAAGTGCCAATAGTACAATACTCAAACATATGATTTGACAGGTTCTTACAGGTTCATAGTGCAAGCCCTAATCAATAGAAATTTAGCTACTCATACTGATAATAATCATAACTTAAAAAATAAAGAGACAATACATGAATCTTCCATTAGAATTTGGCTTCATGTGATAAAAACCTTTGCTCAAGAGCTCCAAACTTTCCTTGCTGTCAAAAATCTATATCAAAAACGTCCAACTCTTATTTCTTTCTCGTTTTTTCCTCTTTATTGTTGTAAAACGTGACAAAAAAAGGGAGACATCCCACCACAATGACTATACATCGCATCACAATGTGAGGCACTTCTCGCCATGATGTGGCCACAAATTTTTCAAGGGCAGAATGTTATTTTTCTTCATACTTCTCTTCTTTTTAATTTTCTTTCCTAAGTCTTTCGCTTTTTCTTTTCCTTTCTATTTCTTACTCAAACTTAACTAAAATCACTTAAATCACCTAAAAATGATTAAAAACACATGCAAATGCTTATAGAAATTACATGATGATAGAGTGTCATCAAAACCACAAACTTACAATTTTACTTGTCCTTAAGGAACTCATTCATAACCGTGATCTTCCTCGAAACTTTGTACTTACCAAACTAATGATAAACACCAATTGTCACATCCCAAATTTTGACCACCCTTTTATTTATTTTTTTCGCTTTTCAGTTTTCTTTATAAAAAATAATAATAGTAAGTATTAAGGAGATTATTTGGGTAAAATAAAGTATGGAATTATTATTATTATTAGTATTATTAATATTAATATTATTATGGAATTATTATTAATATTAGATACTTGCTAATGCTATTCTATTTTGAATAAATAGAGTAGCCTTGTTGGTAGAAAAATTGAGTATAAGTACTTACAAGTGAGGAATGTTGTGAGTTCAAATCTCACATTTCTTATTTTTTGTGTTTTTTCTCTTTTATTTGTTTTTAAGGAGTTATTTTTACCGGAAAAGCCTCCTCCTTGTAGGTTGGTCCGCCATCCTCATATAACTTTTTTTTGTCGTCTTAACATGTTATCGATGCTTGTTTAGTCGTATATTTGGGATATATTAAATTGTTGTTATTATATAATTGTGTGGTCTTAACTTGTTATTAGTGTTTGTTGTAATGTTATGTTTGCTATAATTCTATGTTTGAGGTGCATTAATTAAATCATAAAGAAAATGTCTCTAATAAAATTAAACTTTTTTTAACTATTATAAATTAAAAAGTCATATTTTATATTATTCAAATAAAATATTTTTCTTAATCATAAATACATACAAAAATTTTCACAAAAATTATATCATACAATTAAATTTTTATTTTTATTTTACAATCATTCATAAAGGTGTCATAAATAATATAAATCATTTATTTAATTAGTCTATAATTAGATTTTGTTATTAATGATTTTAATTTATTGATATTATAATTGTTTCTTTTTTAATTATTAATTTAGTTAATTAATCTATAATTGGTTTTTTTATTAATAATTTTGGGTTAATTGGTTTATTTTCATCAATAGTGCTAATTAATAAATTATGATTGATAATTATTTAGGGTTTAACTTTCCTTCATTTCAATTATGACTAGGTTTAATACTTTGATTATACAACTATTTCTTAATTAGGGATTTACTGTATTTTTAATTATCCTATTAAATTGTTAATTCTATTTAACTTTAACTTTTTAAATAAAGGATTATTTTTCTGAACTTTGACCAAAATTTTACTATATTTTAATTAACAAATTTTTTTATTGTATATTTTAGTATGATTCAAGATATATTTTATTTCGGTGTAAAAACATAATAAGTTTTTTTTTTTGAATCAAAGGAAAAATATATTAATTAAAAAAAAATACCATACAACCATGGTGATCCCAAGGATCCAACCAATTATCAAGACTAATTACATCATAAAATTAACAAAATGTTTTATAATATTTTTATGGTTCTAACCTCTATAAACCACACTATCTATGATTTTTGTACTAATGATATTGCTATTCACAATATTTCCAAAGACAACATCATTTTTATAATTCCGAATTCCATATAAAGTTTCAGCCACAAGAATCTTCAAAACAATAGCTTTCCAGCCTTTGCCATTAGTTTTCTCCATGAGCCATTTGATCTCTTCATCCCAAGTTTTAGAAGTGTGATTCACTTCAAGCCAATTGAGCATCTCTATCCAAATAGCCTTGGTTTTACTACAACTAAAGAAAATATGATTTATGGATTCATCCTCCATATTACAAAGGCTACATATACTGCCACTATGCCAAAAAAGACCTTTAGCAGCGCTTTTTTTGACATTTAGCAGCGCTTAAAAGCGCTGCCAAAAGTGGCGATGCTAAAGGTAAAGGCAACACTTTTTTTAAAGAAAAAGCGCTGCTAAAGGATCCCTTCAGCAACGCTTTTAGCAGCGCTTTTTCACTCTATAGCAGCGCTTTAAAAGCGCTGCCTATTCCCCCTTCCCCTCCCTTCAGCAACGCTTTTAGCAACACTTTTTTAACCCTATAGCAGCGTTTTTCCCTCCCCCCCTTTAGCAGCGCTTTAAAAGCGCTGTCTATTCCCCCTTCCTCTCCCTTCAGCAACGCTTTTAGCAGCGCTTTTCCCTCCCCCCTTTAGCAGCGCTTTTAAAAGTGCTGTCTTAGACCCCCTTTAGCAGCGCTTTTTAAAGCGCTTTCATAGACCCCCCCCCCCTTTTCCAACCTATAGCAGCGCTTTTTTGGCCTCTCTTTGCACCCTTTAGCAGTGCTTTTTTTAAAAGCGCTGTCTATTCTTCACGATTTTTTTTTTTTTTAAATAATCACATTTTTTATATATTTTTCGATAAACCTGCTTATAACAATTACATTCCCTACTTATAATCCAGGCCTTTAATTCAACAGTTTGGCCTTATATATAACAATTACTTTGGCCTTACTTATGTGTATTCATCACTTTGTCCATAACCATTTTAATACACATAAACCTGCTTAAATATATTACAACATCACAAAATACATTCAATCCTCCAATTATCGCAAATACTTTCAATTTACATATAATTATAAATCTGATAACTTTACAAATAGATACGTTATACAATTCTCAACTCAAGAATAAATTGACATCAGTCCTCCTTAATTTCTTCCAATCTTGCTTTCGAGTAAGTACCACACTTGTATTCATCAAAGTACTACATAATATAACAGAACATGCGCGATTTAATTTTAAAACTAATTACTCAGATGAAATATCGGTTAATTATCAAAATGAATCATATAACTTATGAATTGATCCATACCAGGATTGGAATCTCTATTTGACCTGAAAGAATAATTTCCTTCATAAAGCGCAATACAAAATATCCGCAGTAAATCCCATTGCGCTGACGAGGACACTGTAAATGGAAAAAACAAACGAACATTTATCAGTATATATAGTTTAAATAGTTTTATCAAGTAGAACCACTATAACAGTCAAACATGGGAAAATATACCTCCACTCTGTTCCAGCTGATGTTGTTAGCCTTCCTTTTTGGCACTGTTGCATCTCTTTGTACTCTGAATATTTGTATAACTCTAACATAATATAAACGCATATTTAGAACAATGTCACATAATAAATAAAGATATATAACTATTCAGAACAGTATATCTCATCGCTTACGTATCAACCATGTTCTTCAGATCAGAATATTTTGTTGTATCGCCATCCAATGAATCTATATAATACACTATTTCTTTCATCGGATTAATCGCGAGCAACAACCAGTGTCCACTATAAAATAAGACAACAGTTTAGACGGAAATGTTATATAGATTAATGGAAAAAATAGAATAATTACAATAAATGAATTTAGAATAAAATCTAACCCATGGCCAGTATTATATGGCAACAAGAACAACTTCTCTGTAGTCGCGGCCATAAATCTTTGGACCATGTAATCTTTGACAGTATTTGGTGTGCGCTCTATTGTCCGTGCGTTGATACAGCTAGCAGATAAGAATGTGAATATGGAAGTCAAATCATGCGGGACCAACAACTTATCATATAGGAGCCTAAAAGAAAAACATAATCAACATTAGAATATTCAATTAAATGAGCAAATTTTAAAATGTTCAATTATTTAATTAAAATGGATCGGAGTACCTGATGTAGGAATGCATAACACCGATGCCCAATTCAGAATGTTGGAAAATCTGGTAAAAATCCTCCTTAGCAAGTGTTTCGGGATATTCAAAACCGAAAATACCTTTCCCCATAGGTATTTGACGGATGCCACCCTCAATCACATCTGTTGTTCCTATATATGTTTCAAGACACATCCTAAATCGAGGAACATATGCTTTTTTTGACTCGGTCTTTTTTTTGTTGGGCACCTTGAAAGTTTCAGGCATCTTACCCTTGCTGGCTTGTTGCAACTGCTGATCATGAACCTAAAAGTCATATATAAGTTCAATAATTAATGTATAATATACCATGTAACTGTATTAGTACCTGTTTCTTTGATGCAGCTGAATCGGTATCCCGCACAATAATATTGAAGATATAGATCGTATTATCCCGCACAATAACCTCTCAAACATCTTGGGACAATCTTGAAGATCTTCTTCAAGTGCTTCTGCAATCTCTTCGACTCGATCACAATCATATGTATCTCTGCCATTGTCCTTTGAAGCATAAGTCGTATTATCCCCGGGTTTGACATTCTCGTTACTTATCTCACCATGTAATGTCCAACATGTATAACTTTGATCAATTCCATGTCTCATTAAATGAGATTCCAACTGAACGGCGTCAATTCGATGCCCATAACAGCAACCTAAGCAAGGACATGTGATCCTACTGGAGTCTTTGGCGTGTTCAACAACAAACTTAATGAATTTCGATACCCCACTCTCGTACTCTTTAGACAATCGATTGGAATACATCCATTTTTTATCCATACTCATTGAGTAGTCTAAACTAAACTAAAAAAGTTAAACAAATATACAGAGAATACCTGTAAAGAAATCAATAACTCCTAAGAAAGATGCACAGTAGGATGCTTGAAAACGATCACAACCTTTCTCTTCACAGGTAACCCCTATAACAGACAAAATTAATAACATCATCAATATTAAATAATTCTTGCAATAAAATTAATTAATTCCCAATTAATATGAACTCATATACAATTTTTACAATTTTTACTAACATATTAGTTATTTAAAATTTTATATAATTTTATATTTATCTAAAAATATCTAAAATTTTATATAACTTGAGTTTATATTTATCTAAAATTTTATACAATTTTTACTAACATATTAATTTATACTATTTTGGTAAATTAAATGTTACTAAATTAGCAAGACGGTACAAAATGCAAATCTTCTCACATTATATTATTAATACTCAATATACCTGAGAAAAATTGACTATAACAGGAAGAATATGTGCCACACAATCTTGAGGCTCCAACAATTTTCCAAGAGCTACACAACCCTCAACAGCAAGAAGCCGAACTGAATCTTGATCTACAAGAACAAGAGTCAATAAGTAATTATTTTCACTTCAATAAATGAGCATCAAATTTAAATTAGAAGAGACACACTCATTAATCATATTAAGAATTTACGTATACTATATGAATTTTATACTTGAATGTAAGACAAAATTGATGTAAGCAGAAAAATTAACAATGTTAGTCAACCGCAATCAGTCAATATCAACTTATAAGGCTATATGTTTATAATTCATATTGTAAATCTAAAATTCGACACAATTGATCAAATAAATAGATATAAATAATTCTTAATACTAATATGTAATTTACTTTCACAATTTTTTTTCATGTTTTGGAAGGAAAAAAATGTTGTAATTTGTAAACACATTCTTTATAATCATAAATACAATCCTAGCTGTTTTTCATCATCATCATCATCATCATCACAGAAAGATTTACATACATATATCTAATTTATCAGAATGCCAATTTCAAATAAGATTTGTAGGCAACAATAAAAAGAACTCATATAAGGTGTGGCATTTCAACAAACACCTTGTATACGGCTAGATATATTGAAAATTAACATAAGTAAATTCATTGTGGCATTTCAACAAACACCTTGTATACAAAACTCAAACCAATATCAAAAGAGTAGTTCTCATCAACGGTATCAACAAAAACAAGTCAATAACTCAGAAAAGAAGTAACACTAACATCATATAATCCAGAAAAATGAAATACTAAGACAATAATCCAGAAAAATGAAAAATGAAAAACTTCAAATACCGTAACAATGGCGGAAATGCGCTACAGAGGCTGTCGAAAACGGACGGTCAAATGAAGGAGATATGCAACACAGGCTGAACGGAGGTGAGCGACGGAGGAACGACAGTTGGACGGAGGAGGGCGACGGTCGGTCGTGGTGAATAGGGTTCTGGTTCGCAGAGAAGAGAAAGAAGAATGAAGAACGCGTGAGCTAGCAATGTGTTATGTTTCTTTAAAAAATTCTGTGATATTTTAATTTAATTATAATAACACCTATGGCAGCGCTTTTTAATACCTACAGCAGCGCTTCTCAAAGCGCTTTCTTTTCTAAACCATATAGCAGCGCTTCATAAGTAAAGTGCTTTCTTTAAAATTCTGTGATAATTTATTTTAATAATAATAACACCTATGGCAGCACTTTTTAATACCTACAGCAACGCTTCAAAAGCGCTGTCTTAGCCCATGGATATAGCAGCGCTTTACATGAAAAGCGCTTTCTTTGGCACACACCTACAACAGCGCTTTAGAAAAGCGCTTTCTTTGGCACACCCTACAGCAGCGCTTTAGAAAAGCGCTGTCTTAGCCCATGCCTTTAGCAACCTTTTAGCAACGCTTTTCCTAAAAGCGCTGTCGTAGGTATGCTGTTTTTTTTTTCTTTTTTTGTTATTACACTATAGCAACGCTTATTAAAAAGCGCTGTCTTTGGTAGGCAATTTTTTTTCTTGTTTTTTTAATGACTCTTTAGCAGCGTTTTTTAAAAAACGCTGTCTTTGTATGCGCTGTTAAAAGTCAATTTTGTTGTAGTGTGCCATGTAGGATCCCAAACCTCTTCAGCCTATCTTTAGTAGCAAGCCTGCCATGACAGATAAGCCACATACAAAACACTACTCGAGGTCTAGCATAGTTTCTCATCATTAGGTTCTTCCACATCACATCCTCATGATCATCATTCAAAACTGCATAAAACTCTTTAGCTTTAAACTTATGTTGCAGCATAGCCTTATCCCACGCCTGCTAGACTTTGCTCTTGCTCACACGTTGATTCATAATATGCTTGATGATGCACCTTAATTTCATAATCCATGACTTCAGAATGTTTCAGATAGACATGGTGCACCCATTTAGCCCATATGTTATCAACCTTTTTGCACAAGTTCTTCTCGTACCTCGGAAAATACGATCCTCGCCATTGACGCGGAAAAATTGTTTGAACAGAGTCGCCACTGAACTTTATTCATTCCAAGGAAGGAATAAGAAAATATCGATAAAACTTTTAAAGAGATAAGAACATGGTCGTCACAAACAAAAGATTATGAAAAAAGAGCATGAAAGAGATACAGATTGGTGAATGGATAACCGGCATAAAAGACGTTATGTTATTGAGAGAGTGAGTTGATAAATGGTGATTGAAGAAAAACTCATAAAGTAGACGTAGAAATTTGATGAGGTTAGTTATGATTAGAAGAAGAAGAAGGAGGGAGTAACTTCTCTGTGCAGAAATACATGAATGAAAAAAAAAAAGAAAAAAAAAAAAGGACCCGCCCCTAGAGAAGGGGTCATCCTTGAGTTGTTACTTTTTTTGTTTTTTTTAGTGAGGGTTTTTGTGTATCTTTTAGTGAGGGTGAAAAAATTTGTTATGAGTGGGTGAGTGTTTAAATCCGCTTTTCCGTTTTTAATGAAGGATGCCTTGGATGGTATTATGAGCTGTCCAAGTTGAATTTCTTCCTCAATAATCCATGAATTGACGCGTGGCAACCTTTGGTCAAAGAGAATAAGATATTTTATTTCAATTTCTTTCCAAGTTAGACAACATTGGATTCCCTCATTTTCTATTTATTTTTAATACTAGACATATATTTAGTTATAATAAAAAGTGAAATTAAAAATAAAATCTTTACCAAAAATCAACTGAAGATTAATTATAAATAATCCTACTTATTATTATGATAAAAATAAATAAATAAATAAAATATTATGAACAAAAGTCGGGTGCAAATGTGTTTGAAAAAAAATTAAATTGACTGCACTAAAATGATCAGTGTGAAATAAACTACTCGGAAAAAAAACATAACGTTTGATCAGATTTTCGAAATAAACCAGGGCCGGTAAAAAGCTCAGACCGATTATAACTGAAAAGTCATCGAAAATTAAGATGAGCGCGTCAGGTTAAACTTTGCGAAAAGTAGGTCAATATCGCTGACGTCTGCAAGCTTAAATTCGAAACTTTTTATCTATTGATTTTTGCATATTTTTTAGAAGCAATTTAATCAGTTTGTCTGTATATTCAAGAAATTTATTATGGCTGACATTTTAGGATTTATTCATGCTGAGAAACAAGTTATGTTGTACAAGTGATGCAAATAATTAGACAAATGAAATTTTGAAAAAGGTAAGACAAATTTGGAGTATCACAGTTCCACCAACACTTGAGCATTAAAACTTGGTTTCAAACACTCAAATTCAGAAGCTGCAAACCACCTTTACTCTTGTCTTTACATATTTTCTTCCAGGCCACAAGGCTCTTCCTACTAATGTTGTTCTTATCAGTCCAAATAAAGCTCCTACAAATAACATCAACCTTATTGATCACCTCGTTAGGAGTGGGGAAATATTGCAACCAATACTGGGGAATAGCAGTAGTGATACTCTTGACCAGCTGGACTCTTCCAGCATAAATGAGCAGCTTAGAGGACCAGTGGTGGATTCTCCCAACAATTCTGTCAACCAGAGGCAGGTAGTGTTTTATGTTGAGCTTCCTACTAGACAAAGGGAGACCAAGATATTTAATAGGTAAAGCTCCCTCTTGAAACCCAACAAGAACCCTAATTTCCTCTTCAATGCAGTTATCTATCCCACTAAAGAAGATTTTACATTTTCCCTGATTAACCACCAAACCAGTAGATGCTAAGAAACTATTGAAGGCTTTCATCAACAAATCCACAGAAATAAGGTCTCCTCTGTAGAAGAGTAAAACATCATATGCAAATGTGAGGTTTATGAGGTTCAATCCTTCACATTTGGCATGATGATTGAAGTTGGGATTATACTACAGCTTTTCTCTAGCTTTTCACCAAGTTCTGACTCAAATTGGATAGCGGTCTGCTGAACTTTCTCAGCTCAGGTTTTAATCTCTTGAGTTTAGCCCACAGAACATACATAGGTCTGCCTCTTATAGGTTGGTTCCAACTATTCTTCACAACATCTATAAAGTCAGGCATGTCCACCAGACAGTTGCTGAATCTGAAGTGTTTCTTCTTATTTCCATTATCATTATTTTTGGTAACATAAAGTAAGGCATGATCAGAAATGTTGGGAGGCATTACGATTAAAGTAGAATCCAGATTGTCTTGGAACCACTCAGTATTCCTCAACAGCCTATCAATTCTAGAATATATAGTCCCCACTTCATGCTTATTGGACCAAGTAAAGTAGTCACCAATACTATCCATCTCACTAAGACCAGTATTAGCCATCATATTTTGGAAATCCTCATACTCCTTTTCTGTAACCAAGCTTCCTCCAATGCGATCAGGTGACAATGGCTGAATACACTGCAATATCAATTGTATTTTATAGTTTTTCTAACCAAGCTTGTATTCATTTATGTTTTGTACTTATTCAATTTATAATAATATTTGTATTTTTGAATCTGGACAAGTCAGAATGATCTCCAGATTTGAAGCAAAGTTGTGTACATTCACAGAACTCATTGGAGGAAAACTTCTATATTTTGCAGTAACTAAATGCTTATAACAGATGATAAATGGTACAAATCTACTAGAAAAGCGGAAATAAATTAAACCATGCTTATGCCATCTTTTTCCTTGAAATTCAATAAACAAAATTTTCTTCTACTCTACTCATCTGATGTCTTTAATTTCTTCTCAAAACCCTCAGATCCTTCACGCTTCCTATGTTGTTTCTTTGCTCAGTAGCAGTAGCAATATCATATCTACTCAACCTTTTCCTTCTGTCTTGTTCCTGGTTTTTTTTCCAACTGCTGCAGTCGCAAATCTGTTCAGATTCGCTGTTGGATTGGAAGTTTGCAGTAGCAATCTTATAGACTTGTTAGTATAGTTGTTGGTTTTAAAATTCTTGGTGTTTAGATATCAAAGCGGTTTTCGTTTGAATGGAATTAGATCATGCAGAACTAGTGTGTATATCTGATGCTTCAGTACAACTTATTTTCATTTTTATTGTTGGTTGCTCTGGCTTCCTGGCAGTAGGCTTTTTTTCTCGTGATTTCTTTGGCTGCCAAGCGTCCGGCTTCGATCGTTCGGCATGGTTGGTTTTGGTTTTGTGATTACAACGATTTTGTGTTTGGTGCGGCTCTGTGCTTTATATTTGGATATTTACTGTTTCTGGTTTGGGAATTATTCTGGCGGCATGGATAAGTCTTTAGTTAGTAGATCATTCGGCGTGTGCGTGTAGGTGCAGAGTGTTTTGTTATTCTGTTTTTGTCGTAACATATCCGTGCTGGTTGAGGTGATGCCAACACCAAGCTTAAGTAATGTAACAACCATGCCCACTTTCAATAGGTCATAGATTTGCAACACAGTTCCATTTTTTAATTATGATATGAGTTAAAAAATGAAATGGTTAGTATAAAATTCATGAGGATTAAGTTAAATTTAAATTTAATTGTAAAAAAAATGAAATTGTTCAGTTTTTATTTTAGTTAAATTTAAATAAGAGTCTTATATTTCTCTCTGGTTTTTTAGTTTTTGGTGAGTTTAATACTAGTAAGTAATTACTTATATTGAAGTAAAAAGCAAAATATGCTTTATCACGGTTGTTAAGTTAAGCAAAAACAAACAAAAAAAAAAACAGAATAAAATTGCGTGGAAGGATTGCTCTTTTAAATAAAGTATTATGTCAGAATTTTGTATATTAACATGGTCATTAGATGTTAGAAATTACTAGTGTGTGTAAGATTATTTCAATGCCCATATATCTTTGTATATAAGTATCTGTGTAATGTGTCTGTTTCTTTAAGGTATTTTTTTATTATGTGTATCAGGAAATTGTGATTATATGTATTATTGCCTACTCATTCCATATTGGTTGTGGTTAGAAGCATGTGTTTAATACTAACTCTTCCACCTATATTTGTCCAGAAAATTGCAAGAAGTGGTCTTCATACCCTACTTGGAGGTGTTTGTGCTTTAACGGTGGTGATTTTTTCCTCTTCGTAAGTACTTCATGTACCTTCCTTTTGGGCCTATTTGTTATACTTTTCAAAGATATTTAGTTCAAATTGTTTTTGTTTGGCTGGATTAAAACTTGACCATGTTTTTAAAAATAGTTGAACATAAAAGAAGATTATAATTATCTGTATTGGTTCATTGTTCAGTTTCAACCAGCTCAGAACTTTTAATGTTTGTTGGATTCAATGAGTTATTTTTTATTAAATAGTACTACAACTCTTTAACATATAATATAATATTTATACACTTGGATCTGTTAAATATAATTCATCGTGATTTGATATGATTAGATTTGATATCATATGATTAATTTGATATGATTAGATTTGATATCATATGATTAGATTTGATATCATATGATTAGATTTGATTTAGAATATTTTGGACATTTTATGTTTTGGGTTAGTGGAAACCTAAAACTATAAATAAGGTGCCTTGCTTTGTATTCTACATCACAACAGAACAGATTTCACAGTTGCAGTTAGCAAGTGAAAGTTCAATAAGAAATTCCACAGTTGTGGGTAACACATTCTCTCCAAATACTTCTTCTCTCATTCTTCTCTTTCTTGTTTGTTATTCTTCTTCTCTTTTGTTGTTCTTGATAATTACTTGTTATTACCATCATTATCATATTGTGGATTTGTTCATCAATCTTGAGATCAAGATTGAAGGGAATTCTTCATAGGGTGTGAGGTGAATTTCCAACATCTGGTATCTAGAGCTCCGGTTGAGAGATTCAAGGAAGATAGTGATGGCGATGAATTATCCGAACGACAACTTTCCGGCGACCCTGCCAATTCTCAAGAAAGACAATTATGAGAATTGGTGCAAGCAGATTAAGGTGATTTTCTGTTATCAAGATCTCTGAGATCTTGTGAAGGACGGAGTAACATCGTTTGGGGAGAACGCAACGGAGGCGGAAAAGGCTGCGCACAAAGAATTGAAGAAGAAGGATTACAAAGCACTCTTTATAATTCATCAGTGTGTTGATCCTGATAACTTTGAAAAGGTTAGTGATATTGATTCAGCAAAAGAAGCATGGGAGATTCTTGAAAAGTCGTTTGGGGACGCAGAGAAGGTGAAAGAGGTGAGGTTACAAACTCACAAGAGAACCTATGAGTTGCTTCAGATGGAAGACAACGAAAGCATTACAGGTTTCTTCACCAGAGTTACAAAGTTGGTGAATCAAATCAAAGTATGTGGAGAAACGCTGACGACGAAAGCAGTTGTCTCAAAGATTTTGAGATCGTTGGCTCCAAAACTCGACCACGTGGTAGTTGCCATAGAAGAGTCGAAAGATCTATCAGTGTTGACGAAGGAAGAGCTTCAAGGGACTCTTGAGTCTCATGAACAGAGGATGGCTGAGAGAGCTGTAGGAAAGTCGAAAGATATGGCTTTACAGGCGCAGTCAGAAAAGGAAAGAAAAGGCAAAGGTAGATGGAATGGCAACAAAGGAGGAAACCAATCGAATCAGAAGAAACCTTGGAACCAAGGCGACCAAAGAGGTGGTGCTGCAGGTAAAGGAAGAGGTGGTGGTCGAAAGCCAGACAAAAGCCACATTCAGTGTTTCAATTTCCAGAAGTATGGTCATTACGCTAGTGATTGTCCAGAAAGGAAGAAAAATCAAGAGACTGATGCAAAGCTGGCGAAACATGAAGAAGAAGAAACGTTGCTTATGGTCACAACAAAAGATGAAGAAAGATTCCAAGATCAGTGGTACTTGGACTCAGGATGCTCATCACACATGACTGGAAGGAAATATTGGTTTGTGAACATGAAGCCCTCGTCGAAGAACACAGTGAAGTTTGCAAATGACAACACTCTAGCAGCTGAAGGTGTTGGTGATGTTCTGATCATGAGGAAAGATGGCAAAAGGTCAACAATTTCCAATGTGTTGTACATACCAGGCATGAAGAGTAATTTGCTCAGTATAGGGCAGCTTGTCGAAAAGAACTACAAGGTAGTTGTAGAAGACAAGATGATGAGAGTTCTCGACGCAAGTGGTAGATTAATCTTGAAGGCTCCAATGTCTCAGAATAGGACCTTCAAGATTGGACTCAATGCGATGGAGCACAAGTGTCTGGAAACTGCAGCCAGCAGAGATGAGTGGTTATGGCATTTTCGACTAGGTCATCTCAACTTTAATGACATCAGAGAACTGAAGAGAAGAAATATGATTTCAGGATTACCAGAAATCGACATTCCAAGTAAAGTTTGTGAGGAGTGTGTTCAGTCGAAACAACACAAGAATAACTTCAGCAAGGATGCAGGAAGGAAGTCGAAGGCAATACTTGAAGTCATATACTCTGATGTATGTGGTCCAATCCAGGTGGATTAGATTGGTGGCAATAGATACTTTGTCACGTTTATAGATGATTACAGTCGAAAGCTGTGGACTTACCTCATCAAGAAGAAAAGTGATGTGATTGAGGTATTTTCCAGATTCAAGTCCATGGTCGAAAGACAGAGTGGTCGAAAGCTGAAAATTCTGAGGACTGATGGTGGTGGAGAGTATGTGTCGAAAGAGTTTGATACACTATGTGTAAAAGAAGGGATTGTACATGAGATGGTGCCACCTTACACTCCACAGCAAAATGGGATTGCAGAACGCAAGAACAGAACCATCATGAGTATGGTGAGAAGTATGTTGAATGGAAAGCATCTACCTAAAGAATTATGGGGAGAAGCAGTTTCGACAGCAACATATATATTGAACAGATGTCCGACGAAGAAGCTTGAAGGAATCACACCAGAAGAATGTTGGTCTGGTGTCAAGCCTAGTCTCAGTCACTTGAAGTTGTTTGGATCTATAGCACATAGACATGTGCCAGATCAGTTGAGAAGGAAACTTGATGATAAGTCAAATCAGATGATCTTGATAGGATATCATTCGACAGGAGGGTACAAGCTGTTCGACCCGGTGAATAAGCAGGTAGTGATCAGCAGGGACGTGATCATAGATGAGCTTAAAGAATGGGATTGGGCTGAGAATGCCAAGAAGGATTCAGTGAGAATCTCTTGTGAAGAACCAGCCACTGAAGTCGAAATAGAAGTTCGACATGAACCAGTTGCAGATGAAGCAGGTTCAAGCATACCTCGACGAACAAGACATATGCCTGCAAGGTTGCAAGAATGTGTAATTACATCAGATGATGTAGTCGATGAAGAGGGTGAGTTGGTACATTATGCTTTCTACGCAGATGTCGAACCAGTCAATGCAGCTGAGGCATTGAAAGATTCGAAGTGGATGAAAGCAATGATTGAAGAGTTGGAGTCCATCAAACCAGTCAATGCAGGTGAGCCCAGATTACAACTGTTGAAGGATTCATATGAAGATGATGTCGACCCAACCCAATACAGAAGACTTATTGGGTCACTTAGATACCTTTGTCACACAAGACCTGACTTAGCATACAGTGTTGGTATGGTAAGTAGATTCATGCAGAAGTCAAAGGTATCACACCTAGCAGCGGCGAAGAGGATACTAAGGTATCTAAAAGGAACTCTCGACTATGGCATTTTATTTCCAGCAGCTGATGAAGGAAAAGAATGCAAGTTAGTGGGATACACAGACTCCAGTTGGTGTAGTGATGCTGAGGATCGAAAATCCACAGCTGGGTATGTGTTTATGTTAGGTGGTGCACCCGTTGCTTGGAATTCAAGAAAGGAACCAGTAGTGGCATTTTCATCATGCGAAGCAGAATATATAGCTGTTTCTCTTTGTGCATGTCAAGCAACTTGGATGGTGAACTTGGTCGAAGAAATCACAGGGAAGAATCATGGAGCAATTACCATGAAGATAGACAGCATGTCAGCTATCAACTTGGCGAAGAATCCAATAGCTCATGGTCGAAGCAAGCACATCGAAATGAGGTTCCATTATCTTCGAGAGCAGGTAGCAGAAGGGAATATGAAGTTGGAACACTGCAGAACTGAGAATCAGATTGCAGATATCATGACGAAGGGAGTGCAGGTCGAAGCCTTCAGAAGACTAAGGGCCATGATGAATGTAGACAGTTTAGACACAATGAATTAGGTGGTGTGTTAAATATAATTCATTGTGATTCGATATGATTAGATTTGATATCATATGATTAATTTGATATAATATGATTAGATATCATATGATTAGATTTGATATCATATGATTAGATTTGATATCATATGATTAAATTTGATTTAGAATATTTTGGGCTAGTGTAAACCTAAAACTATAAATAGGGTGCCTTGCTTTGTATTCTACATCACAACAGAACAGATTTCACAGTTGCAGTTAGCAAGTGAAAGTTCAATATGAAATCCCACAGTTGTGGGTAACACATTCTCTCCAAATACTTCTTCTCTCATTCTTCTCTTTCTTGTTTGTTATTCTTCTTCTCTTTTGTTGTTCTTGATAATTACTTGTTATTACCATCATTATCATATTGTGGGTTTGTTCATCAATCTTGAGATCAAGATTGAAGGGAATTCTTCATAGGGTGTGAGGTGAATTTCCAACAGGATCTAAGTTGCTTGCAAGGAAGCAACATGAGTTGGTATGTCTAAATCTATATATTGTTGATTGTATACTTGATAGTAGAAATAATTAATATTTGTTCTTATTTGTAGGAATCGAGAGATGGACGATCATACAGTAGAGGAGAAATGTATGCAATTTCTCATAAAAAGTCTGACGGGTCTTTTGTCAATGAACATGCATACAACAATAATGTAAGTACACGTTAATTCTTTTGAAATATTTGTTAGTCTCCTTAAGGTTTGAGAAGAAATCAAACCTATGTAACTGGTTAGTTAAGATGTGTTTGAGAATTATACAATTGTTACTGCCTATGTAACTTACAAAAAGTACTTTATGAAGAATATATCAAAGAAGGACAATGAATCATTCGGTTATATATTTGGAAGAATAAGATGATGTTTGGGAACACTTAACCATAACCTCAATCATATATAAAAAAAAACAGCCAAGAGGTGATTTTAACAAAGATCATCCATTTATTCAGGATTATAAAGAAACTAAAAATTTTTAGTTAATATTTTGTATGGGTTCACTTGTATTATTTGGATAGTATTTATAAACAAGGTAACACAATTTTCATACTCAGAAGAGAGTTTGACAACTACTGAGACAAGGCACAAACACATTCTAAGACAGATGAAGCCAAAAACAGTAAATCTCATTTTCTTATTATGTTTATAGACAAGATCACATAAGAATCTATCACATTAGGAGCACATCACAATACACAAGCCTTTTGAAATTGTGAAAGAGATCACTTACTTCTCACATGCACCTTTCCTATACTTGCTGGCCTGAAAAACTTTAGCACCTCTATCGTACTATGATTTGGTGTAATTGGGATCCGATTTCCATTTCCTTAAATGAGGGATTAAAAGAGGGAAATATTTCTCAAATGTATATTGTTATTGATGATTGAAACAGTTACATTGGAGTAGTATTTATAGACATCTTATCCCGTGCCACTATTGACTTAACCTGCACCACATTCTAACTAATTACAATTTACAAGGTTAGTTAGAGTGACATGGCACTATAAAGTAATATACTCATAACATGGATCAAATTAAGCTATAAAGTTCTATTAAAAATCATGTTTTTATAATATAAATAGAAATCAATTACAATTGATACTAATTAAACATAATTGATATGACAACTAGCAAATCTTAATGTTTGATCTATAATTGATTTTAACACGGTCGATATAAATGCTAGAGAGCTTCAAAATATATATTAAATTTGATTTTGATTCAAGACAAAAGGGGGTCAGCCATAATATTAAGGTTGATTATTGACAATTTAATGTAATTTTTGCATGGTTAATTGGCAGGGAGTTTATATGGCTAACTTAGAACACAATTTAATGATAGTACTGCTATAGCAATGTTTAGAATCTTATGGGTTGGAGAAGTTATGGCAGGGATGTCATTAAGTTTTGCAAGTATCAGTTAAGTATAAAAATATGCCATATAAAAAAGATTGAGAAATAATTGTATTCAAACACATTAGAGAATAAGGAAAAGGGAGATAGTTATTTCTAGCATGTGGTATTCTACTCTAATTTGGTTATTCTATCACGCAGACTACAATACCCATGTGTAGGATTCTTTTAATTCTACCCACAAAATAAATTTAACAACAATAAATTATGAGGATTTCCAATAAACAGTAGCTTAATTTGCTCTTTTGCATGTGCATAAAAAAATTACAAGTTACAATTAAGGATTCCGTGTCTAAAAATGAGACATTTCAGAAAGCATTTGAAAAATAACATCTTGGATATGTTCGTAGTATGAGACTGGGAGTTACGCCATCTCAGATTAATAGATTTATGAGATCGTCGTCTTCTTTTGAAGAAAATAAAAAATAAAGGAAATGCAAGAAGAAATTAATGCGCTTAAAGAACAGAAATAAAAAATTGATGGCTTGATGGAGGCAATCACATTCTTAAAGAAAAGGGACAATGCTAGTAAAGAAAAAATTGAATTCTTAATGAAAATGCAAAATTTTAGTGGAAGACAGGTATGATTTTCATAAAATCTATTATTAACTTTACAATATATAAGTTTAAGATTGATGGTTCATTCTAGTGGAAGACGTTCTTCTAAGTTTAATACTTTTTTCTAGGGATTGGAGTCACCTATTGATGGTAGACGTTCTTCTGAGTCTAGATATCAAATTGTAAATAATGGATCATCAGGAAGGACAAATTAGACTTTGATAAGTTTTTCTTTGTACTTTTTAGCTACCTGCTGATGGTAGACGTTCTTATGAATTTTATTTATTTTTGCTATTATGATGCTTATTATTATAATATTAGAATATTATAATTATGGATATTACATGTTTTATAGATATTACATGATTATGATATGACATGATTATGATTGGATTTAATTTTACTATGTTAAAAAGTAATATAGAAAATCATATAAAAAATAAAGAAGTATTAAAAAAAAAATAAAACCATAAATAAAAATATTTTTGTGGAAATAATTTAAAGAAAATAAATAGTATTGAAAAAATAATATTATATTTAAAAATATTTTAATAGATAATAATTAAAATAAAAAAAAATCAACAATAAAAAAAATTATTAGGAAAGTTACGAAAGTAATAACCGTCGCAATCAACGATATGTTATCAAATGAAAAGTTACGACAGTTGTAACTGTCATAATCAACCAAAAAAAATAGGAAAGTCACGACAGTTATAATCGTCGGAATCAACGAAATAAACATTTATTAAAGCAAAAATTACGACAGTTGTAACCATCGAAATCAACAACTAAAAAATCAGTAAGCAAGTTACGACGGTTGGAAACCGTCATAATATGGAGTTTACGTCAGTTAGATACCTGTCGTGAAAATAAAGACGGTTTGTATGACGATTTTTACAACCGTCGCAATATGGTCTCGCAACGCATGTTTCGGCGACAGTACTAAAACCATCGTCTTCTAACCGTCACAATCTGTCAAAATAAATCGACGCAATTTGTCGATTTTCTTATAGTGAGATCTTATTGATTAGGGGCAAACCATTTCAAGATTTGGCACACCTATGTCAAAATACCTCCATGACTCCAATAATATCTGGTAGACTTTTCAAGAGGCTCATTCTGGGGCAGACCACCTCAAGAGCACAGTTAAACCAACCACTTCAAGAGTCAATCTAATCAAGGGCATACCTTTAAAAGATTCAAACACTGGGATACACTATCAAGATTCAAATATTGGGGCAGTCCATATCAGGATCATATCATAGCAAGGTAGAGTCCTAGTTCCTTCTCAAGATACTTCTCCAGACCCTAATAAATAGAGGCATACTTTTCAAGATTCATATACTGGGGTAGTCCATATCAAGATCATACCTCAGCATGGTGAGATCCAAGTTCCTTTTCAGACATGCCTTTCAAAGCTCAATCAATCAAGGGAAATACCCTCTGAAACACAATCAATCCGGGGCAGACCGCTGTAGGGCTTAATTAAAAAACGCTTAAAAAAAGGGAGTTCATTTGGGGCATATCATTCTAAGGGTATATTTCCCCAAGGCTGATACAATGGCAGGCCATTTCAAGCACGTAATAAATATAAGCCGCTTCAAAACTCATATTGAGGCGAATCTCTTCAAAGACTCAATAGACTGGGGAAAAAGACATGATACTGCAGGGACAAGCCCTATCCATACTTCTAAGGTTGCACATACAAGCTCTATCGTACATCAGCAATCGTCGATTTTGTAGCGAGTATCGGGAAGTTATGTTGACGTAATACCCCACCATCTTTGACAAATATCCTTGTTGTTAGAACACAGATTGGTTCTTAATCATATCTCTATGTTTTGATGATAACTCTTACGAAATTTTGTATTAAGAAATTAAATACTCTAAAATTTGTTCAAGTATGTTTGCTGCAGATATTAAAGTTAATATACTTCTGAAAGCAAATTGGATCTGAACATGGAACTATGCAAGGCTCTGAAGCGTCAGAAGCATCTATTAGAAGAATCTGAGCGCTGCCTACAAAAGATTCTGAGCGCTGTCTACAAAAGGATCTGAAGTAGAAGCTACAGAAGCATCTGAAGCATAGTATGAAGACTTTGTATGAAGAGTTTCAAGCACAGTTTTTCAAAAGACTATGATAGTACTACGCTGCAAGTACTGAGGATCTGATTCCAAACTCTGCTCTGAATTATCACACGCTAAAGCACACTTGCTGCAACACTCTGATACAGCAAATTCTGATGAAAATCAAAGACTCTGATCACTCAAGGCTCTAATGTTATTTGCTGAGAATTAGAAACTTGTTGAAGAAGAATTCAAAGTTATGTCTGTTGGTTAGGCCAAACGACTCTTTCCTCATTTATGCTAGACACAAGAACTCAGGCAAAAAGGATTTCTCTGAACGTTCTACTTCTAGGAAATGTCAAGTGATGTAAAGACAAAAAGGTTCCAGCTACTTTGCAGACACGGTCTTCAAAGCAAGCAATGTCTTGGATTTCTGAGCCTATAAAAGCAAGTCTCCAACACTCTTCTTCAGTTGACGATAATTGAAAGAAATTCATTGAAAAACTCTCATACAATTTATTCTCTTTGCTGAATTTATTTCATACGTTCTTAAAACTTAAGTGTAAATCACAGTTGTGATATAGCTTACTTAGAAGCATTCAAACACTTGTTTTAGTTTTACATTTGATTGTAAAAGCTCCTTGAGAAGACCCAGTTGTGGTCAGTAGTTCTTGAGAAGACTAAGAACAGTTGCTCTTAGTGCTTACTATTGTAATTAGTTTGATTAATAGTGGATTAAGTCCTTGTGGAGAAAGGCAAATCACTCTTGATAGGGTGGACTGGAGTAGTTGAGTTCAATGAATCAGGATAAAAATCTTTGAGTTTTTATTGCCATAATATTTTCTATATACTTATTCAACCCCTCCTTCTAAGTATTTTCTCACCTTCACTTGTTACACAAGCAACCTGTAAGTCTTAACCATTCCATTGCTCACCACAAGGGCACTTATGAAAACATTTAAGTCATTGTCATGAATTAATTATGTCACTACACTCTAGCGTCAAGTCATGCATACCATCTCATTCATCTGGCATCCTCCAAAAAAGCCCAATCTCATTTGGCATTCACCTTAAAAAATCCAACTTTGATTGGTATCTCACGATGGCCTAGTTTTCACCCGCGCAACCCAATGTTAATACAATGCGTGCATTATACATTGCATTCATACATCATATCACATATAGCAGGTCCATGAATGTGGATCATTATGCCATACAAATTCA